>VZRQ01009870.1:234290-352173 GCA_013397975.1 Machaerirhynchus nigripectus | reverse complement strand
CCCTTCCACCTATTTTGTCACTTAGCAGTGGATGGTCCGTTTCTGCTGCTGTCTTCTGACATGTATCATATTATCATAAGCTTCATTTATCTTTTCTCCAAAACTGTGAAACAAAACCTTTTATTCTTGGATGGCCCTTCTTCAGCAACCAAGAAAGGTAGCTTGTGTCAGAAATTCAGTGCCCTGTTCATTTCCAGTTGATGGCTACTGTGTTTGCTTGAACCTCAGGCTCATTACCTGGTGATACTTGTGAAGTACTGCTGTGAATATTACTTCTTTCTGTCTCCAGGACAGTGGGGCCACTCTCTTGTCAAAGATATGGAATTAATTAGGCTTAGCTGATCATTTCTTGGGACATAGGAAAGGATTAGGCAGTTGCTTGCGGTCAGGTCCAGGGGCCTACCTGTCTATAAAGTTCCAGACCCTGGCCCTAAAATTGTATTTGTATAAACAAATGAAGAAACAAATAAATATCTGCACACCTAAGTAATTACTCATATACTCTGTAAGTTTGTACAATTTCTAGACATACATGTATTTACATTTTCATATATTTGGCATATGCAAAGTTTTAAAACTGAGGACCTGTGTATCTCCAAATATCTGAACTGATCGAAATCTGTAGAGAGAGTTACTCAGCAAAACTAAGCAAATTAATTAAATTTAAGAAGATTATCTAGAAAAATGCCTGGGGTTTGAGATCTATTGCACTGTCATGGTCATTCTTAAATTAGACTAGACAGAGTAGTAATAAAAGCATTTTAGCAAAGTGCTGAATGCTTCAGTGTTAGGTCCATAACACATAAATATGTAAGAGTAGTGAGAGTGTATGAGGGAAGTGTGAACTTACCCAGCTGTCATTAGAGGAATGAAAGTGGGTTTGCACCATAGATAAGCTTCACAGAAGAAGACAGACTGCCTATGATCTCAGACCAACAGACTTAGAATTAAGCTAGATTTTTATCCATTTCTGGAATTAAAGCTCTGATCTTATGAAAGCTGTCATGTATTTAAATGTCAGGCCCCTGCTACCATAAGCATTTTTACACTTTTTGTTGATGTTCTAGTGAGACTTCTTCCTAGAAAAATTAGATTAGTCCACCATGAGTCACACAAGAACCTGAAGAGTTTAAAATATTTAGTATGTGCATGATTAGCTCTGTATACAACAACACAAAGATGAAGGTGAACTGCACACGAATTATTTAAATTGTTTTAAGGTAAGTATGAGGTATTAGCATCTTCTTAGTTAGAACAGAGATTGTATTTACATAATTTGTCTTGATTATAAATCTCAAACCAGGGTCTGGTAAATGGTACTGAACCATCTTCAGAAACGTTTTCACTGTCTTAGTATTGGGAGGTATTATAGACAGTGTGAGGGTGTTCAAACAAGCTATAGCCTAGACAAGGACTATACTTTGTTTTAGCTTTTATTGAGGCTTTTAAAAATCTGTTATCAAGAACTATCAAGATTGGCATATCCAAATAATGAACTATGTCTTCATTTCTTATTCACAGATAATCCAAATGGAACAATACTAAATTGTGATTGTACGAAGTATATGCATTTGTAACTAGGATTGAATGGCATCTCTGAAGTCTGTTTTGTTCCATTGATTTTCTTTGTAAACATGTTTTAGCTAAATTCCAATGGCAGACTTTTAAGTGAAAAAGACCTTCCCTTAAATAATGACATTGTAATTAGGATCATATGCACAACATGGTAGTGTTTCAATTCTGATGTTCTTTTTACACCTAACGTCTATGTATAGGTACTCATATTTTTTTTTGTGTTGACACTTGCCTGTAAAGTAGAAACTAGTAAAATAAATTGCAAAAACTGACAAATTATCTACAGACTACTTTCATTAGTAAAGTCTCTGAAGCACAAGCTTAACATCTGACAGATCACTGACTTTTCTGGTTTTTAGAATATGACATGTACAGAAAATGATGGCCAATTGACTGCTTTTGTTTGTTTATTTGTTTGTGTTTTTTTGTTCTGTATCAACTCTCTGCCACTACATTTTGTGAAAGACCTGAAGAGAAAATAAGTTTTGTTTCTTTACAAGAAAATATTCTAAATATATCCTAAATGTAAGCATAACTATTATGTGTGTAGAAATAATACTTGTAAGTAATAATCAGTGCCATGGGCAATTGAGACCATGTATTGTCCCAAGATTTTCCCAGCTCCTAAAAAGAACTGAGCGAAACTTGATGATACAAGAGCTGTTTAAAAATCATGCTACCCAGAACTTACATGATGTCTCTGTCTATCTAATTGAGATACTAGACTGTGAGATCACTAAACTCTACTTAAGTCCTTTAGAGAAACCTAAACATTCAAGCATTTTAGTCAGACTTAATCTATGCAAATTGTACTGAGACATGCACAAAGGTTAGAGTTTTCATTCTCAAAAAACACAATGGGCACAACAGTGCCTTTCTTTTCCACTGTAGGCTCATCACTGCAACACATACAAAAGAAATGGGAAACCTGAGCTGGTATCTTCTCCAGCCTGAGGTGGTTCATATGCACATATGTCCTTTCATGAGGACTCCTTCACCCCTATCAGAGTGTCTTAGTTTGTCTGGGGAGTGGGGCCTCCATTCTTCTTGAGGCCAGGATATATTGCAGCCAAAAATGTGAAAGGTGTAGAAGATGACAACTCAGTAATCCAGGGGCTGGGGTTTTCAGCTGAGTGGATGTGGAGGGACCTGGGCAGTTTTTAAATCAAAGACCTATCTAAAGGAAATTGTTCTGGTTGTTAAGTCCTTATGAAAAAGACAAGTTTCCTATGTAATTAGCTGCTTACTCTGTGAGAAGAGTCAGATTTTCTAGATCCTTAGTGGCCATAGCTGTCTAATCTGCAGTGTGGAAGACATCTTTTTTGTGTGTGTCTACATATGACTGTCTTTTCACTCCTGTGAAAGTCTTATCCCCATCAGCTGTACAGCAGCCCCCGCGCCTCTGGCACCCTGAGTAATTCCAGTTGATCAAGGTGCTTAATTGCTAGACAGTGTCATGGCAAAGCATCTCTGATCTCAGGCGCCCAAGGGAAAAAGCATGGGCCTTCTACATCTCAAAGGCTCCATCTGAAAGGTTAATACACAGAGTAGAGACACACACTGTTAGTAGAAAGATCTGGACTGTGAATCCCATATAGATGCATGGGATTTCATGCACAAAAGAGCAGGGTTTAAAATATGCAGCTTTTTTTAGGGTAGCTGTTCACTGCTCTAAATTCAGGCAGCTCTTCCTGCACTCTGTTCTACTTAAGGGTGACCTGCTGCACTGAAGCCCTTCCCTGAATCTAACCCTAATCCCCTTTTCCCTACATAATACATAATATAATATAATCATCCTTTAAAAGGAGACAGTAGAAGCACAGAATCAGCAAGGCCTGTCCACTCCCTGAAACTATTTCTAACTGCCTTTTAAAAGTCACCAATAGTTTACATTAGCAGTTATCGATTGGTCAGATGTTACTATTTTTAAAAAGTCTCAGATGAGATAAAAAAATCTTAAAATATTTCATAGAATTTACCACTGAAGGGTTTCTAGCTCTTTACAATTAGACAACAGGCTTAAATGGGACTGAGCACTAGGAAAACTACAAAACAAAAAATCTGTGAGGTTGAATACATGGAACGTTTCAAGTGTATTGCGACTTGTAGTAATATTATTACTACTAATAATGCAGTATTTGGTGATGTATGAAAAAAATACATGAATAAGTTAAAATTATTACCTAGGAGTAATTTTTGCCACACTATGGGTATCTTGTAAATTAGCAGCAAAATGAAGACATCTTTTATCTCTCTAAATTTTTACCTAGTAGTTGGATTTCGCAAATTTAGTCTGGTCCTGGCACCTCTCTCAATGCAGCCAATTCTGTCCCTATTCCTTTGATTGAAAGAAGTGGCTGATTGTGTTATCCCTATGAACAGCAGGCTGAATAACAAAGATTAAAGGCCACATGATTGTGTTCTTGCCAGTGATAACAACAGAATAGTGGCATGTTGCCACCTTCTATCGTTATAAGCCTGCCTGTGGTTCTCCCCTCTGCGGCTTCGAAAGAGGAATTTTAGCTTTAGTTAATGCACAAGGGAACTTTTTGTGGACTCATTCAGTAGTGCCAAACAACAATGATTAATGTATTCAAGAAGTTGCTTTATTTTCTTTCCTTCAAATTACTGATATTTTCTTACGGTTTTTAGTCTTAACGCAACATCCTGCTGATAAGAGATTGAGATGCTTTAACTGGAATGTAGTGCAAAGGAGACGTGATTGGCTCCTGTAATCTGATCAAAGCAGGTGGAATTTTTTAAGATCCTGTGGAGACTACAGCAGGTAAAAGACTGTAAGACTGTATGTATAAAATATGTTGATACATGCAATAATTCTGCCTCTATCCAGCTTGAATTAATTTGAATTCTCTCATGCCATACCTAGAGAATAATTTCCACAGTTTATGAGATGGGACACAGCAGATTAGGGTGTTCTTGGCATGAAATTATACACACATTCCTGGTGTGATATGTGCTTTGTAAAGTTCATTAGGAGAAAGGTGCCATGTTGATATCAGATTAACATCTGATGATCCAAGTATCACCCTGTGAAATGAGTTGATATTTCTGTCTGCTATAAATAAAGGTTTGTGTTTCTAGTTAAACATTTTTTGTTGCATAAAAAAGGACTTCTTTTCTTTCTAATTGTTTTATTTTATTAATATATTCTTTGTGGATATTGATTTATGTTTATGTTTATGTTTATTGTCTTAAGCAATTAAATTTTAGATTAAACTACTTTTTTCCTGCTGTTTATTTATAAATGTCATAATTTGCATAAGTGTATCAGTCAAGGTTAGCCAAGCTACTGCCAAATTTTCTGACTTGCTATCCATGATTATCTATAATGTTGGCAACTCAAATCATAAGATGTCATTTTTGTTTCGTAATTAAAGTCTCAGAAGTAACAAGTAGTTGCTGCCCACAAATTAGTTTGCTCACACATGCTTTACTGCACTTGTGATTAGGGGACATGTCATACATACAAATATCCATTCTGACAAGAAATCCGTCATGAAAAGCACCATGAACTATGAGATGAAAGCCTGACTGAGCAAAACATCTGTTGATGAGTGCCTTCTAGGTGCTTGAAAATTATTTGACAGTGCCAAGCATCCACTGTGAGATCTAATTTTCAAGAAATGTTGTAAAATGTAAATAAGGCTGCGGTTTAATATGGAGCTTGCAAAGAGACTGTTCTTCAGTAGGCGATTGGAGTGAACAGACTAAACAGGCCTATCTTCAAGAACCTGAGCAAAGTAAAAACTTTGGTTAAATATTTACTTTTCTATGTAATTTTTTGAATGAGTTACTATTTACCTGTTAAAGTCTCAAATTGTAAAATGTGTCTATCCAGCTGGATTTGTGCTCCTCTCTACCATTTTCTGATTAGATAAGGGAGCGGTCCCTAATATCTAAAATATTTGTTGTGCAAATATTACTAAATAATTCCCTTTCACATTTTATTTATGTAGCTGCTAGCAACAAGGAAATTTTAAAGAAAACTAGAATCCAACAATGTTAAGATAAATTATTTCCTATTACATCTTGTAGTTGAATGGACCAGAAAATAGTTACTTAGTATAATTCCTCAACTTATGTCTGTTTTGTTATTCTGTGTTCAGGGCATATTCCTGCTAGGCTGGGAACATCAGTATTTAGGTAATAACTTCAATGATTCTCGTGGAACAATCATTGCATTAGCACTTAGAAGCACAAGGTGTGGGAGGCAGTTCTTAGGTACCCACTCGGGGTGAGAAGATGTCAAAGAGCTGAGCTGGGAGATTTGTGGGGTCCCTCAGGCAGTTCAAACCTGTATCTCCCCTCTTAGGATAAGACTCACAACACCCATCTAGGAGAGTGAGCAGACCTGTATCCCATCATAATTCCTTATGCTGGGCCAGAATTACCTTGCTGGTTCAGGACTTGCATTAGGAGTCCTTGGTACATGTTTACAGCTTCACCATTCCCATAGCTGCTTCCTCTGATTAATTAGATAGCAGGACTCCATTAATGACTTAGCAGCAGGGTAGCTTGTACTTTGCTCCAGGAATCATATTAATAATGAAAAAAAATGCAGAAATTACATATATAAGATGATACATATTTATATTTTATGTTTCAAATCTCTGAAAATCTGATGCCAAGTTTCAGCAGAGAAGCTGAATCATGTTATTGAAATAAGACTTGCTGCATGTGGCCTCCCCTGATCGAATAAAACAAACCCAAATGAAAATATAAAAATAGTAGCTTATATTCATGAATCTTATTTATGTTCATTTATGTTTAGTGAGAGTTTTGCATGAAGTGCAGCTAAAAAGCTGATCTTCTTGAATGGAAATCATTGGTCCCTATAGAAGAGAAAAAGAGGAAGGAGGATCTTTTAAAGTGACAGCTGATTTCTGCAATCTGTTAATGATTCCCTTGGAGAGTTTTTGAAAGCATCCTGGAGACAAATGAATACAAATTACAGCATCAATAGTTTTCTCTGGGAAGGCACTCTTGCTGCAGAATTCCTCGTCCCAGGCAGAGTGGGAGGTGTAATTTGCAAGCACTGTTACTCCCTGCAACCTGAGACCACATAATGTGGACCACATTAGCTGAGAGAGAATGCCCACATCCCTATGTACTGAGCTCATATGTCAGCAATTACTTCATGGCCAGTCCATTCAAGTTTGGAATATAAGTAAATAAGCAGATGTGGTATCTGTGCTTTATTTAAGCTTGCAACTAGAGGCCACCCTGCTAAGCATCCATGATGGAGCTGAGTGAACCAGCGTGAGGGTAACAAAATGAAAATTCTGATATAATGAAAAAGTAAGATTATTTTTCACGCTCAGATTATTACAAAGCATTTGTAAGAAGTTTCAAAGACCACTGCTAAAATCTAATTAATCAAAAGCTATAAGAATGCAAAGAATGAGGTCTTTGGGCAAAAAGTGAGGAAAAAGTAAAGGTGTACCTTTGTTGAATACATTCTGGGATATTTAACTTCTGGAAGTTTAATAAATAGATAATTGTCACATCTTGTTCTTATCCATCTTCCTGAAAGGTATTGTAGTCTAAAAACTCATCTGCCCATCACTTGGGGAAATGAATTGTCACCTTTATCTCATCTAGTTTGTCAGAATTTGCCCTGTGGGTTTGTTACAAAGTTTTCCAGCATTAATAATGAAACAATTGCATGATATATTTTTTTCTGGTAAGTTTCTGACATGATGTTTTTGCAACAAAATCACCTTGAATTATTATAGTGTGTGGGCAAGGTAACCTAAATAATTTCCAATATATTTTCAGTATCTTTTTCAAAACTTGCAGATGCCTTTCTGTCAGTGCTTTGCATTCTATTCTACAGCAAAAATTTAAGACATTTGAGTGCCCAATTTAAAATATTTTCATGCTGAACCTGACAAAACTAGTTTTAAAGCTCAGCTGAAATGTTCTGCATAGACCTAAAAATCTGTTTGGGTTATGAGATCATGTTGAAGTGCATAGTTGAAGTACACATTCTCACAAAAGTTGTCATTTGTGCACTTGTATTTTGTACCATAACTGGTCCATGTAGCTTAGCCTGTCTTTTCCATTTTCAGCGGGCCTTGATGAAACCCATGTAGTGATTCATCCTCATTTTCATCCAGCAACTTAAATTTAAAACTTATGTAAAATATAACTATTTCCTTTTTTTTTATTATTAATTCAATGCAGACAGTAAGTAAGACAGAGAACTTTATGATTGTAACTGGGAGACAAGAACATCCATAGGATTAAACTATAAACCAGCTAACCATCTAGCCACAATTTCTCTTCCTGAATGTAGGTCATATTATTAAACACTTTGCTTATGGTTTAAGTTCCAAGCTCTAACTCAACAGATTACTGCACTTTTAAGAGGTTATCAGTAAATTTGAAATATATTTAAAATATGCAAGTTCTGAGTTGCCTTGGGATTTCAATATTCATATTAAGACTCAAAATGGAAATTATTTCAAATACTTAATTTAGATCTATGAATATTTTAAAGACTAATTTAATGTGTAGGTTGTAACACAGGTCCTAAAGACTGTTTGCAAGTGAGTGAAGTTAAACAAGAGGGTCTCTGTATTTTCATTCGAAGTTATTTTAAAATATAGGTACTTTCTATGGAGTAACACATGGAGCTTTTTAGCTTATGTTTTGTTAATTATAGCATATATATATAGATATATTTTTAAGGAATACAAATTACTTAACGTTTATTATTTTCTTACCAAAGTAAACTGATGAATCATAGCCTGTGTCTACGTGAGGCTCTAGTGTGTTGTTTCAAGCAAAAATAAGCACAGAAGCACAGACAACACCCAAATAAAATATTATAAATAATCATTCATACAAAAATATTTAAATACTTTTTGACATTAACATGTTAGGAAAAAACACAGGAATTGGGGAAATTATTTTACAGTTTTTACTATGAAGGCCTCAATCATTCTCCCAGGTGGCTACTCATGCTGTCAATAAACTCATGTTTATCTGTCACAGAAATTGTTAAAATTACAGTCACAAGACTTCCTTTTAGAACTGAAATAATGGCATATAATTACTATGAGTGATAGACTTACTTCATTAAATAAGAGACAGAAATCTAAAGCAAGAGTTCTGAATTGCAAATATTATATAAATCATTATGAATTACAATTATAATAAATAATAATCCAGGTATTTGACTTTTTAACCTGCACAGCTGAAAATGCTATCAATCATGATGGCACTCATGTACTGCTGTGAACGCAAGGAAGGAAATAATGATCAGCCACAAAACATGGGCTCTTCCAGGTGCTGAGCAGAGGAATTGCTGTAAGGTATTTCTATGAACTTGACCATGCATGTGACAGCGCTGCGCTGAGTACAGCTCTTGTACTGCCTGGCTTTCCTCTCTTGGTCCAGCAAATGCTCTCCCAGGAATCACATGGGAATAAAATGGTTTGGTTGTGGTGGTGGAAACTGTTACCATGCATGTCAACCAGGAGGATGCTCTCAGCTAACTCGCCCTGCCTTGGCAGCTCCTTTGAGTCCCATGGGATTCTCCTTTCTTTGCTCGTAAAACAAACCTGATAGTTTTCCATGCTGTTTATTTTGTTCTTAGTTGAAAAGTTCTGAGACCAAGAGAGTTCTGCATTATTAAATATGAAAGCAAAAGCATGAATCCAGGCGGTCCTACAGCAAGCATTTCAAAATGAAGCAGCCCTCCAAAAGTTTTGTGTCATACCTACCAACCCGATGTGGATGTGACATATGCTATAAAGCATCTAAAATGGTTTTACACGCTAATGATTGTGGGTTCAGTACCAAATTCTCTTTTTCTGAGGGAAAGCATGTCTTCAAAACCGTGTTCTAAAAACTGGCATGCATAGTGCATATGCATATTCTTGCTGCAATCAAAAATAAAAAGAAAACTAGACAGCCAGTAAACTTTGTCTTTTAAAATAACAGTGATAATATACTTACTCACGTGCTTAATTAACCTTGAGATATAAAAAAAGGGAGAACTAATATCTACAACACAAAATTTGTTTTTAGAAAATCATTCTGATTAATATCCCATTTCCAAATTCTGACCAACTCTTCATCAGTTTTCTGACCGAAATTTAGTCATGTAGTAGGTTAGAAGTTTTAATGGAGATTTTCAAAGCTACAAACCATTTCAAACATTAACAATTTAAAACTTGATTGTCCCATATCAAACTCTGATTTCCTCTGCCTTTGTATTTGTACTCCAATAAGAGAAAATATGGAGTGTAACAATATTAATTAAATGAGTATTGAATATTTTCTTGGTATTAACTGGAAAGAATACCTAAGTACAAATATGTTATTTTTTCACTCTAACTAATTTAGATAAATACTAGGACAGTATCGTTGCAAGTAAGCCATACATATAATAAATAATAGATTATGAGCAGGTCTGTGGTTTGCCTTCCTCTTCTTTTCATTTGCATCAAATTTTCTTGTATTTCATCATATTAAGGTTCCCCTTTCTGAAATTAATGCAACTGAAATCTTGTCAGTTTGTTCAGAGATAAGTATGTGTCATACCCCTCCACCATAAAGCAATATCAAAGAAAATCTCCCGACTTTTTTTAAATGCAGGTGTACTATTGCATATATCTAAATGCCTACACATATACTTCCTTACTCCCTACACTTTCCTCAAACCATCTGATTAGAAATGGTTTCCATTTAAGATGTATTCTATCTGGCAGAATTTATTACCTTACTTAGGGGCCCTAAAAATGGGTCCTCTTGTCCTTTGCATATACGCTAACACACGACTCATATACCGAAAGAGCTTTAGGAGTAGTTCCAACAAACAAGGAACCAGGCTTCTCTTAAAACTTAGTTGAAAATGTCTCCTTTCTTACTGAAGAGAGCTGGAAGAAGGAAAGGAAATCATTCTTTTTGTTGACTCAGAAGGGTTGCCATCCACCCAACCTGTGTGACTGATTCAAAGGTGTGTTTGAAGGAGGTAAAATCTATTAGTTTCATGGCAATGTCTTAACAGCAGGCTCTATCCTACCCTATGTCAAACCTGAAAGCAGTTTACAGCCTTAGGAAGCAAGAAAATAGCAGAGACAGTAACTCTACCAACACAGAAATGCCAAGAATAATCACTGAAGATTCAAAATGTGGCTATTGTGCTCTAAGGCTGATATGAGTTTACTTTTAACAGTCAGGTAGGTTTGAGTCTTGTTGAGTAGTGACAGTGATGTCACTAAAAGTGCCATCACTTTGAAAAGTCATTTGCAGACATACAAAGTTCATTGAAATAAATAATGTGAACCTATATTTTCAAGAGAACATTATGCAGATCAAAAGACCCTGAGCTTGAGCAGTGGGATTTCAGATGTCTTTTAGTTAAGTCTAGACACTTGCCTGCTTAGCATGCTGGCTGTTTTCAGTTCCATTCTGAGATATCTCCCTTTACTGCGGCAATGCAGATCATTCTCAGGAGACATTTTATTACATCACATTACTTCATCACATGACTTTTAGGCCTCTAAGTTCCTTCTGTGGATTAGTCATAAACTGATCTTCTCTGACCTTTTTATGGGAATTATTTTATGCAAAACGGAATTTAAGCGTCCTTCTGAAAGGAACAAAATTGCTTTTTGCTATTATATTTCAAATATATGCTGTCATTGTATTGACAATCAGTTAAAGCAACAAAATCCAAGCTCTTTCTAAAAAGATATGTATGTATTTCAATATAAGGCAAGACAGCCTGTGCTGAACAGAGGTGCCATGGTACATGATGTCAGAGATTCTGATCTATGGGCTAAATGAAGCCTCACTGAAGGACCTCAGTAATTAAACCTATTCCTTCTTAGTTTTCTACTGAAAATGCATTTATGAGGAGGGGAAACTCTGTACTATTAGTCACAAATATTAGTTTTTTGAGCGTATGAGTTACGGGCTTTCTGATATTATCATTAATGGTTTGAGAGCATGACCAGTGTGCCCTCCACAGCTCTGTCAGACGTGCTTCACATTGGTCACTCAACAACCAACAGAGAGAGTTCTACTTCACAGAATCATAAAATGGTTTGGGTTGGAAGGGACCTTAGAGAAAATCTAGTTCCAAGCCCTCTGCCATGGATAGGGACATCTTTCACTAGACCAGGTTGATCATAGTCCCATTCAATCTGCCTTGAACAACACCAGGGATGGGGCACCCACAACTTCTCTGAGCAATCTGTTCCAGTGCCTCACCACCCACACAGCAAAGAATTTCTTCCTAGTATCTAATCTAAACCTACAATGTCTTTCAGTTTAAAGCCATTTCCGTTGTCCTTTCACAGCAAACCCTTGCAAAAAGTCTCCATCTTTCTCATAGGCTCTCTTCAGGTACTGATAGGCATAAATTTAGTCACCCTGAAGCCTTTCTCTTCTCCCAGCTGAACAATCCCAATTCTCTCAGCCTTTTTTCATAGAAGGGGTGCTCCGTCTCTCTAAACATCTTGGTGGCCCTCTTTTGGACTACCTCCAAAAGGTCCATGTCCTTCTTGTGCTGGGGTCTTTGCTGAACCACCTCAAGCCTCTCATCCGTCAGCACCCCCAAATCCTTCTAGGCAGGGCTGCTCTCCATCTGTTCATCCCCAGCCTGTGTTGATACCAGCAGCTGCCCAAACCCAGGTGCAGCACCTTGCACTTGGTCTTATTGAACCTCATGAGATCCCCATGGGCTCAGTTCTCGAATTTGTCCAGGTCCTTCTGAATGCCATCCCATCCCTCAGGTGTGCCAACTGCACTGCTCAGACTGGTGTCATCTGCAAATTTGCTGAGGGTGCACTTGAACTCTGTCTACGTCATTAATGAAGATATTAATCAGGTTTAAACAGTGTGGACCCCTGGGGGACATCGCTTTTCACTGACATCCATCAGGACTCTGAGCAGTAGACCACCACCCTCTAAATGCAATGTACTACTATCCAAGATCTACTTACCATCTAGTTACTACCAAATGAAGTGCAGGTTGGCCGTACATTTGTAAAGTCAATTGCTTGGGCCTATATTGAATATTGTTACTTTCAGCGCTTTTTTAATCCTCTGAGCCATGTCAGACCTCTAGCAATCCTATGATTAAAGACCTAATGCACTGAAATTAATGTTTCACTTGCATTCCATTTTACCTGCGAAAGGTTTATTGCAATACAGTAAAGACTTGCTTGGGTATCTTACAGAGTTAAGCATGTCTTTGTTTAAGCAAGTAATTTATGACCTTGTAATATTTCTGTGAAATATTACCAGGCAAATAATTTATTTTTCACTTAACTCTACTACCTCGTTTATAAGCCTTTGTCTGCACCTTGACCTTGTAATATGTGGTTAACTGCTGTCTGTTGTCAGTCCAAACAGTTCTTTGAAGAGTAAAAGCAAGTGTCTAATTTGTACCTCACTATTTATTAATCTGCTGTATTACTCTGTCATACGTATTTCTGAGGTTTGTTATGTGTTGTGGTTTAACCCCAGCTGGCAGCTCACCCCCATGCAGCTACTCACTCACTCCCCCACCAGCAGGATGGGGGAGAGAATCGAAGGAGTAAAAGTGAGAAAACTCATGGGTTGAGATAAAGACAGTTTAACAGGTAAAGCAGAAGCTGCACAGGCAAGGAAAGCAAAGCAAGGAATTCATTCACCACTCCCCATGGGCAGGCACGTGTTCAGCCATCTCCAGGGAAGCAGGGCCTCATCACACAATATGGTGACTTGGGATGACAAATGCCATCGCTCCAAATGTCCCCCTTTGTCTTCTTTTCCCCCAGCTTTATATGCTGGGCATGACACCAGACAGTAAGGGATATCCCTTGGGTCAGTTGGGATCAGCAGTCCCAGCTCTGTCCCCTCCCAACATCTCGTGCACCCCCAGCCTCCTCGCTGGTGGTGAGGAGCAGAGAAGGCCTTGGCTCTGTGTAAGCACTGCCCAGCAACAACTGAAACACCATGTTATCAATTTTGTTTCCACCAGAAATCCAAAATATAGCCCCATACTAGCTACTAGGAAGAAAATGAACTCTATCCCATCCAAAACCAGCACAATATATTAAACACAAAACTCAAATCCCAATTTCACCATATTTGTTATGCCTCCCTTCAGGAGCTTCCGACTTCTTAAAGCCAGATCATATTTTTGATTTTGCATTTGAACTATAAATTTATGCAGGGTATTTCTTGCTGCAAAATCAGATTTGTTGTTTTTTCCTACCTTTTTTACTAAATTTGATCAGGATTTGGCATCCTAGATTCCTATCTTCTAAGGCACCTTTCCCTCAAATGAGTCTTCCGGCCAATTTGGGACAACGCAATGATAAAGCCAAACCCAGAAGGTTTATACTGGCAAGACAGTAAAAAAATCAACAACACTAAAGCCTCAAGAAACAAGACCTGAAGTATTTATTCAGAAAAGTGTGCCAACTTTTGAGCCTTTCCTCCTCAATCAGAATTTGTAGTTATAGGTGGCACATACCCAGGAGTACTGACTTCTGTAGAATCAGAGTAAGCTGTATGCTGTAATGCAGCTGTAAGCCTGCTGTCCAAACACTCAGCAAAGCACCTACAGTTTCTGAGGGATACATAAACATGCTGCTTCTAATGAGCTCCATTTTTCAAAAAAATTTTCGTTTCAGAAGGCTGAGCATTTTCATATAAGTAGCAAAAACTCACAAAAGTGATCCTTGCTAAAAAGTTAGAAGGGCTTAAAATAGACGATGGGGTTTTTTTAAATGGAATTTTGAGACACTATAAATGCAGACAAATGGATCATATTTTCTTAAAGTCACTTTCAACCTTTATTTGTGCTCTGCTAAGCTGTATCTTTTTCCTGGTCTTCCTCATTTTTTAGTTTCTCTTTGCAACTCAACACCTTGGTATGATATGTAACCTCACGATATATTACTGTTTTCCTTTCACAATAATTTTCAGAGATACATAATGCGAATTTTAATATTTTTTTAAATAAAAAAAAAGAAATTATAACATTGACTTCATGGGGTTTATTTGGGTTTGGGTTTTTTTGCAGAAAAGTAAAACATAGGTTTAGTGATAGAACAAATAAATAATCAAAGAGAAGCTCTGGAAAGGTTCAGCATAGCTGTAAAGGTAAAGGTATGCATTGTACAACTAGGAATAATTTGGTTCAAGATACAGTGAGGCTTCTGATAAACACAGGAACAGTCTCCTGTACTGGATTTTTCAAATAATTTAAATAAAAGTAATAGTAATCTCTCAGCCGTGCCCAATCCAAAATAACTAATATATATATTAAAATGATAGGTTACAGATTAAAATTACATTTCAGATCAAAATATGTTCTTGGTTACAGACGAGTTATTATCGAGTAATTTATTTAACTTGCTGAAGACATGCTAATGAAAGCAGCTATAAAGTGGTTTCACAGGATAGTTGCATCAGCCGTAAGATAATGTGAGACTTCCCATGTTACCTGTCAAGTATCAGTGTCTCTCCCTCAGCATGACAGTGGGTGAGAGGTGAGAAAAAGCTTGTCCACATAAGAGGTAAAATAGGTATAAAACCTCATTGCAAACAGAAAGCTCAGGGATTCAACTAATGGAACAAATTGTCTATGAGAAAGTTTTCCGGTCTAGTTTGAGATATATTTATGCATCAAAATATATTGGTATATATTTTAAAAATCGCAGAGGACTTACTGTTCCACTTCCATCCCAATTATTCTATGGAAGCTGAGTATGTTTGTGGTAGAGAACAGCCTAGGAGACACAACCAGGGAGCAGAATCAGAACCTCTTTGTGCTAAATGACCAACAGATGCATCAAGCTGACAATCGAGAGGCGACTATTTGCATTTGAAAACAGAGTGAAATGAATTTGCTATTCTGAGGTCTTAATTTCTAGTTTATACTTCTAATCCCGCAGGTAGCTTAATTCAAGTCAATGGCATCACTTGCCTGAGTAAAACAAGCAGTATTTAGTTCTTCCTCAGTGCTGTGCATTAATTAAATGAGGGGCAGAGAGCACTAAAACAGACATACAACAGGCTTGCAACAACTCCTTTGTGTTTGCCTGAGAGGAAGACGGACACTCAGAATTGCTGTTTTTCCTTTCAAAGGGCAGATTGTGCATGCTGTTCTTTTTATATTTTAGTCTTTCATCAGGGAATAATGAAAGACACTGCACTTTCCTTTACAAGGCTTGTCTGCACAGGAGAATTCAGTAGAGCATTTATGGTGGGGTATAATCAGACCAGTGTAACAACCCATTGCTAATACTGTTATGCCAGAACTGTTACACCAAAAATTTCTCCATTTTAGACAGCACCTTTGTTCTGAAAGTATGAACATATGAAATTTGGCTGCACTGCTACACCTACAGAAGTCTTCATCCACTGTCTGGGATTATTTCCTATATATTTAAAGTGTCCTCCTGCATACTGGTTAATGCTCTTGTTGAAATACTCAATTCTATATTTACACAAAGAGCTTCAACAATTGCCATGAAATCCCCTCTAGTTGAGCTTATCACAGGCACCCACAATGCCTCCTGCCAATATAATTCGAGGATTAATTCCCATCCAGCAGGGAATTTGGAGTTGCATATGCCCACCATATAATCAGGGCAATTATATGACCAACCTTGACCTCTCTCCACTGTGAGGCTTGTTAGACCTTTGCTCCCTTATCTCCAAAGCCACCACTTCCCTTCTGGCTAAGGACCAGAACTAACTCAAATCTTGTGGCAGTGATAAGTTTTTCCAGAGAAGCAGGTTTCTAGGAAGGTGGTAGGATCCCACCGGGATAAGAGAGGAGAGAGGAAGATCGATAAGGTTCTGAGGATATGACAGGTAGGACCAGTAGATAGCAAGAGAAAAGGGGTATGAGATGCTGAGAGAAGGAGACCCCCTCATTCCTCTCTATGGCCACTGGTCTCTTTCAGAATTTTTCATTCCTGTGGTGGTCTGGACAACCATGTTGCTTACCTCTTTTTACCCGCCAGGGTTTCTCAAATTGTAGAAAAAAGCCAAAGAGGCAAGGCTATTCCATGGAAAAAGGAAAGGATGTAAAGCACAGCAAAGCCAGAATGAAACCATATGATTGTAGATATATATTCCTCAGGTGGAACTGAAGACTGTATGAGAAGAGACAAAAATTTTCAGGGTAAAATAGCTCCATCACCATCTCAGGAACAGACAAAACAGTCCATCTTGCCATAAAATAGCTGCAGGATAATATATCCTGGAAAGAAGCTTTGTGGAGAAGGACGTGGGGGTCCTGGTGGACAGCAAGATGTCCATGAGCCAGCAGTGTGCTCTTGTGGCCAAGAAGGCCAGTGGTATCCTGGAGTGCATTAGGAAGAGCTTTGCCAGAAGCATGAAGGAGGTGATCCTGCTCCTCTACTCAGCCCTGGTGAGGCAACATCTCATCATCACTGTGTCCATTTTGTGGCTCCCTGGTACAAGAAAGACAAGGAACGAGGAGAGGATCCAGTGGAGGGTTATTTTAGAGGATTGGAGCATTTCTGTTATGAGAGACCCAGGCCTGTTTAGCCTGAAGAGATGACTGAGGGGGGATCTTATCAATGCATACAAGTATCTTAAGGGCTAGGGTTGAAAAGATGAGGCCAGGTTCTTTTCACTGGTGCCATGACAGGACAAGGGGCAAGGGGTGAAACTGAAACACAGGAAGTTCCTGTGTTTCAGGAACTTCATATTCGTATCTGAATATGAGGAAAAATTTCTTTACTTTGAGGGTGACAGAGCAGTGGAACAGGCTGCCCAGAGAGGTTTGGAGTCTCTTTCCCTGGAGATATGTAAACCAACTCCTGGTCACAATCGCGTGCAGCCTGCTCTAGGTAAACCTGCTTTAGCAGGGCGTTGGACCAGATGAACTCCACAGGTCCCTTCAGCCCCAACCAAGGCTTGAAGTATTTCGAGATACAGGAGAGCCAGTACCAGACCCTACTTGAAACCACAGGGCAAGAACTTCAAATGCAATTATAATAAGAAAAAAGGGAATAGAAGAAGAAAACAGCAGCACCTTAGCTGAGCCTTATTTATCTTCCCTACTCAATAATTTTCTCCATGATAATTTTTCCATTTCATCTGCAAGGCCAACAAAATATCTCCAAGGCAAGCTTCACACCTGCCATCACCATGATTCTTCCCTTTACTAGCTCCTTTTAAATCTCGGGCTGGGCACAAGGGCAAGAAAAAATTAGAACCATCAGTAACTGTTTCTGGGCTGTTTCCTTATCAGAGACGTAAACTGCATCCTATGAGCCTACATGTAATATTTTTTATTAATTTTCACTGTTACAGTAATTAGGTTAAAAATGATAAGCTGGGACACTCAATGCTGTTATCCAGTGTGATATCTCAGCACTGTAATTCTAACAAAAGGCAGGGAGAGAGGTATTGCGAGTCATTTTAGGTTGTCCTTAAATAGGAGAGGAAATAAAACACAGATTTCTTTTGTCTTGTCTTTTTTTGTAGTAAACAGCAGAGCAAATGTTCTTCTAACCTAAATGGGAATATAAAACGAGTGCTGTATCATAGCAACAGCCAGAGGTTTGTCTCAATATTTGAATGATTATGAACATCCTTGTTAAGTGTGTAGTATATTGCTATGTCATAAGGAAAACCTAGTAAATTACTGCTATAAAAGTGAGCTGTTGAAGCTGAGTATCTTAGATTCCTTAATGATGGCGTTCTTTTAGCACTGCAAGAGTGAATTCTTATTCCCAGGCATCCTTTTTAATGACAGAAGACACATCATAAGAAGATGAATAATAAGTCCTGATATACTGGGAGCAAAAACTCTCAGATGTATTTTGAAATTGTTCTCCACAATTTTCAAAGCAATGTGCAAAGTAACATTTTCAGGAATAAGTTTTCATGTCTATTGTTCAACTGGGTGAATTGTCAACAAGCTGCAATGGGGAAAGCTTGTTTTATTGAACTTTGTGGCAAAAAGAGCATTTTTTTAGCATTTCATCTCTATTTGTCCAGAACAGGGGTTCTGTGGTAGGCTGGAGTTTGTTTTTTAGATGATTTCTTGCACGAGGTTACTTAAATCTGTTTTGTCCAGTTCTTAAATATGGTGTGTTGTAACCAAGCAACGCAACTAACATTTTGAAAAGCCCCTAACTAGGTGCTTACAGCAGGGCTGCATTCACAGAAAAACGTGCTGTTACAAAATGTGCCTTGCAAAGACACTGCTGGCCAGGGAAATCACTTCCTAGCACCATGGGATGAGAGCACCATGCACACCAGGAGGGATATTTCTGTGCTGATGTGTCTGTGTGTGCCTGTGTGTATAGAGTCAGGGCTTTTGATGGGGAAGCACAAAACCTCATCAAGCCAGATAAAGAGGTACTACAGCTGGTCTGTGAGACACACAGGGGGAAAGGTACCTTAAAAAAGGCAGTACCATGACCCTGGGTTGCATGAAGTACTTGCATTAATCTAGGATCCAGAATAAGGAACCTAACTGGACATCAGGCTTCATTTGTGTACTGGCACTCCCTGTCACTAGTTAGTTGTTTTATTCAAGGTAAAAAATATTCAGGAGGAAGAAATGAGAGTATTCCCTCTTTCCAGGACAACCTTCTTACTGCCTGAAAAATGGAAATGGTTATGAGAAACATGGAGAATGCTGCTGAAATCACCTAACAGGGCTCATTACCCTCCAGGTATATTTTAAGAAACAGGAATGATTTTTGAGATGTGCCTTTAATCTGTAGGAATCAGAAATCTGTAAATATTTCCCAGTGATCAATCCTGACTGGAAACAGCCACTTGTTCCAGCTGTGACCATGCCTCTGCTTGTTCAACTCAAAGAACTACCAAACAAGGGTATTGCTCTTCAATGGGAAGTTTGGAGGAAGAAAAGCACCCCCATTCTTTAGCAGCCTAACCAGTTTTTCCCTAAGGCTTCATGACAAGTGGTACTCTGACCACATCAGACTAGTTAGGGCTTGGCAGCACCCCCATGGTTAGCCCATGAACACCAGTGTAGGAAGGGAACCTCACCACTTCATTCCCTTTTGGTGCTGAGTGCCAGTCTCTAAATTCTAGTCTATGAATACGTCTGTTTTGTGAAATACTAATTTCTGGCTTTGGGGATTTATTGGCCTTGGCATGAACTGGATGCTCAGGGCTGGCTTTCTCTGTGGCAAAATGTTTTGGGCTAGATCTGTCCCATGTAGAGTATGTGGAGTAGGCAGTGCTTAGGCAGCATGGACAGCTGGGGTTCATGGGTGAGCAGTAGGACTTCAGTGGGACTTTGGTCCTTCTATCTTTTTAAAATATAGTACTGGGGCTCCTAAAGTGCTTTAAAAATTGTATAACTCCCCCTAAGAGAGGAAAGACTTTAAGTAAGTCCTGGAGTTCTGATTTTTTTTTTTTCTGAGTTAAAGTATTTTGATCTGATTCTAAACTAAAACATACTGATTTTGCTAATGATATGGGCCAAACTCATCTAATATGCTGCTTTATAGAAGCTCAGACAAATACAGAGAAAATGTAGGGAAAGATAACAGAAAGGCTAAATAGGATATGCATGGAATATCGTAATTTTGCTACAAGCTGGGCTAATTACCACTAATTCCTTTTAATGAAAGGGTGATAAATAAAGCGATATTCAAGCTCTTGTCTCTTATCCTTTCCTTGCTTCAATGCTGGTATTACTCTATTGTGTTTCTCCCCTAATTTCCATAAGTGTAGGAGAAGAATCTGGCCCTTTCATTTTAAGGAAGAAATCCTTGAAATCAGAACTCTGGTCTGGCACTAAAAAACAGTGCAGAATACAAAAGAAAACAACTTCCCTGAGCTGGTTTCTGGAGGTACCTGAAGGTGTTATCCCCCTTGGAAACAGCTTGTCTGCACTGCAACATTACTTCTTTTGGAAAAATGGGCATGTTCATATTTCCCGAAAATGAAAATTTGACATGTTTAAGTTTCTTTTTCCTGTAACCATCCTCTCCCCTCAAATTGCTATTGTAGAGGTAGATTTTTCTTTAAATTAAAATGAGACTTTCAGAGTGCCCTTCTATTGTGTAATAGCAATGGATAATGGCCTGTAGTCCTTTGTCATTGAAAAATACCTGCTTTCAGCTGAGAAGATGCATTTTTCTTATCATTGGTCTCTCTTCCCAGACACTTTGAAATCTAAGAAACGATGCAGCAGATGCTGAGCTGAAAACTAGAGTACATATATGATTTAAGTGTCAGCTGCCTGGTATTTACTGTTCTTTTAGTTCACTATGATAGAAGACTGCAGCTGTGCAAATTAAAATAGAAATCTTAAAAAGATCACAATTTAAATTTCTTTTTTTCCCCAGCTATTTAAAAAATTGTTTTCAAAACTATATATTCTTGGTCAATTAAAATCAATATATATTTTATTATACATTTTTACATGTTAATTTTGTTGTTGCCAGGGGCAACTACAGAAGAAATAAACACAAACAGCCAGTGTGTTTCATGGTTCTTTTCTATTTGTTACTGTGTCATGGGCAAAACATTTGGGAGGTAAACTCATCGTCATAATTTTACTCTGTTAAAGTGGCCAGTTCTTGGTTCTGTTCACAACAGCCTCAACAGATTCCGGGGAGACAAAAGGGCTGCTGGGCTGCATTCTACCTTGTCTCCACATGGGAATTTTGGAATGAGGTGGGGTTTTATAGTTGATGACATCATCTATATACACCAACACAATGATCACCTGCATTGTTTAGCCATTAGCTACTGCTTAAGAATGTTTTAAAAATTAAAATACTGGACACCATTGCTATGAGAGTTTTCTTGAAACCTACCCTTCTATATAAGGAATCATATATAAAGGAGTCAAAATAAATAATTTGGCTCTGCAACAGCTAAACAATGTGTATGTTGTCTAAGGGAAGCTACCTATATTGTTAAGTACTTTGGGGATTGCATTTTCTTTTAATCTGTTCTCCTAAAACTGCTACAATCACTACACCAATTTGGTTTCAATGTCACAACTCAGTCCCATAGCTCAAAAAAGAGAGTCTAAGGAATGATGATTGATAAAGCTGAAAATTCATTCGAATGTTCACCAGAAAATACTTTGTAGCCTTTGCACTTGCTGTTTTCCTGTTTCAGATCCTTTTCTAGGGTACAATCCAACCTGAATGTGTTAAGGACAGACTATTCTTCCCACTCAATTCACCTTTTCAAGTTTTGAGCACAGACTCCACTCCAGAAATGAGCAGACCAACAGTATTTTTTACTGATCTCAGAAAAGACAATGCCTGAAGGGGCTGCAAAGATCAATGAGGGAGTTTTGGAGAGATGACTAACACAAAAATTTCATCTGTGGAAAGGAATGAAGCTACTGAAGAGGGAAAAACTCAGACTAAGGAACCAGAGACCTCTAAAACAAAAGGTTCAGCTCCAATTCTATTGAAAATACATTAAAATCATCATGATTTTTCTGTAGGCTACAAAGAAGGCTTAAGTTTCAGTCTGTTACTTTGTTGATAAAAGCCACTCCTCCATGTATAAATAGCCAAATGTCTTAAGAAAGGTGAATATTTTGCAATATTTTGGTGCTCTCCTGAGGCACTCTCACATCCTCCCCTGTGCAGCTAGATTCTTCCCTCCTTTTTTCTACCCATCACCTGATAGTGTCTTGTTTTATCCATTGGATGGATAAGAGGTTAGATTGCTGTGATGGTTAATCACTTGTAGTCAAGGATAAAGATATCAGAGTGGAGCTGGATGAGTTAAATTTAATGGGTGTGTAACCGACAGGCATGTCCAGGATAAGCACTTTCATTATGTACTTCTCAGCGCCACTCAGTTCACAGTGTGCTCCACAAATACTGGCAAGGAAATATGTCATGTGCCAGGGAATGAGTAATAGAGATTTGTGTGAAATATGGATGCCAGAGAATGTCTAATTATAGCTCATGAAAGACCAAACAATAACCAATAACAAACCCCAACAGAATCATTCCCTCAAACCAAAAGTGGATTAATGATTTTTGCAGACAGCTGACAATACTAATAGCCACCGAAATTCCTACATGCTCAAGAACCCATGGGTAAAGAAGTGGCCTAGATCTGTGGAAAAGAGGTTCTTGTCATGACAGAAGGTAGGATGAAATCATCTTTACTTGTGCAAAAGGCATTCCAGCATCTTAAATATAAAACTGTGTGTTAAGCTATGTTGGAATCGGGGAAGGAGCAGCTTTTCCCCAACTAAAAAAAAAAAATCTGACTTGTACTTCCAACATTCAAAATAAGGCAGCAGATGGAGTTGCTAGGAGACAGAAGGCAAAGAACGAGAGCATGAATGTGCTCTAGTGTCTCTACACAATAGCAAAGAGTATCTGAAATGAGCCAGAGTTTTAGGTCTCACCATCAGCCATGACTGTTGCAAGTGATGAAATGCAGTCTTTGCACTAACCAGGTAAGTTATAAATCTGAACAGTTTTAAGAAGAGGATCTATGAGAATTATATTATGTGATATTTAATGCTGCTCTGTGGTCAATCCTTTTAACCACGGAATTACAGTATAATTCTGGTAGGAGGGACCTTGGGAGGTCTAGCTCAACCTCCTGCTTAAATCATGACCAGCTCTGAGGTCAGAACAGGATGCTCAGGGATTTATCCAGTCATCTCTTCCATGAATGGAGATGAACAACCTCTCTGCACAACCTGCTCCTCCTGACAGCACTCATGGGAGGAAAGGTTTCCCTTTATCCTCTCTGAACCACTCCGGTATTAATTTGTGCCTGCTGCCTCTCAGCCTCACACCTCTCACCATGGCTCCCTCTCCTTACTGACATCCCTGCAGATACTGGGGGCTTCTGTCATGTCCCTCCAGAACCATCTCTTCTCCTCACTGAAAAAGCCCCAACCCAACAGCCTCTCTTCATGGGACAAACGGTCCAGCCACAATCATCCTGGCTGCCCCTGCTGAACTCACCCCTGTTTATTGCTGCCTCCTGTACTGGAGGCCTAAAACTGGGCACTATTATTCATGTGACCTCAGAAATGCTGGCTCTTCTCCTGTTCGTACAGTTTCGGATGATGTCAGCCATCTTTGGCATCTTTTGCCAAGGTGCACTGCTGGCTCGTGTGTGGCTCATGCATAATTTTGAACCCACCAATAGAGGAGGTCAGCAATAGCCCTCTGCCACTCCAGGGATTTTCGCTGACTAGACAATAGAGCGAGGAGAGATAGTGCAAGGTGGAAAGAGTAATAGGGTCATGTGCAGTGTTGATGCAATGTGAAGTGGAAGTAAGGTCTGGCTGAGAAGTTGTCTTGGGAAGGATGAAATGGATGAGGAATGAAGGAAGTGTCAGTAGACTTTGATTATAGGACACATAGAGTAAGAATGATTTAGTAAAAAATAATTTTCTTGTAGAAGGATCCCAGGTAATTTTACCACCACTGGATAAGAAACCATCATGAAATGGGCTCTGTAAAATAGATTAGAGAACAAGCTTAGAATAAAGATCTTAAAATATCCATCGAATGCTTAAGTTCTTCATCTACTTCTTTATGATCATTATAATAATTGGTGAAAAAAAGAAAAAATCTATCCAGTTATAGAAAAATACTTATATTTAATAATAAATACAAGAAGAAAAGGGTTTATCAATTATAGTATTATGAGGTCATCAGATTTTGAGACAGATGTCTGTAGAACAAAGAAATATGGTGAGCAATATCTAAGTCAGTACTTAATTGGTTCTATGAGTGGAGATATATTGCCAAAGAAAAAAGTTTGCTGGAGAAAACCACAGCGTAAAAGGAATAAAGTAGTATAGTTCTTATGTGAATTTTAATAAACTACTTGAGTAACTATCAATTATTACTTTAACTATTTATTCCAAAAGCAATTAGCAATAAACTGTCACTTAATTTGAAAAATAACTCATAAAACTTCAAAGACTGCCACTTTTGAGCAATTTATTGACTGTAGATGATGTCTAGTAGTCCTCTGTAGAGTTCAGAGTTATTGTCTAATCATAGTTGCTAATGATCAAAAAAAACCCCAACCCTTGAACTATGTGTTTGTGTTCTTATGCAATGGGGCGTTGCAGGTAATCACAGAGCTGACATAAAGAAAAGCAAAAAAAAACCCTAATTAAAAATAAAAGTAGATAAAAATAACAAAATTGTCTGCAGATCCTAGAAAATGCAGATAATATGGCATTCAGACAGAACCACAAGAAGGACAGAAAATAGAAAAAGGCATTGGGGTGAAAGTGGACAGTGAGTCAGGGAGGAGTCACCAAACAAGAAGAAGTAGGCTGTGCGTGCAGGAATCTGTACACGGCACGAAGCCCTGGGCAATGCTGGTTAGCCAAACCTGATCTACAGCATTCAGCACAGGCTCTATCAGTGGTTGCAATAAAAACAGACAACACCCCCCTCCCCCCCAAAATAGGCAAGTAAGTAAAGTAAGTAGGGCATTCAGTGCATGATTGGCTGATATTTGTGCTCAAGCTGAGACTTTGCAGGAAAAGAGCTTCAAATAAGCCTCAGTTGCTGGCAATACTTCTCAGTTGCAACTTCTCTGGGTTTGGCTTGCACACAACCTCTGTCTGAAAGGATCCAGCAGGGAAAGGATGATTGTGTCTGTGCTGGTCCCACCACCTGCTCTAAGGATGGATTCCCACTTCTCCAGTCAGTGAATTGTGTTTTACAACTTGCTGCACACCCCCTCAAGCAGCCTGGCCCTATCTATAGCACTGGGATATTACAGATGCAGCAGCTATCCCTTGCAGCCACTTACTCCCAGGCATCTTAAACACTGATATATTTGTGCAGGATGCCAAGGGTGTGTTTGCATAAGGAGTTATGTATTATGACAGCTTGCTGCCTGCTAGGAAGGGGTTTGAAGGCTGGGCCAGGTGGAGGTGATGGGAGCTGGCTTGCTTCCGCCCATAATGCTTATTGGAGCAGGCCCTGAGATGCTTTTGTCACTGAGTCAGTTCCAGGTTTTAGCTGGGCGGATACCAAGTTGCTCCATGAAGAATCCAGCATGTGCAGGTGGGCAATAAGGGCAGGCCCAGCTGACAGCTCAGATGCACCCAGAGCTCATGTTTGCCAGGTACTTTAACTCAGTCTTACCACCTGGCAAGCCTTCAGAGTGAAAATAGGCACATCTCATCTAGGAAAGCAAATGTTCACAGTCTTCACTGCAGTATGGAAACCTTCTTTCTGCTAATTTTCAAGTCTCCTCATTCAGACTACTATAAATATTTACAATGTTTTGCTATGTGCCTGCAGAATGTAAATACCAAACTTGTAGAGAAATCATTTAATAATATTCAGACCCAGGATATGCCTTTTTAATATCATATTAAGTACAAAAATAGCTGATAATAGTCCCAATCTTATTTTCCAGGGACATTATATCTGTGCTTTCAAAGGTAGAATTTCTAGGATGAAATTAGATAAGAAAATGCATGAGCTGAGAGGTGAGAACACTTTGTGGAGTCAGCAGGCTTTGTGGATGGAACAAGTTCCCTGCATGCTCAACACTCAGGTTGAAGGTTCACCAAGTTAGATTTGAGGGGAAGAACAAGGATCTGCATTTTCTTTGTGTTTTGGCTGAAGGAAAGTAAGGAGGGAGCAGAAAGCAAAGGATGGACTAAAACTTCCCTCAGTGCACTGCAGTTCAAGAGTTCCTTGATGCCTCTGCAGCTGTGCAAAGGTGGTGTAGGTTTTCCATTGCTTTCCTGAGGGTAACAGTGGTTCTCTGCATTGAGCTGGCATTTAAAGCCAGACTGACTGGCACTTCATGGTAAGGCACCACCAAGCCAAGTACAGCATCTGAATTGGCACAGTGTGTGCTCTATGAGTCTTCTTGTGCCTTGCTTCTTTTCACAAAGCCTTTTACTACTTGTGAGGTACTGCTAAAAGTCTCTTCCTGAAGACAATTTTTTTCCTTCAGGGTAGGCACACTCTTAATTTTAAAGGTTGAAATCATAACATCGAGTTGTTCTCTTTGCTTTTTTTTTTTTTTTTTTAATAATTTCAGCACATGCACAAGCACTGAAAAACTAAGATTCAGGTCACCACTCTGCTGAGGGAGAGCTCAAACCCACCATCTCCACATCCTAGACAAATCCTTTCTCTACCAGGCTACTTTGGGTTCAGATGCTCCTTCCATTTCTGGAGCTGTGCCACTATACAATGCTGCCAGTTGTTCATTTCTCTGCGTGACTCGTAGTCCCATGGTTAGATTACCTTTTCAGAGAAGGGAGATGTGGATTTGAGTCTCCATCAGGTTCAGGAGAAAAGGTGGAATATGTCCCAGGTCCTGGTGAGTGTCCTAATATTTTATAATTTGACACAGAGTGGGTAACACCTTCATTATGTTTGCCTTTGGAAGTACATAAAAGAAAAATTACAAAGTTCATTTGCTATTTTTATGAAACCTCACTTTATTGCAGTTTGTCTTGTTTTTAGATCAAGTACTGGATTGGGGTCTTTGTGGAGGTGAAGCAGATGGAAGGTATCAGGTTATAGGTGGTGTGACACTTGGGATATGTATGGGAAGTCAATCCTCATAATGCAAATTAAAACCAAACAAGAAGGTGATTGATGAGTCTATGTGATTTTGGGGGTAGGGAGCATAAAGCAGACTTGCTCTTGCAGTGTTGGATACAGACCCCCATATTTGTTCCTAGTACTGCTTCCACCCCGGGCCCTTTTAGGTAGACAGAGAACGGATCAATTCTGAAGGATGTCTCTGTTCGCCTTTCGCCCCACATGCACATCTCTGGTGTGTCTGTGGCACTTGGCACATTGTAGTCTGTCGTCATTCCACAACTTGGCTTCCTGTGCTGTGAAATCATTAGCTGATTTAGACTTGTCAGGATTAGCTCTGCTCTGTCGTGCAGTGGAAAGACGTCCCTGTAGAGCCAAGTTCAAAAGCAGTGCTGCCACCTAGACAGCAGATGCCACGTCAACTGGCACTGGCAAATTAGGATATGGATTTTTCTCTCCTCTGACCGTCTTAGCACAACAGTCAAGATAACTCTACCATATTGTCCATCTCTTGTGATTCTTGCTGGAAACAAAATTTGCTTGGGGGCCTCTACATTCCTTAAATTTGTGTATTGTATATGTTGTTGTCATGAGTTGTAGTACGGGTGTGGCAGTTTAATGAAGATGTGGTGAGGAGGCCATGGGTGAAACAACTATTTCATAAGGCAGTAAGAAATGCTGTAAGATGATCTTCTGTCTTTCATTAGAATCTAGTGTGTTATTTATCAGTGAAAATGCCATTGCAGAACAGGTTCATACAGGAAATGAAACTTCAGTGAAAGTAGATGTCAGATAAAATCAACACTCAATTTAACTCCCTCTATGTAAGAGGAAAATATCCACATCAGTTTGGGCTCAGGGACATGCAAAATCTTTTTTGGTTTGGGGCTTAAATTAACACCAAACTGAAATGGCTGTCAATATGTTTTAGTGATTCAGTGTACCAAAACTAAATTTATCTTCTAATTAAATGAAATAGTCAAAACCTACCATTTAATCTATCTTAATGAATTCCTAAAGAAGGGGCAGTGTTTAATAGCCTCTTTTGACTTAGCTGTGGTAAGAATGATAAAGCAAAAGAATTTAAAACTAGTGAGTCTAAATGAAGGTTTTTTTCATTTAAAAGTGCAATTGAAATAATCCTTATTTGTTTCAAAGTAATTCTGAAGGTGATGGAAACAGGTTTTTAACCTGGCCAATTGGATAATCTCAAAAAGGGGTAATGATATAAAATTACCACTCCCTCCTCCAACACAAAGCAATTACTACAATTTGTTAGCCCGACTGCTTGGGATTTCATCTGACTTCTTCTGTAGAGGCAGTGAACCTTACCAGCAAATTTTAATTAATAAAGAGGGCTTATTTTTGCTACTGAACTTGATGGTCAGCTTTGTCTACAGATAGAAAATCCATTTGAAAAGATTATGAAGCGTGGTGATTTAGTAGATGTGCGCTTGCTCCTTTCCATTCAGCTGGATTAGCCTTTTATACCTCACAATAGTTTGTCTAAAAAATTGGCAAATTTGAGGGAGTTTAGCATTTTGAATTTATAAGAAAAGCCCTTGATATGGAAAGCCCATCTTTTGGGCTGTAATGCCCAAATACTTTACAGTAATGCCAATAGCTCCCAAAGCCATGAAATATAGTTGAGCAAGATACAAAGGAACACAAAAAATCTTGAAAATATTGAACATATCTGCAAACACTGCGGAATAATAAGAAAAATAAATCATTGGGCATTTAATGTTAAAAATGTGCTGGGAGGAGCCTATTTCCCCTCTCTCCCCTGAACAGCACATCCATTCACTCCGTCTGCTTTCCTCCCTACTCAAATCAACACTACTGCCCTAAAGGATATAAGCTGTTTTTTCACCTCTCTAGGTCTCTTGGCCCTTCCACAAGTGTTATTAATGTTAGCAGTCATGCTGATTTCATCTCATTCCTAGTAGTAACACCACAGCTTTTGTGTCATCAACACACAGGATTCAAGGGCTATCCCTGTACTTGCAAATTCAGCATTGCCAGGATCCATGCTTCAATCCTCTCTGGCCAGCTGGCATGGACTAATCTTGTTCTTACGACTGAAGGCTCATAAACAAACTTGCTACATCCCAGCTATTTATTGGGAAATAGTGCATGGCTTTTTTTAACTCTGGGCCTGTGCTCAGCATTTGTTTGGGAACTGGTCAGGGCCTGAACGATATCAGGGACTGTTTTACATCTTTAACAACAGAGAAGGCAAAATCACAATGTCAGCGTCGGTCTGCCAATATAGGCATAACCAGGTGGACTTTTTAGGATCTTCTGAGATCTCTTTCTGGATCTACAGTCTCCTGTGGAGCTGGGGGGCACCTAGTTGTGGGGAACCTTCATCTCTCTCCTCCCAGCCCAGGCAGTGGCAGTACAAGTGCAGAGGGGACCCCTCAAAAAATATTTCTTCAGTGTCCTTGTCCTGTCTGTGAAAAAGGGAGAGAAGTCTGGCTTTCATTGTACAGGCACAGTGTTGCTTCTTTTTTACAGACAGTGGCTTTATTGTCTGTCCCTTTTGGGAAATCAAAAATTTCCCATGGATCAGAGTCTGAAAATTTTTATTCACCAGGGAAAACAGCACAGCAGAGAGGTTAATTTTTAGAAGATTAATTTCAACTAACACCTTTGAAAATCTGGCAAAATCTTACATGTTTTCTAGTAAAAGTTACTATTTCCTTTATTTCAGAAAAAGCAGGTTAACAGCCTGATATTTCCAACCCAATGCAGAGGGATCCTTAAGAGAGCTGAGGTGGCACTTTACCTAAGTCCCACACAAATCTGACTCTCTGAGATTTATTTCTATTAACTGACAGCCACGAACTCCAAATCATGAAACCGAAGTGTAAAAAAAAAAAAATTTCCTGTATTGCAGAATAGCTTGCATAATATTAAGCTTTAAAGATTTCTATTTCTAATTTTATCATTGCTTTTTTTTTTTAAAGTTTTTGTCACACAGCAAGAAGGGCAGAGTTGCCACATCCTTGCATCTTGTGATGAGGTATGCTAGTCAGCTGAGTCCTAGTGTGAAAAAGAAAACAAAGCGTTTCTAGTTTACCCCAAACACTTCTTTTAATTGTAGTACATTTAATTCATCATGGGCCTGTCAGATTTCAGGCAACAGAATAAACAGGCTTTCAGAAATGATGATGGCTCCAAGCATGACTCTTTTTTTATTGAAACAGTTTTTAGTTCTGTTTGTTTGCTACAGAGTATTTTCCTCAGTGTTGTTTTTATGCTGAACTGAGACTTGGCAATGTTTTCCATTGGAATGTTACACTGTCATGTAAGGTCAAAAGGGAAAATGCCAGTCGGTGTTTCCCAGTGATTGTACACATGTAACATTATGTTCTTTCATTGAACTCAGCCTTTATTTCTGAGAAATAACTGTTATTTTAGCTTGCATCACTGCAGATATTATTAGTCATAAACCTATGCAGCTATTTATGTCTTATGTTCAACAGTCAAAGAAAAATACCTATTAACCTTGTCATAAAATTTTATCAATTCTAACTTTGCAGAACCTTCCTTTCTTCCCTCCTGCCTTCCTGCCTTCCTTCCTTCCTTCCTGCCTTCCTTCCTTCCTTCCTGCCTCCCTCCCTCCTGCCTCTCATACTGGATGTTTTGGGGGTATGGGCAGATAAGGAGGAGTGTAATAGCAAGGCCTAGACCTTGAACTAAGCTTTGGCAGTGGCTGCCTGTATAACTGGTTCAAGTAAAGCTCTCTCATGCCTTTTGCTTCTAAAATAGAGATGAAAAATTCTTACTTTTATCTGTAAACTCTTTAAGGAGTATCTGTATACAAATCTATAATTACCTCTGCTAGAATCCCTCCAAGTAGTGTTCAGAAGCTTTTAGAGAAGGAGAGGATTGGATTAATTCATTATTTGATTTGTTTTGAATCTCACACTTTTGAATGACAGAAATGCAATGCCCATTACCTTGGAAATGGACACATCTGCAAATCTGTTAAGTAACAGAGTACAGCTTGCAAAAGCTGTAATTTAAAGGTTGAAAAACCTTGCATCATCCCTGAAATATAAAACCACAGATGCTCAGTTTCCCAACACTGCATTTTACAAAGATCTGAGCCAACTCCTTAAGTAAGCCCTTATGTATCCCTCCTCAGTCCCTCTGAAGTCCTTTTGAATTCAGTGTATCTTTTTTATTTCAGTATGAAATTGTCTGAATAGAGACAAATTAAAACTAAGAATATATCTCTCTTGTTCTGTTTGATTACTGGAATGTCAGTGGGAAATAAATCTTCTTCATTACAAAATAATTTCCTTTTCACACATGACCTAGTCTGAGCACATTTTTAACCACTTTGCACTTACCTAGTGCTATATTACCATGGATCTCTAGGTGCAATAGCCTGTTGGTTTATATCAGAGGTGAGATGTCATAGGACTCTAACTCCCTACAGTAATTTTGAAGGATTTAGTTCTTTCTGAAATGCCCTTTAAATCCTATTAGAGAGAGAGGTCCAGCTACAAAATCGAGTCACACATCTCAATTCTTGATGAATGATCTTGATGTGATTACTCTTGGAGCTCAAACTCTTCAGTAATTTTTCTTGCAGGTGAAAAAAATTTACTGTAGCAATGTCATTAACCACAAGTAAAGGAGGCTTGATTATTGTTTTTATTATGTTGAGGTAGTATGTTTATACCAAGCAAACTCAGCAGTGAGTTTCAGCGAAGCGCAATGCACTCGGAACGGGCGGGTGTGGCCCAGTAGATAGCCCTGTATACACATCAGCTCTGGTCTTACAAGCAATAGGTCTGTGTTAGCATGGCACTGGCCCAGGGTAAGTATTCCTACCTCTGAGGAAGGGCTGATCCCCGGGAGTGTAGTGCTACACTGACACTGCATTATATTGCAATTAGTCTAAACCAAGTTGAAATACCTTTACACAGTGATGCACTTCAGATGCATGCACAGCCAGATACATGCAGCAGATGGAAACTGCTCATCTCCGAAAGTGTATTTACACTACAGTGTTGGTGAGCCTTGTGCTTAGCCCAGGTTCCAACACCTTATATTGCAGACAGGCTATTTCAGTCTGATGTGGAGCAGAGTGGTTCCGGCAGGGGGATGGGGGATATAACTGAGAACTGCTTTGCACTGGAGTCCACATTAAATAAAATGGATACAGGCCTGTCTATACCCCACCCCTGCAATACAGGAGCCTTCATGCTTTGGTTGGGGTAAGGAAGACAGATAAACCATGTCTACCCCACATTATAAAAAAGCTGTTCCTTGTTTGAAAGATTCCTGGATCAACCACCGATTTCTGCATGATGTGGCCATTTCAGTTTTCCGTCCTCTGCAAAAAATAATCAAATTTTCATTTAGGTACCAGTACAAGGTGGGTGGCCTTGACTATTGAACAACTTGCAAATGGAATACCAATAACTTTCATTGATTTGGATGGCAAAAGCCAGGCCTGTGACTTCTGAAATTGAGCTTAAAACTGGAAATCAGCTTCTCTGTTGCCACATTTTGCAGTGAAGTCATAATTGTGTGTTAGACATTAGTCTGTTGCCATGGATAGTAGGAATCAGGGTAGGATGTGATGACATTAAAAGGTCACTTCAATCTCTAATAGCTATGGTTCTGGAAATGACTAATGGCATTCTGCAGCTACAAATGTAGAGCTGGAGCAACATGATGAACTGTAACTGACTCTTGTATAAGCATAAATACCTCTGAGATTTAGCAGAAAGGATGGCAGAGCCCTATTAAAAAGTGAATGGGTTTATTTTTCATTTTGTTCCTTTCTGAGAGAGATTTCATACCTGGTCATTGGAGAGAGTCATTTCATTGGTACAAAAATGTAACAGCAAGATGTGTGTGTCAATACATGTTATTTCTGGTATAAATCTATGATTTATAATTGTGTAAACAATTAACTCTAGATAATTATTTACAGGGGATCTACTTGGACCAATAAACATCACTATTTTGATATCTTAGAAATTTCAAGATTCTTTTAAGATGTGGCTCTTCTCATCTGATCATAGGAAATAAGGGATAATGTTTATTTTCAGAAGGACATATTTGAAGTGTCTAATTGAAACCATGGAGTTCCTGCTTGATTTGCAACAGTTGGGCTTGATCTGGCAGAAGAACATGACCGAGTCATTCTGAATTGTTAATACAGTCCTGGTGGTTATGTCAGAAAATCTTTAGGGGATGGGAAGGAGATGGAGCACAGATTTCTACTACAGCAAAAACTGGTAAAACAAAAAACCCCTCAGAATATGTAAATTGTGAAGGCTGTTCTGTAGAACATCCATGACGCTCTAATATAAGTTTTTTATTTACTCTTGCAGTTCACCAGGAAATTTTAAAAAAATTATATAATAAAAAATATATATACATATAAAAAAATCTATAAATACAAAGTCTTTCCACCATCCCTCTTCCTTTTGTTTAATATTTTCTTCCACTTCTATTCCCGTCCCTTCTCTTCCTTTTCTCCCTCCTTTGCTTCCTCCCTTCTTTCCTTCCTTCCCTAAATTTTTAAAAGTGAAGGCATTCTGTAATCTCTCCTTCTATTAAGATGGCTGTTTTAGCACTTAGTTGTGTAACCACTTTCTAGCTGTGATGTGTTTATTAATCATCAACTGTTGCCACGTTTCACTGCACATTCTGCATTCCTGAGAACTGTTAGTAGATGGTTTCCTGTGTTTTTCAAATCTGGGCAGTCCAGCCCAAGCTGCCATTCACTGCTGCTGAGAAAAGATGGTGTCTCCTGGCCATTTGCAGAGGCAGTTTCACTTTGCCTGCAGCAGGAGAATATCCAAAGGAAGAGTAAATCCTTTCTTTAATCTCAAGTGCAGAGCTAGTTTTTTCTCCAATAATAAGTTTCCTTCTGAGGGAGCACAACTGCACCATTGGAGCATCTGTCTTGTGTCTTGGCACATGCTAGAGATGATCAAAGCAGCAGCTTTTGTTTAAAGAAATAGAGAATCAGGGTTGTAGAACATCCAGGGACGGGTATAACACCACAAAGCAAGGAAGAATCACAAGAGCCAAAATATATTAAATGGGGTTTTTTTCAGCAGCTTTCCAGTGTGCAAAATAACAAGCTAGATCAGGGGACACAGTTCCGAAATAGTTTCGTCAACAGATATTCTCCCCATTTTTCTCCTCCCACAAATTCCTTGTATAGATTTTGGGCATGCAGATTTTTTTTGGCATCCATTTTCAGTTCAGTAGATAATCAGTCCAGACCTTAAAAGAATGTTGCTATTTCCCATGACAGTGAGCAACAGCATTTTTTTACCAATATTTTTCATTACCTGTGAGACAAATTTAAACTCTGCTATTAAATTACAATGAATAAACCTAGGCATCTGTTCATAAGGAAAAAATTCTCAAAATGAAGCAGATTTCATTCATATGAGTTCTACTTTTATACGAACATTACTTTGAATCAAGCAAAGCATTTCCATAGTATTTCTATAAATCATGAATTAATTTCCTATCATCAGTACAGAGACGGCAGACATTCTCAATACACAAATAATCATTGAAATACATATTTGAGGCACCTGGTTCTTTTCAGGAACTTGAGCTCTCAAGTATTGCTTGTGAGTAATCATCAGTATCAGTAATCTCCACATGATTTATTAACGCCTTGCTAAAAAGCGCTGATGTAACAGTCCAGCACTGTTTTCCTTTTTATACAGGGAGAAGAAAATCCCAAGCACTGTCATCATCAGCTGGCTAGTGTCCAATAATTTTAATTTAAGTGTTCAAGAACTGGGCGTTAACTTCTCTTATATGTCAGGACAGCAGGTAATAAAATAAAACCAATCAGTCAAAGTGTAGCAGCTCTGTACTCGTGGGAGGAGAGGGTGAGATCACTGGCTCTGAGAAGCTGAAGTGACCAGCTGACTTCTTTGTCTGCTCGCCTGCGTGCTCTCCTCTGGCAAAGCAAGAGACAGGCACTGACTGCTTCCCTGCTACTTCGTGAATAAGGGGCTTTCCAATGGAGCCCCTCTGCATGATCAAGCTCAGAGACCTGGTGACAGTTTGTGTCTCCATAATTTCAGTTTTTCTTGCATCACACCTGTAGAAAGAAACAGCTTAATTAATGAGAAGAGCGATGCACAGGTTTAATTCTCATTGTTATGACTCCGAGCAAGGCCCCATGAGAACACTGGAAGTAATTACGTTGTATTTCCTTCTGGTTTAGCTACCAGGCCTGGATTTGTTCACAGCAGATTTTACAAGAATTTCTTGCTGTCTTTAAGACTGGCATTCACCCTTTATGTCTTGGAATAGTTTAGGATGTGTCATTTCAATTCTGAAGAACAGATTCAGGCATTTATTGCTGAGATACCTTCTATGAAAGAAAGGATCGCACCTCGTGGGAGTTTTCAATTTTGCTGCCTTAAAGTTTCATGTGTCCATACTACATTGTAATACTGCATGGACTACTTGATTTTGTGGTTTCTTTATTCAGGACCCAAAGCAGTCTATTTAAATTTATGTATAATATGCATTTTTTTAATTTGCGTTCAGTCTTCTTTAGAGCCGTAGAAGGCACAGTACAGTAGGTTAACAGAAAATGCTATGATCTGAATTCTTAAAATACAAGTCACACTTCTATATATTGTGTGTAGTAAGACAAGTTTCCTTTTTCATGTGCCAAATAGGCTTCTATTTAAAGCACAGCTATGAGAAGATGTGTTATCGGTCGAAATTCAGCTTGGTTTTGGATTGTTAATCTAAAAATAATCTAAATGAATTAATCTAAATAAAACAATGAAAGAGGAATTGTGTCTACTTGCATCTGAAAGTCTGTTGCGATTTCCTCAGTACTTTGAGGAAACACCAGTCAATGAGAATTCCTCAATTGTTCCCTTCATTACAGATGGAAAGGAAAATATGTTTAAGTATGTCCAGTTAGAGATTGCAGAGAGGGGCTTAATATACTGTGGTTACTCTGAATCAAGATTAAAATGCTGCTTGATAGCCCCTGGCTTTTTTTAGTAGCAATTATTCTGAGTGCATGATAATGCTTGTATGTGACTGTGTGTGCTTTAAGCTCTTCACTCCTTGATATGCTCCTGAACTTGTGCCATTTTGCAAGGGCACTAAATCAAAGGTTTTGATGGGGTGACAGAGGACTGACATTATAAAATTAACATGTCCTGAATTACTACCCAAGAAACATAGACTCCCAGACAGTGTATGTTTTCAGAGTTACACTCATCCTTAACTGACATTAAATATACTCTTGTCTTATTAAAATGCTGTTAGGGTTGTTACTTAATGATTTACTGTGATTTTATGATCACATATGCTAAAAAGTCTAAGAAATTTTTAGTTATGAACTAGTTCAATAGAAAAGGATTGTATCAACCTAATATATTATTGTATAAGTGGTGTTTTCAGTACTGTTCACTGAATATTGTCAGATACTGGTCTATTTGGTTGTATAATATCATTATAGTTTATGATATCCAAGACTCATTAATAAAAAAGTCATTCGGTCCACTAATCTGTTTAAATAACCTAAGAGATATTTGATGTAGAGACTGAATTAAACACGAGTATGCTCATGCATGTGCACACCTGGGTACGCAGAGCTTATAATGAATTACTTTCAGAACATTTTTAGTTACGAAGATGGAAACCAGCATCCAAAAGCTAAGCAAGACACATAGATAAACTACTTTTTGCTTTAGATAAGTCGTCAACTTCTAAAAGTGTCTCACAAGCAGCTCTGCATCTAAGATGCTTACATTTTAATCAAGTGCTGTCAAACTTTTGAAGGCTAAGGGAGAGATAGCTGTTTACTCAAAGAATCCAATGGCAAATAAATTTTACAGTGTTAAAGGATGATGGAAAATGATCTGAGAACCATTTGAGAATTCTTTCATGCGCTGCCAGTTTGATGGCCTAATTTGAGTAATGAGCAAATTTTGTTATGCCCTGTATATGGATTTTGCAAATACCTGGGTTGCAGATTTAGCATCACTGCAAGGATCCAGTTTTCTGTTTTCTGTGTTAAATGTATACTACACTGTCAGATAAATTATATTATCCACTTTATCTTAAAAAAATGCATTCTAATATAGACAAAATTCAGAGCAGTTATTGGCCTTTATAGGATGCCAATGGCCTTTACAGGATGTCAGAGTAAAGATCAAAATGTTCTTTGTGATCCCAAAATATTATAGGGAGAAAAATGCAAAGATATAAGATACATATAAGCCACTCATGGAGGAATCCTGACCTCACTGGAGTCATTCTTCTTATTTCTTTCTGTCTTCATTTCTCCTTGAATTTTCCTAACAAACATTTCGAAAACTGTGTTTATGTCTGTGTGTTCAGCTTATTGGAGATAACGGGATTAGGCAGAGACTGCAAAGAATGTGGCCATGTATGTCTGTTTCTGTCTACGACCAGCATATTTCTAAACATTTGAAATACAAATTCCCGATATCCTCTCCTGCAAAAGCACAGTAGCAGTTAGTCTATTTAATATGTTCCTTTAACTTTTCATATGTGTAATTCCATTTTGACTATGTCAGTTAGCTTCACTGAATGAACACAGCATACTGCTGGTCACCTGCTTAAAATCCAGTCTGTCTGCAGAAGATGTTCTACACTGCCAAGACTTGTGTGATATGTGTGATATTAAACCCAGGAAAGCAATTGCTATCCTCCTGATGTGTAGCATAAAGACACATACGAAAGAACTCAGCTGAATGATTCTTGCTTTAACACAGTTATTCATCCAGAAAAAAAAAATAAGTGTGTGAATATTCCAGATTACAGTATTAGCCGGAATTTTACTTGATCAAAACAAATTAGAATATAAAGGCAGCCCGTTTGAGGAAACAGTGGAAACAGGACAGGGAAATTTGTCATGAGAGGTTTTCTGGTAGAGGAGACTGGCTCTAGATGGAGATTTAAAGAAGTGGCCAGAACAGTACAATGGAGAGGAAAAAAATGGGTTCTGTGGGAAGTCTCCTCCAAAGTGATCTGCACTGTCTTGAGGCAATGCCATTATTCTGTTGAGATCGATGGGATTTTTCTCTTGGCTTTACAGCAGCCAGGATCTCATTCCTGATGCTTATCACTCATGCTTGACCTTGCAGGCAAGGAAGACGCTGCAATTTAGAGCGCCTCAAAAAAGAACCTGAGCCACATGACTCTTGGGCTGCGAATGAAGCCAGTCTTTATGTGTCAGAAAGGCAGAGATATACTTAATGCATCTGCAGTGCATCAAAGTCAGATTTCTGTATCAGATCACTGTGTTTACAGAGCAGGAGGAAAGCTGGGCATGTCTGGATTTATCCCACATGTTGACTCACAGCTATCCTATTGAGAGCCAAAACCACTCCTAGTAACACTTCCAGTCACTAACAGCAACTGCCAGCCAGCAAAAGTAGATAACAGCAGAGGTAAACTTTCAGTCTGCTTTAGCCTGTAACTTGAATCTTGGTGGAAAAGGGATTTTAGCTGTTGGAAGTAGTAACTGGAGGCACATCAGGCATCTTCTATTGTTTGGTCAAGTCTTCAAAGGATTTGGGAACAGTGGAAGTTTTTGCATCTGGAAAGCTCTCCTGAGCTACAGTCTTCAGTGCCAAAATTGGTAAGTCCATGTTGTAGCAATAAACTTACATGAGGAACTTAAAATGGGAATTAAATTGAAATTAAAAAAAGAACAGCTGTGCTTGACTTGCAGTGTTTTCTATATAATCTCTGTTTAATTTACAAGTAGAAATTCTCCTGTACTCCTGCCATGTGTAATGTGGGATCTGATTCTCCTGAAAATCTTTTCTCTTCTTATTTCAGCACCAATATGTGGATTCTTTAAGTTGCCATCAAGAAACTGTTCAGTCATGTAGCTAGACTACTAAAAAGTCCCATTGATACAAAATCCAGTGTCTATATACTTAGCAGAGTTGGAATAATAGGATAAATTGAATGCATGCCAGTATCTTCTGACACTATTTCAAGCAGAGATGTTATTGAACCTCTTATCGATGTGTTTAACAATTCCTGTATGTTATCTAGGAATTCATCACCTTTTAATTGTAAACAAAGGATGAGTGACACTGTTTTATGATGTTGCAAGGAGATTTTCATGTTATTTAATGTGTGTCTTCACCTCTAAAAGATGACCATTAATATGAGGATTGGGATGACCACCTCATAAGGGACTAAGCTAGACACTACTTGTCCTATGGAATTTATTTATTTTTAAACTATTTTCGAAAATCTTTGAGGAAATATACAGTATCCTGCTGGTAGGTTGAATTTAATGGAAACTGGCACTGAATTCCTCATAACCTTTCCACCACCAAAGATTTTACTCTATAATTGCATTTATATCTTGGGCTATCTAACTTCCATTGTACACATCATGCACAAACTTCCTTCAGGAATGTGGACAGTAGGTTTATGCACCTATCTGATATTAGCTCTTAGAGTTTAGCTTAGCACATGTTCCTACAGAATTTAGGAAACGTGCTTGAAATCATTAATTATAACTTACTGAATATATTTACCCAGTAGATAGAAAGTTATATTTTCTTATATTTGGAAAAACAGTCTTAGTTACACCCAAGCTTCAACAGGTTTCAAATTTGGTTTGGATTTTGACTTGCATTCCACCAGCATGAATACTTGCTCTGGCATCTGAGCTGATTGACTAAGTCACCTCAGGCAGTTGAAATCTGTTTCAATTTGTAAAATTGGCCTGAGCTATGTTTGCCCTCTCCTCGGTTAAAAAGTGGGCATAGATGCAAACTTGGGCAAACATGCATAATGAAACTGAACAACTTACTGGTAAGCAACAATGTTCTAGCTAAAAAAATATAGAAGAATTTGGAAGAAGTGAAAATGTTGCAGGAAACAGGGTAGCTGTCACAAATGAAACAGCATGCCATGAACTCTAAATAAAAATAGGGACGCTCCTTGATATTGTACCAGCTTCTTAACCCAGATCTTTCAAGCTCTGCAGACAGTACTGAAAGGGTGAGGGATGACTAGGTCAGACTCTTTTGAGGCTGCATAAATCATGACTATATCCTTTCAAATGGATGGTCTTACACCATTGATCATTTATTGGAAGTAAGATGAGAAGGCCTGCATGTCCCATCCTGACTATGAATGCTTGGACCAGCACTGCTGTTGTATGTCTCACTTCTGCTTTGTGATTTCCAGTGTAAGGCCACATCATCCCTCCACATTTCTGTGGGCTTTTGCTGCAGTTGCATGCTGCATATGGACTTTTCTGGAGCCAATTTTTCCACAAGCAACATAATATGGCTACCATCCAAAGCTAAATATCATTCCAGTTCTCTTTCCTGAGATGAAGGAAAAAAGCCCCCAAAAATTAATTATGAAAAACAGGCTCCTAGAACTGGGTGATAAAAGGAGCAAAATTAGGGTAACTTTTCTAGCTCTGATTTTCTTGTTGCATAAGCAAGCGAAAGGAAAGCATTACTTTTCTATTTTCACTATTTTATTTGCTTAGAATCTGTAACAAGGAAATGGCAGCAGACAAAAGCAGCAGTATATGTTCAATATAAAATTTTGCAAAACTGCAATAGCAATAGAGGGAAGATGGCTATGTGTCTAATTCAGGTACTAATTTCCACTGAAATATTTGAGGAATAGCCAACAGAAATGTATCTGAGCACTCTGAAAAAAGGTATGCCAAAATTTCAAGCAAGAAAACTAAAAATCAGTTTTAAGAAGAATAAGGATAATATTCTCTCTTATTCTTGTGTGAAAGAAGTGAGAATGATAGAAGCCCCCTGACAAAATGAAGTGGATTTTAGCTGCCATTCCTCCTGTCTGGGATCTGAGTCATGTGTGTTGAGAAAAGCTCTTCCATTTGTTGTGCTGAAGGGTTGATAAGGGGTCTTATTTTCATTGCTCGGTTTCCACCTAGTGCTCGAAGTGCACATTGCAGCAAGCTGTACGCATGTTCTAGAATCCAGAACTGCAAATCGGAGTCGCTCTCTGTTTTCAGGGAATCTGCAGTACAAATAAGCAAGTGTAAGATTAAATATTACTTTTATAAAAAGCACCAGTTCCCAGAATAAAGCCTGTCAAGTGTCTCTATGGTCTTTGCTGCACGATCTGTTCAGAAGCAGGAGTGTCAGTTGTTTGGTTGAACTCTTAGAATCCCTCTCGTGGATGCATTTTTGGTGGTAGTTCTCTTGTTAACTGAATGCAAATGAATGCATGTGAATAAAAAGCAACACACCATAGTAACTGAGAGACATTCATTACTCTCACAGGCACAAGTGAGCGCTCAGGATGAAGTCTAGAACGGGATAGTACCTAAAACACCTGGAAGCTCTGAGGTGGACCCATCTAGATAGTCTTTCTCCACACAGCTCAGGTTATAAAGTACCTTTCACATTTTATAACAATCACAACATTTTAGTAACACAACTGGAGGATTCAAAAACTTGATTGTACTGCAGGATGAAACAAAAGGAGAGATTTTGTGATGGACTATAAAATTTGTATTTTTTTCAGGAGGTTGAAAAGAACTAAAGGCACAACTTGTGGATTTACCTTGTCAAATGTGGCAGGAGGCTTATGGACAGATACGAGCATACACAGACAGGAAAAGTGATGTTTTAAATCGCTTTCAGGTTCTAAGACAAAATTTTTATGGTATATACGCTTATAAAAATCAAAATAGCTAAATAACTCTTAGTTGTACCACAGGCAACATCTGAAAAACACAGGATGGTTATTTCTCCTGGTGTCTGATGTGTAGGAAGATGGGACCTCTGTTCCAAATTTGTAGTTTGAACATTTTCTTTAGGAAATCGACTTGAGCTCCTGCTTTTCTCTTGTGCTTTCTCTTTGAGCATGTGCAAAATATGAACGAGTTAATGCCCAGACTAAGAAACTGCAATATCCTTGGCTTAGGAGAGTGTACTGACTGCTGGTTTACCAGGTAGGAGCAGCACAGCTGTGGCCACCTTTTCCTGGATAAAAGCAGGGTACCAATCACAAATGAAGCAATATGTCATAAACTCTGAATAAAACAAGAGAGGTCCTTTCGTAGTACACCAGCTGTGGTGACATTTTCTTTATAATAAAGCTGCTGCAGCTCCTCTTGTTTATTAAGTGCCCAGCACTGACTGCTGCATTAGGCTTAGGTCACCCTGAAAACCTATATTGCACCAAACCCCTTTTAGGTCTTCTGGATACTCCTCACCCAGTTTAGATGTGAGGCAGACATCCAGCTGTTTGCTCCAAGCCATGCAGATACCTCTACAGAGGCATATAGGTATGTCAGTAGGGAACCCCGAATACAATGACCTGCCTATGGAATTTACATTTTTCTGGGTAGAGGCAACAGGTGGGCTGAGTTTTTTTACAGTTCCAGTTTTAAATTTCATTTTACAGAACAATTTGTTTAACCTTTCTAAAGACCAAGGGCACAGGACTGTATAGGTCAGCATTTTTCTAGGAGAACTTCCTTGTTAAAATACCGTATTTTTTTTACCACTCTGGATATTGCTGTGAACTCTGAGCTACGGAATGGCTCAAGTCTACACCAGTTTTTGTTATGCAACCTCCTTGCTTGAATAGTAAAATCAAAATTTATTTACAGTCAAATTCTCCTTTTTTGTGAAATAATATTAATTAAATGGTGCTTTTGATGGAGAATGCATGGGTAGGTGTAAGTGAACAGCATTATTTTATTATACTATCTGTTGCTACCTGAGTTCCCCATTTCTGAAAGAGAGTTTCCAGTACTGAAGCATAGATTTGCTTTGGTTTGAGTCCATAAATCAGCTGGCAGGAAATGTAAACTAGGGAAGGGATTGCTGTGGATGTAACTCAACAGTACAGAAAGCTGTCCTTGAAGAGGGCAAGGTCTGTCTGTGGGGTCTGTGAGAAAGTCCCACCCACTGGGGAACAGCTGCTCTTGTCTTGGGTCGGAGTAAGGGGAGAGGCTGTTTTATTCTCTACAGTTGTTCAGTCAGGTAAAGACTATCTGAGTTTTTGTATTATTTCAGAGAAAGTGTGCCTTACCAAGGGGATGGAACATAGGACTTTGTTACAGGAGAAAAAAGTTCTGCCTATGTCTGAAAGCAACTATAAACTGTTGCAAGCAGAATAAATTTTTTTAAAGTATGGGAAGCCTCAGTAATATCCAGTTTAATTAAAATTAGTACATCTACGTCTAAATAATCATTTTTAATAATATGTTTAGTATTTCTTGCCTTATCATTCTGCAAGGAACTGCTCTTGGCAAAATAAAAGCTTATGTCCTTGAAGGACTGTATTTATGTAAATACTTAATAGATTGTGATTAACTAAATTAGTACTGTGTATCCCCTTCAGACTTGTCTATATAGTCCTGTCCTGTGATCTTTGCACTAATGAGTATTTGGATGACAATATGTGGGGTTTTTTTTGAGAGAGAGTGTGGAAAATGAAATCAATTAAATAAATTATCACACTTAAAAGTGAGGGGTAGCCCTGCTTCAATATTTGTAACATTTCAATGGCAATATCATAGTTTGAATCACTTATTTCTATTGCAAAGGCTGACAGGAAGAAATGCACTTCTGCTTTTAATGTTTTCCTTTATAGAGGCATGGACACACTAGATTAGACCCACACACCATCCAGGACAGTAATTTGTTTCTGACAGAGCCAGGAGGGAGATGCCTCAGAGGAAAGTGCAAGGACCTGCAGTCAGAAGTAAGGGCACTGCTCTCCCTCTAATATTAAAGTAATAAATCTGTCCATACAGCTTGAGCAGCCACCTTAAGATTCATCTTGTGGTGCCAGAAATAATGAATAAACCTTTCACGGATTTTTCTGTCTATTGCACTGAGTGATTCTGAACTACACCAGGAGCTCTCAAGTCTGATCCTTCTTTGAAGCTTCAGTGTAACAAAATAGAATGGCTGCTGTGACTTGGAGGCACTGAATGGGTCTGGGAGGCTGGGGCAGATCCCAGTCCAAGACCTTTAACAATTCACAGCTGAACATGCCTAGGCACGTTTACTGAAAATCCCTATCTGCCAAGAGAGGTGAGCAGGTACTTCCTTGTGTCTGTTACAAGGGAGTAATCTAGCCCCTTGTGTTTGATGCTGCTTTGTCATGATTTTGGAACTTGCACTTGTCTTGGTCTTAATCTGAAGTTTCTCCCTGAATTTATGGGTAGAACTTTCAAAGGTCTAAACATAAAAATTAAAGAAGTTCGAGGTAGGTCAGACATAACCAGAGGATATATGACCTCACCACACCAGTGATGTGTCTGCCACTTACACTCAAAGCTGAGTCAGGCCATCTCTACCTGCCTTAAATAATGCATGGAGACAGAGATCCCTGATTATGGAGCCACCTGAAATTCCCTTTCCCTTTATGCAGTCACCTAGGAGTGGTCAGTGCAGAATTACTGAGGGTAGGGTATGTCTTACATCTGGCTTGCAGGTGCCTTATTCTGAGCTCTACCCATCTGGAACCAGAGACAGGTGTATGTTCACCACTGTTTCCTCACAGTACTGACTAAGGACCACTCCATTAACTGCAAATTGATGAGAAAGTAATACAGGGGACATGTGGCCACCTTGGGATCAGAGACTCTGCATGAACAGCCCAGGGGCCAGAACTGAGACTCCTCCTGATTGTATGGTGGCACACTTTTCAGGACAACTACAGAGAAAGCTTGTCATGTGGAACTTTAATTTTGTACATGACCATATTTAAGCTCAGTAAACTAATATTTATGTTATACATACATTAAATTTACTGTAGAATTAAAACACATAAAGTACTGCTTAAAGTTTCACTCATCTGCATGCTATCTATGAAGTCTGCTTCTACTGTGTGATCATATGTTTACCTGAATGCATATTCTGTACCTTGTTGATAAATCAAAGCAGTTGTGTATTTTACCTTCCATAGTACTACTGCTAATGAGATACAGTACATCTGTACTCAGATTAGCTTGGATGTTCATCACCGAGCAACATCTCTAGTACTTACACAAAACTGCAAGTGATTAAATACCTCAGTGGAAATATTGCAATATAACATGCCTATTTATTATGTTCATCTCCTTTGCTTCCAATACAAATTTATGCTTACATTTAAACATCTTGTATATGAATTTTGGAATTTGGGCTTCTAATATTCTTTCTTTTTGCATACTTTTTAATAGTAATTTCTGTCACAACAGAAGAATGAAAATAAATCAGTACATTTTAGTAATTACAAGAAATTATTTAGAAGGCAGAAGTGGAGATCGTTTACATTTCATTGACTTTATAATTATAGAGTTGCCAATGTATGGGTGATTACCTCCTTCCTTCTGGTTTGCTATTAAATGAAGGGTTCAAGGAAGTCCTTAATTTTTTTCTACACGGTTGTCAGAGATGGGATGTGGCAAGAATGGGAGAAAATGAGGAAGGAAACAGGTTAATGCTGTCACATGAAAAGATGATGTATATAATTACAGAGAGAAAGCATGCACTTCTTTTCAAAGCTATTAATTCTGTCTTGGTCTTCCCTCTGGGGTAGTAGCAATTTATGTGGTGTACATGCAGCTTAGGGAGAAGAGATATTGTCTTTCGTCACAAGAAGCAGGACCATCTGTGCTTTAGGTGGTTTTATCTAATCTAGTAAAGCCACTAGTGCTGTATGCCAGGGCTTAGTACTGGGGCTGATGCTGTTCTCCATATTCATAGTGATCTGGGCAAAGGAGCACAGTGCACCTTCAGCAGGTTCACAGATGGTAGAAACTGGGCAGACTGGCTGGTGTGCCACGTGGTTGTGCCCCCATTCAGAGGGACCGTGACAAGCTGGAGAACAGGGAAGGGAGTAATCTCCTCAGCTTCAACAGCGGTAAAGGCAAACCCTTACATCTGTGGAGGAATAACCCCAGGCACCAGCACATGCTGGGGACCCATTGTCTGGAAAGTTGCTTTGCTTAAAAGGTCCTTGGAGTGAAAGTTTCAAGGAAATGGAAAACCAGATGACCGTGAGCTACAAACACACCCTTCATGGCAAAAAAAAGGAGCAGCTTCCTGGGCTACATTAGTAAGAACATTGCCAGCAGGATGAGGAAGAGGATCCTTTTTCTCTTCAGCATTGGTGAGGCCACATCTGGGATAGTGTCCAGTTCTGGATTACCCAGTACAAAAATGATATGGTTTACTGGAGCGAGTCCAGTGCAGTGATGATTAAAGGACTGGAGCACATTTGACTACTTTAGAGGTCAGATGGCTTCTTTAAAACCTAAAGTGATAATAGTTCCTGTCATTCAAATTCTCAAATTTTACCCTTCCCAGCAGTGCCTGAAAAATACCAAAGACCATTAATATGAAAACAAATGTTGCTATCAGAAAAAGTTGCTCCATATGGAAAAGGACATGAATTGGTAATAACTGGCAAATTACCCATAAATAACAAATTATGTTTTTACTAACCTTTCCCATATGTATGCCTGTAGAGATCTGAACAAAGTGTGATTTGTAGATGAGAGAAAAGCTAATGCAGTATTTCAAGAAACTTTGGACATCCTCGGAAAGGCTGTAGATGGTTCCTTCTAAGTGTTAGAAAGTCCTTTCCATTGAAATCCTGTGGGAGACCTCTTGTATTAAAAACACTGTAGCTGTTAGGGCAGGGAAATTACTAATAACAATCACTAATAACAATATGACTGAATTTACAGGGAGGTTAAAATAATGGTTTTGAGGTGTTAATTGTCCTTCTGTTCCAATAGTTACTAAATTAAGGTGCTAACTTGAAAGAGCTGGTTTCCTGACTGATATAAACCACCCAATCACACTGTGGCAATGGAATGGACTTGGCCTACCCTGAATATTTTTTTTCTCCACTTGCTTTGCTTCCACTCTTTTGATAATGAGACTTGGGGTGAATTAAATCTTGATGTTTGGTGATCTGACCAAGGCAATGTAAGGGATTGGAGAGCACAGCCAACAGCAGGACAGGCCAGGAACAGCTGTTACTTTCAGTGGGAATGTGGTACTCGATCAGTTTAAACTGATAAAGAAACCGCACCCTTGCTGTTCACTGCAAAACCTATTGTCAACACCCATTTGCTGGATCACTGCACTGTACAGTTAGATAAATGACAGAGATACTGATTCATGACAATCTCTGTGGTGTTTCCCAAACATGTAGTCCCTGCAGTGATACCTTTGGCTGTTTAGGAAGCCGACCTTGCAAATCCCTGAGAAAAAATTGTATTAAGAGGCTATAACTGCACTTGCCCCCATGCACAAACTTCTGAGTGTTGCTTGTTTGTGGCATTGTCTTCAAATCACTTGGTTCCCTTATTTGCAACTCAGCAACCCTCTTTTCTCATCCTCTGTATTTGCCTTTATTTGCTCCTTCTGCAGCATAATTCAGATGTTCATCTGTCCCAAACACAAGCCACGTGGATGGAATAGCTGACATGCCATGCATTGTTCATGGCATAGTTCTCATGCAGCATCACTGCTCATCCTGTCTCTCTTCATTTGATTGTAGTTTTTCTAAAATGTACAATTTCCGGGCAAAGAATTTCCTATTTTTTACACAAACATGCCTACCATTGCTTAAAACCAGTAGGATACATTAATCTTCATTTACAAGGATACTGTTCTTGAAACCCTTCATGAACACTGCCATGGAGGATTTGCACTGTCAGTATATGAAATCAGACTGATTTTTGACTTTTGAGATCCTTTCCTGCTTACTTCCATTTTCTCTTTGACATATTTTTCCTTCATTCTTATTTCAAATCCTCTTCAGTTACTTTGCTATCTGCTTCCAAATGTCAGTGTCCCTCTGCTCTGTGTCTTCCATACAGCAGCACTTGCATGTCTGAACCCCACTCTGCCCTTTTCATGGACTAAGTGTTGTTCTGGCAAACAATGATTTGTGTGCCTGTCATGGTGCTCCCTTATTACCTTTGGAAGGGGGAATTTAAAAGATGCATTTACTCAAATAACTAAATACTGAACAGGCTTCCCGGGAAGAGGTCATGACATGAAGCCTGCCAGAGTCCAAGAAGCGTTTGGACAATGCTCTCAGGCACAGGGTGTGGTTCTTGAGGATGTCCCATGCAGGGCCAGGAGTTGGACTCAATGATCCCGTGGGTCCCTTCCTGGTCAGGATATTCTATGATTCTACTGAACCTCTTTGGTGCTGAATGTTTTTATTTTATAGAATTTTGAATAGCATTGTAAGTACTATAGCATAATGCCAGAGGAGAGATTTACATATAACAGATTTACCAGCTTTAGGGAGAAAAAGTGATTTCAAAATGTTGCCTAGAGAATAAGGTTGAATCCTTCCAAACAAAGACTTCAGTGTTGTTTGCAATAATGGCAAATATTGTTTGTATATACAGAATTTTGTATATACATTCTGCTCAGCTAATTCTATTCTCCTATACTAATCAAGGTATTGAAATGGATATTCCAGACATCTCTTGTGATCTGTTTAAGAAAGTCTGCTCTCATTTCCACTTGGAATTATCCTGAGTTCCAGTAGGCTATCTGGAAGAAGGAAATACCCACCAGGTCTCCAAGGCTCAAAATCAGTGCTATGTGTGTAAAAGATTTAAAATTACGTCCATTCTCCATGCAAAACTTCTGAGAAACAAAAAAGATTCAGGTTCAGAATCATGTGACTTTTCCAAGGTGCCTGGAAACTTGCAGCCCAGACTTTTATACCGGGGAGTTTCAGACCTTGAAGTGGTGGCCCCAGCAACACTAGCAAATAACTATTGTACAACTCCAAGAAGAGAAACTGTTTGATCCAGAAGCTGCTTGTCCTCACCACAGCTATTTTTTGCAGAAAACCAAAACATTTTACTGGCTGAGCTCAATGGCATGTGTATTGAGCTCTCCAAGGAGTGCAAAGAACAGCAGTTCTGGCAGTTTCGTTTCCCCACTGATGGCAAAAATAAATGAAAAAAAAAAGAGCAACAGTGTGACACATAACTGCTACACTGGACTTTGCGGTATTGCTTAAACAGAGTCAGTGTGCAGCTCAGCTGTTTGTAACCGCAGAAACAGAAAATGTTATTTGGAAGGAGGGAGGATGTACACCAAGTCTACTATGTCTCAAACCTGACAGTGTTTCTTTAAAATGTTCTTAAACCTGTTTAACACACCCCTACTTTTCACCACTCCCTGGGAACATGCACCACTTATAGCAACTTGTAAATCAAGAAAAACCAAACCCAGCAATTTATTCTCCAGTGTGCACTGGATATTTTCACACACCCAGCCTGGCCATATAATTAAGTTACAACAAAGCTCACTAGTTTGTAGCTTTCTGCTTCAACCTAAAATGAGTTCAGCACTGTGAGTTTAGAAGTCCCAAATATTCTGGGGCAGAATTGCATATTTAAAAATTATATTAAGAAACCTAAGAAAATATTTAGAATTCAAAGATTGTGATTTATGCACAACGCTATGAGGTTCTGTTCACAGATTAATAGAAGATGCCAAATCTCATTTATATTGTTTTATCTGAAGGTCAGGGATCTGAACAGAGTGAATATAGATACCTACAAGTAAAGCAATTTAACCCCAAAATTCAAGTCTCCCTGTTGCTATAGCTAGAGGATTCAAATACAAAAAAATTATGACATATTCTTTCTAATAATAAAAGGAATATTTCCTTTGTACTAGTCACTGAAAGGGATGGAACTGTCAGGAAAGCACATTTTTTTTTGTTTTGTTTTTCTCTCTTCTCTCATCTTACAATTTCTTTGTGTGGCAGACTCCTACATGGCCAGATTATAGTTTTCTAGTCACATTTTTTCTGTAAGGGGCCACAGTGCAGAAGGGGAGCACATTTTTATAGATGTAGTACTGTTCAGGCTGCAGAATGAGCTTTGCAGCTTGAATGTTGCCCAGAGAGAGAGAGAGAGAAAAAAAATCTGTATCCTCGTTTCCTTTTCCTTTTAATTTGACAAGGAGCCATTGCTTTCTGGAAGAGAAAAAAAATTATTTGAAATCCTGCCATTACATGGAATTCATCTGACATGTATAGGTATCTACAGTGTAGATGCCTAGATCTGACTTGTCATTTTTAGGCTTCCTTTCAAAACAGTGGAGAGAAATAGTAACTTCCACAGCCCAAGCCTCTGACCTACTTTAATCTGCATTTGTGTGAGATTATATTAGGGGTGTCTTGAGTGATTAAATTTAGAGATAAGAGCCTAACTTTTGATGTAGCCTAGCTTTTTTGCTAAATAGGGCCTGTGATGGAAAGTCTCACCCAGCTCTGAGTAAAAGTGTTTGAAAAGAGATGTCACTGGTCTGGCGTCTCCTTTGCTGAGTAGAATTCAAATTATTTACTTACACATTAATTGATATTTAACTCTCTCAGGCTAATAGCCTGCATGGAGATCCAGAGCAGCCCACACCTGAAATTACTGGGTTCTTCACATTATGCCCTTACTGCACCGTGGCAGGATCGAGAACTTGAGGAACTTATCTGGGCCTCTGTGATTACATCCAGATAATTATAATAATTCTGTTCTGATCCTTTGCCCTGTAATATCACCCAAATTATTTAAAAATCATCCCATTTCAAAGCCCAGCCTTTTCAGCCCAGCCAGTTTTCATTTCGTTTAACAACAGCAACAAAAACAAATGAAAAAAACTTCACTTAAACTCTTCTTCATGTACTGAACATTATAACTCATGTGAAAGTTTTTTCTGCCAACATTCTTTCCAAAGTACCAACAATTTGGAAAACAATTTTTGGAAGAATGTAATTTACTCAAAATAAAAGGGAAGGAGTAGTTGATATTTAAAATGTACTAACTTCCACACCAATAGTCTACTGGCCAGTTTATATCAAAGGACAAGTATTTTAAAAAGGCAAGGAGAAAGCTCAGTTGTTTCTTCAGCTTCTCAGCTCATAAGGCCCTGTTTGCAGATGTGTTAATTTAGGAAATGTGTTTCTCTTTCCTTCACGTACTTAGTGACTGAAATCTACACCTGAAGTTTATTCCTTGGAAGATGCTTGGAAATGCTACTAAACCTTCTACTTCTGTGGATAAGGGAAAACAACAAGACAGTTGAATTTTTTTCCAGGGAGACTGGAATGGGAATGTGGGTGCTGATATAATTTCTGTGATACCATTTTCAACTTTATTCCTGCAGATGACATACATTTCAACACATATCATAAATCTGCTTTGCTATTTTTTCTGTTATTTGAACAGGTGAGCGATTTTATGGGATTGCAAAGGTATTTATTGGTAAGGGAAGGGTCTTAACATGTACTAACAAAAGAAAATTATCTTCATATTTACGTATATGCATACTCTCCACATTTGTCATGTAAATAAAGAAGAAAGTCAGTCTGAAGAAAGTAAAATGACAATGCTGAATGACTCTCAGCTGAGGGGCTGAATGACAACCCCTTCACTACAGCTTAATACCTGACAAATCAACATTCCACAGAAAAATGATATCACTTTGATTGTATTGCTAATTGTTTGCATTATCAACAAAGAATTAGGAAATAATTTTAATGCAATTTTAGTTACGTGCCTTATGCAAATTTTGACCATAGGGGCATAACATGACAGTGGCAGTCCTTGGTCAGCCGAGTATTCTGTCTCCAACAGTTGCCAAAAGCAAATGTTCAAGAAAGAGTGGAAGAACAGGGAAAGTGTTTTGCTTTCCCCAAGTGTCCTTACAGTCTCTATCAATTTGCTTGTCAGGCTCTGCTTTAGCTCAGTGGAGTTTCTGTTTATTTGATAACCATCAACGCATTTCTCTTCCACAAGCTTGGGTCTCACTGAGCTATTTGATATATGGGTGCACACACATGCCTGTGTAAGTACACACATGCACACACACACACCCACACCCACATGCACGCCTTTTTAAGTTCAACCCCATCCTTTCTGATTCCCATTTTTGGTCTTTGTCTTATTCTTGCAGTTACTGATTTTAGAACACATTTTCTAACAACTCTTCTACAATAAGCTGTTCTGTGCTAACTATACCACAGCCAGCATCTTCCAGGAACAGGGAAAACCCTTCCTTTCTTCCACGCCCATATTCAGTTTTGATGTGGATAGAGAACAGGATCACAATCTGTAACATTTGGCTAGCATGCACAGCAGTTAAGAGTGCTGGTAACACCAGTATGGAATGCACATGCCAAAGGAAGATTTCATTAAATAGGTGGGATATTGGTTCATTGGGTTGTTTTCATTGGCATGAAATTTCCATGTAGGTTTTCAAATGACAATCAAGTTCTCAGTCAACTAATTTGATCCAAATAATAAAAGAAAGATTTACAAGAGAAGGCTGCTTAGCCCTAGCAGAAAATCTGAGCACAATACCAGGGCAAGGAGAGGAAAACCAGTCTATCAGATAAGAGTAATGTGAACTTCCTCACATGGATATCATTCTGTGGGGCAGATACACCTCCTTATCTCCACCATAAAAAACAACAGCCTGTGGGGGTTGTCTCCTATGTATTTACAGTGCCCATGACCAATTAAATGCTATAAGAAAATTTCTGAAAAGGAGCAGGAAAATCCTTCTTCCTTTTAACACTGCCTCTTCTAATATCTTTTAAAGAGATGGTTTTTCCTGAGATCAGCACTGTTTGTTCTTTCCCAGAGCTCTCTCAGTGGGGATTTGATAGAGATAATACAAAGTCATTCTTTAATGAAGAAAGCACATCTAGTCATAATTCTCACACTCCCTCTACAGCTATTGCTCATAATCTGATTGTCATTTCTTTAACCACCTGTGTGAATGTTCTTTGTTAATTCAGATACTGGTAACAAATTGACAAATAAGCTATTTATCAATAACGTAAGCCACAAAACTGATTACAGCCATTCAGCTGGTACCACACAGATGTCATTTGACTTAGACACATTTTCAGAGCAAATTTCCTTAAATAACTGATTTTATCAGTAACTGATAAAACTAGTAACTGTGTTCTTTAGCCAAAGCAGTAATGGCAGTGGTGTAAGATCAAAATACTCAAGTTTAGCATGCTATGGACCAGACTTTCAGGGACGTTTGAACTATATTTCACTTATTTGCAGACTAAAGAGGTATTCAAATTGTGGGAAAATCAGGCTCACTAACATTCAAGACTATGTATCCCCATGAAATGTATTGGCACCTGCTATGAACAGAGGAAAATGCTCACACATTTTCTGTGGCAACTAGAAGATGTGAAAAGGTTTAGACATTTTGCATACTATTTATGGCATTTTTTCTTCCTCCTTTAGTTTATGAACTTTGCCACACCCTTTGGGAGAACAATGGGCTGCAAATGTGTCTGCATTGTGACTAAGGTTTTCTTAGCATTCAAAAAATGCATATGAAAAAGCTCTGACAGTGCTCCTTCCTGTATTCAGAAAGGTGTGGTTAAAAAAAGATTGCATGGCTTACTTTAACCAGTTGAATGGTCTTCCCCAGTAACAGCAACCTACAATAACTAAAGGAAATGGTTTGGCTGGCAAAAGTTAATCCATAAAACACAACATTATCTCTGGTACATTGCTGTACTCACTTTGACAATAACTTAATCTAGTGAAAGTGGTTTTAAGTTCATCTGCCTCAGCACAACAGCTGTTGCTACATCATATTAAAAAAAACTCTTACGTCTACCTATTTGAATCACCAAGTGATAAAATGCTGAGAAATTACAACATGAAAAGAAAAATTAGAATTCCATACATAATATCTAAATATTAAATTTGGCAGTGGTGAGGCCAATATTTGTATACCATAGTAAAAGGGCTGTAGCATTATTTATGTGAATCAGGAAGAAGAATTCTAGTTTTTGAGCATGAAGGAAAGAACAAAGTTGTTACCAAGGTCCCCAGGCACTTGGCACTGCCAGTAGTTGCCCTTTGTGAGGCACCCCAGGACATTGCTTATCTACCTTTAAAACCCATATCCTAGTAGGAGCAAGGAAGCCCATGAAGAAAGGGGCTTTCCATCTCACATTAAATCATTAGTATATTTTATTTTGAAATATCAATCTAGAAGCAGGAGGACTGGAATCTTCAGGGGGATATTATAATGTTAGAATAATCTGCCCATGAAAAAAGTCATACTTCTTATTTCTCCCTGTCCTCTGTGTTGCAGTCATGAATGCTGCTAGGATTCATACAAACATTTGTAATCTGGTTCCCAGTAACACATACCTGTTGGTAAGGGTGTACCCATAGGCAATATATTCCCTTGGTTAATTATTTTGACCAGAGTGAAAAGTAACTGTATAAAGAGGTGGCACAGGTCCCAACCATCAGTTTATTTTATGTAGGGCTGGGGTGGGGATTTAGGGAGGAGCAGGAATTGTGTTAGTCACCTTCAAGAGGAAGGTGTCATCCTATACATGAGCATCACTTCCTTTTCTATTTGCTGCAGCGGGTTCCTTTTTTGCCCCTTTTGACTTAACCTGTTAGAACTGATGCCTACATATATAGGTGAGCTTAGACTAAGCTTAAGCAAGAAAAATGTGCAGATGGCACAGATGTGCCACCCACCTCCCAGATAAAGATTACATTAACTAGCTATGTCGGTCTGCTAAATGCTGCTGTGCAGCTGGGCACCATCCACTGCCTACACCTATCTATATGTTTCCGAGTGTTTCGTTTCGGTCATCTTTTGGCATGAGCTCTATTGAACACAATTAACTTTGGAGAAATCAGGGCCAATGAATAGGACCATACTAGTTAACTAAGTAGGAGTAGGATCTGGGCCTGAGCAATATCTTCTGTTTGTCCATACTATTATTATGCACATTCCTTGACACAGTGTTGCTCATGCCAATTATCTGTCTCTGAAAAAAGACTTGGGCATGGACAGAACTCTCTGTTACAAGCTCTGGACTGCTTTCAATAGGAGTGTGGATGAGGCCACACAGTTCTGTTCCAAAAGCAACTTCAGTGATATAGGTATGGAGCATGCTGTGCTGCTTGTCCTCAGGCCAGAGAGAGGACTTTGGTATGTTTCATTTAATAGCATAAATGTAGCTGCTTTATCCTATCTTGAAACTAAAAAAATGGAACATTATTTGCTAGACTGTCTTTAAATCTTCTGGACATACCAGTTATAAAATCTTATAACCCATAATACCATAGTTAACCAATCCTACTTGGAAAGTCTGAAGTATTACAGGACTTCTCTTTTGGAGGAGTGAGTGTACGAAAAAATGTACTCAGTAATGTATTCCTCTCTTTTTGGGAGGAGTCACAGAATCGTATTTGTCCAAAAAGTTGTCTTCTGAGTCACTGCTCATTCCCAACTCTCTGTCGTGAACCTACATAAAAGCTCGATGGAGCTACTCTTAATTATGTTATTTTCATGATGCCGTCTTATAAACCTTAATAAGATGTGGAGGTAGCATAATATTTTCCTGTATGTTTGTACTGAAAAATGGAAAACCAACAAAAACTGACAGGAAAATCATGTAGAGAAAGATGCATTTTACTAGCAATAGAGAGACATAGACTTTTTAGCAAAGTGCATAAGCTGAAGCTGAGAACACTGAACACATCTTGTTCAGAAAAGGATGAGAGTTTGGGAGGATGATAATGTATTGCCACTCTAGGGTGCTATAAGCATTTGACTTTAATAACACTGAATAAGCCATTCAAACCTAAATTATAGGCACTTCTGAAATAGTTGTGTTCAGTTTTCTGCCAGTGCTACAGTATTTTAAAAGTCAATATCCCCTACTGGCGGTTTCTTAGCAGGCATTGTGAGAACTCCTTGGATGGTAAATAAGCCTCCATTGCTGATGAGGTATTTAAAATGAGCCTGCTTGAAATGTCCTCCAAACTGTGTTAAAAATCTAAGCTGTAAGAGCTAGTAGCCTCTGGCTACTGATCACTAATGTGCCCCTATTTCTGGTCATTAATAAATGATGAAGAGGACTTAATGTAGGGAGGAATTCTAAGATACTTCTTGCCTTCTATCATAAGTTATGACAGGCCACACTCTGCTAAATCAAGCTATCAGAATGATTTGATGGGTTGTAGCCAGTTATATAAGCCTAGGATGTTGCCATCTCTGTTGTATCTATTTTTCAGAGAACTTCCTCTTTTCTTCTTGAGACAACGGAAAGAAGAAGCAGAGTATTTATTTAAGTCCCAGCAAGTAGATTATTGATAGATAGATATGAAACAAGTTACTGTCAGCTCCAAAGCACGTTACTGGTTGAACTATAAAGAAAAATAAAAAAATCCTTGAAATGTGGTAAATCAATGGTAGTACATGGCCCAGTGCAATGATTAACTAAATTACATCGGTTGTCAATGCAATTTGCTTGTATCTTTTTGCATTGCTCTTTTCTGACACTATGGAAAAACCTGTGTCTCGAATACTGTCTGTCTGTGCTTCTACTTGGATGTTTTCTTAAGAGTGAGAAAGGTAGTAAGGGAGATATAATTCAAGTTCTGAAATAGTCTGAGAAATTATATTTCACTGTATTTCACTTCTGTCCTCCCTTCAATTACATATGGACCATATACTAGAGAATTAAAAGAAAACTGAAACCTGACTGCAGCACAGTTCACACACTCTGGGCATGGCTGGATTTGTGGGTGTTACGTGTTATACTGAGATCTGGAGGCAAAGTTTGAGTTCCTCTGAATTTCTGAAAGCTGAATTTCTTCAGAGTATAGGACGTTTTTTCATGGAAAATAGTTATGGGTCATTTTCACTGTATGGTTATGCTGAAACTGTTCAATTCCCAATACACAGCAATGCATCATATATTCTTTACTCACTCTGAACAATGCTTGCATGTGGTTACAATACAGAAAATGAGACAGACTTTAGCAGTAGGTCAGAGCTGCTTTAGTCTAAAAAAAGTTTAAATTTTTTTTCCAGCTTTGATTATTAGGCAATCAGCATAGCTAACACCAAAAATTCACCATCCAATGAATATATGGGTGGTTGCAGACCAGCCACTAAAAGACAGATGGCCTGCTTTATTCCTGGGCTGAGGTCAGTACCATTGTTGGAATTTCATATGTATGCATTTTCCTATAGACTGTCTATTCTCTCACACCAGACGCCAAAGACTCAGCAAGGACTGCCTTAGAATAAGCCTTGGGCTTATTTTGAGTAGCAGAACTGGCCTGCTTTGCCCCCTAGTTTCTTCTCTGTGTTCAAAGGCCATAAATACAGGAAAATATAAATTTAATTTCTCCAGACTGTTGTTTGCATCTCTATTTGTGTTTCTCAAACAGTTTGGCTGAAGAAGGTAGTGCTGGGAGACAGGTTAAGCGTATCTCTGATTTACAAGTGGAACCTGTCTGGAGGAATGTAAAATGATAACAAATTCATGTCATGTACCACCTGAATTGTGAAAGAAAAATGTTTCAAAAAAGAAGATATTCCTAGTCTCAGGTGTTATTATAAATCAAAGCTAGATGTCCATTTCAAATTAAAGTATATGTAGATTTTTTAAAGCTAATTCCCATTTAATGCTAATTCCTCATTTCTTATGAGGAAAGACCCCTCTTTCATATGGGAGGCAACTAAATTCTCAATATGTCTGTAAAGAGATGTATTCACAAAAGTTTCTTCTTGACTGTAAAAAGATAAACATAGTGTACCTAAAAATTCCAGGACTGCTGTAAGTTTTTTTGACTTTAAGAGACACGGAACTTGAGATGTACAAAATTTAGAAATGTTTGCGTGCTTTTATTCATTAATTCTGAGATTTGTGGTAGTTAACAGTTTATACGTGATATTTTCTTGTCTGCTTCTCTGCTTCATCAGCTTTATTTTATCAGATAGAACCAATGTTTAGAAAACAGCTTCATGCTACTGAGTACCAAGCCTGTGAAAAGCTAAACATCAACAAAAATAGAGATTATTACTAAGTTAATTCATGTCAGTTTGCTTTGTTTGTGTTCAGAGAAATCCTTAATTTTCACAAAAGACAATAGGACTAAAGGTTGCCCAGCCTCTTGCTAAACGACCTCTCACATATTTCATTACAAAAGTTCCCCAAATATAAAATAAGGTGGACTTGTATAAGGTACATTAAAACCAGCCTCTGTATCTTAAACAGAAGCATGGAGCTGTATACAGTACTGCTATAAGAAAAGTATTGATTTCATACTGCTATATTTACTAACAGTAAGGCAGTTCTCAGCCTGCAAGACAAACTTATTTGCAGCCATTTTAAAGAAAGAAAAAAAAAGTGAACACAAGTTCTTCCCTCCTTTGTTTATTGCTGGCAGTACTGAAGGAGAATGAAAATGTGCAGAGATAAGAGAGACTTGCAACAAGTTCTCCTGTGGGAGGGATTTCCCCCCAGATCTTTTGCCTCTGCCCACATACCCAAACAGTGCAAATACTTAATGCAGATCAGATCCCAGTGTGTTCCCCATGTAACACTTCTGCAGAACTTTTCTCTGGTGAAATATGATGTTACTTCATGTTCACTCATGTAAATACCAGCAACTCTGTACCTGAGAGGCAGCCCTGTATCTCTGCAACATGTATTTCTGTGGAAAATCCAAATGACTGTAGTATATTTTTCCAAATGGTAATTGCTTGGTTTTCTGTTTCAAGGTCTGCGAAGGCAGTTCATTTTGTGAAACCCAACCCTACTGCACTTGAAAAGAACAGCAAGCACAGAAGGATAACAACTCACCCGTACTCTTAATTGATCTGGTATTTCTACAAGGTGCCACCCTTTTCCACACCTCCTACCTCCTCCTTAAGTGACTCAGCCTCTGAAGGAGAAACCTCCTGACTTTTCAGACAGCTGGATGGGAAAGAACAGTTCAGCTCTCAGTCTGCTTCGATTGTGCCTCCTCCAGGTTAACTAACCACTCTGAGCCCGGCTAGGACACTAACTTCTACCATACCCAGGTAAGGATGTTTATTGTTCTGGTTTTGTGGGAAACTCCTACATTTTCAGGTGTTCTGTGATTTCTTAATGTCCAGTTTATGATGCCACTTCAAAGGATCTGATGTTCAAGAAGTATGGAGAACTTGACTGTGAAATTGCAGCTCGGGAAGTTTTACAGTTTAGGTGTTCAGATTCCCTGGATATTTCTGATTTCTTCTGTCAATATAATCTTAATTACTTCGTTATTTATACTATATTCCTAATTGTATTTTATTCTAGTGATAATTCTCTGATGATAAACTCACTGTTCAGGCCACTTTTCATGAATGGCTGTTCTAATGTAATTTTTGCTCTTTGGTTCATTTTATTGTTTGTTTATTTTATTTGGAATTTTTATTTAAAATTAATGAGTATTTACTCCTTTCTCATTTTCTTGAATTTTCTTTAAGTTTATTATTTTGGAAAAAAACCCCAAAACAGCAATTCCATTTCATTTTCACGTTTGCAAAAATACACATTCTACTTTAATACAAGGACTTATCTGTACAATGACCTGAACCCTTGTATAAACAGGAAACATTCATCAAAAATCTAGTGAATTGAATGACAGAGCTGAATTAAGAAAATTAAAATTATCACCCCCTTTTCTACGCTCTGTTAAAAAAAACCCAATTATGTTTATAACTGAACGTGTATTTCTAATTTGAAAATATATACAAATTTGGATTGTGACTTAGCTGATTTTACATTAGTGACAGTCCCAAAGCTTCTTTCAAAACAGAATCTCCTCCACCCACACCTTGAAAAACCAGTTTTGAGAGCTCTTTCAGCTACAAATAAATGAATGATTGCTGTCATACATTCACGTGTTCTCTAGTCCTACCTTGCCTGTTTTCTCTTTTTCACACACATACACATTATTTCTGTTTTCTGTCTAAACTATTTTCTGTGTTATTGATTCTGTGGAAAAAATGGTAGAGGAAAATATTCATTTAAACACCATGTATTATTTCCAGAAGTTCACACATGTATTATATGTCTATTGCTCTGATATGTAACTCTTGAAAAAAAATGTGTTTAGGAACACATTTCTGTGATTCTTTAATGCCTGTAAAATAAATGTAGTAATTTTTAAATGTGATTTTCAGCAAAAGGACAAAAAGACTAACTAATTGCCAAACAGAATCATGTTACTGGTGGCAATCGTGTAGGGAAGAAATTAGAGCATCAGTGTTACATAGAGATCTGCACCTGACAGAAAGGGCCTTCAAGGCTATTTGAAGAGATCATATTCTTGTCTGTAATAACAAGTTTGGATGTATGAAGGATTGTACAGCCTTGAATGGGTCTGGCTGTGATGGTGATTTGCAAAACAGCCTCTATCTACAATCAAGAAATTCTTACTTGAGTGTAAGTATAGGCAGGCACATCTGACATGACAGCCCAGTCACAGCACTATTGTTATCTGAGGGGAGAAAATATGGGTATGGACAACAGCAAAGATGGTATTGACTTCCAAACCAGAAGGATTTCACCTCACACACTTACAGGTGCCTGTCTAGAAGAACAGCTGCAATGATGTGTGTCCCCAGTGCCTTAGTAACAGGGCTTGGAAATCTTTATCCTGTATCAGGTCAGAATTACTTAATTCAGTTGCTTGCTCACACTTACTATATTCAAGAGAAATGATGGAGAAGATAATGAAGTTTGCTGACTTAAAAGCTGACTTGAAAGTTGTTAACTGAAAGCAAGGAAATACTGTTGTGTGTTTCCTAACTGTGATTAAAACCAAATGTGCATTTCTTTAAACCATCATATTCTCTACATTCAGCTCACATAAATGAAAGATAAGCCACATACTATAGAATTAACATTAAGAGTTACAAGGGAAAACAAAGCAAAACAAAAAGTAGAGCTGAAGTAAGTCTTCAGTTCTAATGGAATAATTCTGTAATTTTGAGCTCTAGTTACTCACAAGATACTGACTGTTCAGCTTACTTCAGAGCAGAATAGTTCTTCAAGAAGACAAAATTTTGGTGGCAAGATTCCTATTTGGGATAAAGAAAGAACAAAGTATAAACCTATTTTCTTTTTCACATGGCAAATATTAGATGCTTTCAAAAAGCTGGAACTTGAAGGACATGTAGCAAACAGTAGCCAGCAAGCTGTGGCTGTGTAGAGCCATATATGAGACCTCTTTGTTCCAGCTGGTGTTTCATGTGGACATGCCAATCTCAGCAACTTCTCTACAATTCAGGCAGGTTTAGCAATACACCACGAGAAGCTGGATGACAGAAAAATTCTGAAACATTCCTTTTTTAAAATCAGTTGTTCAGCTACCACTTTTTGTATCACCCAGTCCATTAATAATAGCAGGAAATTTGACATTTTAGACATTTGCATTTGGCAATGCTTTATATAAAAAACTTCAGTATAAAAACCAATATTTTGACTTTCAAGAGAAAAAGGTGTATCTCTCCCGACACTCCTTCAACATTTACTATGATGAGTTCCTTATTATACAGTGTGATGATAACGCAGAGGCCTCTTGCCTCTAAGCTGTGTAAATTAATATTGTTTATAAAAAAGAAGTACATATCAACTGACTACTTATAAATAAGGTCCTAATCACTATCATAGCCTCAAGCCAAAGAACAAAGATGTTTTTTGGTTGGAACTAGTTCAGTCTGATGTGGAAAACATGAATCTTACAGGAAATGTTTCTATTATTATGTATTTTTTTAAATACAGCAATGCATATGTGTGAAGCCTAATCAAATAGACAGCTACAGCCAAGAGCAGAAGAAGGAAGGCAAAAGGCCTCTGTGATGGAGGAATGGGTGTGTTCAGATGATCTGAAAACTAGAAGGTCTGGCTTTCAGAATTTAAGGCAGGCCTGAGGTATTCTGCCGATCAGTCACTACAGGGGATGAAAAGTAGATGTAGAAGTGTAAATATAGGTAGTTGTGATAAAAACAGTGTTGGAGACTTGTGCTGCTTTTGGAGTAATTGCTTGCCAGATGGAGTGGCAAGAAATTAGATGGACTTTTGATTTTCTCTGAAGTCATGTCTGAAGTTTTTTCTGAATTTCTTTGAGATTATGTTTGGATTTCCCCCAGAATGGTTGAGGGTCTGAATCTAGGACTGGCATGTCTTAAAACCATTTGGGAGCTGCTCACTGGACTGGCCAGGGCAGTTTTAATTTTCGCTTAGAGTTTCCTGACGCTGTTTTTAAATTCAAATTACACTGGAGTTGCATTCCTGTTTGTTTTTGTTTTGCATTCCAGCTGAGTTGTTTTGCGTCAGTGGTTGAGATCTTATTAAGAATGTCTGAACATAATTTACTACTACAGCATAGTACAGAAAGCTATAACTCCACTTTCTCACAATTTCATTTACAAAGTTAAGAACTTTTTTTTAATCTCCCTATGGTCTGAAGATGAGCTGTTAATTGACCTGTGTGAACAATGTGACAGTTCCAAATCTTTATGAGCTGATATTTTTAAACTAATGTGATCCTCATAATCTCTTGTCCACTCCCCTTTTCAAATATACAGATACACACACACACTTAGGTCAAAATAGGGAAGACCAAGTCAAAATGCTTTGATGAGCTGTATTCTGCCTCTTTATGCAATATTCTTTTCATTTCTAAGATCCTAAAATTTAAATCTTACTCTGATGACTCTTGATTGTCTGTGCTACAGATTAAAGTAAGATTTTTCTTTTAAATTTGCATTTTAAATTTTAATGAATTGATCTTTGATATACAACTTGGAAGTTCAGAAAGTAAGAAGCAAGCCTTAAGGACAAAATGGCAGTATTCTGTAGGACTAAAATGCCTGGGTTTAAAATTTCAGAATACCTGGCACATTTTCAGTGCTGACTGTAAAAGGGAGTGTACCTGTTTCTTATATTTACTTACGCATATTACTTTTGGGTTGGGAGACTGTGCAGCAGTTTATTCTGGATGCTGTACACATGTGCAGCAGAAATATTGTTTTGCCCTAAAAACATTAAACAGTGAATATAAGATGAGAAAAAACACAGTCTTAATTAAATCTTGGAGGATAAAAGAAACACACTTGCTGCACTCTCTCAACGATACAAGAGGAGCTGCAAACCTCTTTACGGTTTCTTTTCATTTGGTTTAATTTTCACAAAAGAAGTCTCCTTTTTCAAAGTTTTATGATTAATTTCCATTAGCAAGTAGCTTTAGAAGTACTTAATGGAAAATAAATCCAAAATCCTTTTATACAAACTGCTACTTCTTGAGAGGAAGAAGTACCAGTTCTCACTGCTTGTAAAATATACTGAAATATCAAACTTTCGATCATCCTGGGACTGACTACATCAGACGTCCAGCTGTGCAGAAGCTGAAAAAGTAAATCAGAGACCTCTTTATCATCCTGGGACAGTTCAGGAAAATTTATAATGAAAGTGCTAACTATCTAAAAAAATGGATTGCTTGATAACCTATCTGAACAGTTTCTAGGAAATTCAGTTTACATATGCTTAAAACCTTATATAAGTATTTTAAAAAGGTATTTTATAACCTATTGCAAAATAAATAGAGCTCACCATAGCCCCAAGCATATTTTTATTGTGTGGGAACCAGATCCAGCAGTCACATGTTTTCTACACACACTGTGCCAATGCCTGATACCAACAAGGTTAAAAAAAAGGAATGCAGGTAGGAGCCTTGAAAAATACCAGAATTTTAAACTCTAATAAATATTTGGAATTTCACAACTGATTAAGATACATGCAAACTTTTGGACTCCAATAATAGTTTTGTATTTATATCTTTACTTTCTAAAAAGATCTGTAGTTGTTTACATCCAGATCTTAGGTTACTGCTTCTTTTTGTTTGTTTTCTTCTTTGTTAGTGTTGGGGTACTTTTTGGGAGCCTTTTTTTGTTTTGTTTTTTTTTTTTGAGGGGGGGGGGGTTGGGGTTCTTTTTGTGGGTTTTTTTTGGGTTTTTTTGTTGGGATTTTTTTTTTTTTTTACATCATAAGCTTTTTAAAGTAATTTTTTGGCAGTAAAAGCATAGAGAAGAAAAATCTGCTCTAAGTGCAGTCCATTGTGGCATCCACAATGTTTTATTGTCAGTATAAGCATTATTCTTAGGCTTTTGCCAGAGTCCAAAATCATCTTCACCTTCCATCAGTAAAGAGCCACAAACTCCAGTGTCAATCCACTCTATTTTAGGTGTGTGAGCAATACACTTTACATCTGCAAAAAGTAAAAATGAATAACTGTGTCATCCAGAAAACCAGGAATGTTTCTGATTTTTAAGGACTGCTTCTGTCACAGAAACAGTTTTCTGGTACTTCTGTAAATTTTAACAGCCTGAGAGTGGAGCCTGTTGTGAGCTTTCCAGCACAACAGTGTTTTCTTGGAAAATGCTGTTTTACAAAAAGGAATCCATTTACTAAAGAGGGTCAGTTTTGGCCAAACTCTTAAGTTAATGTTAGCATTTGGGGCTTTTTCAACTTAAGGGAGATTTTTCTTTCATCAAAATATCGTTATGTTCTGCTTGATGCTTTCTCTAGGAAAGCTGGTATTCACAATCCAGTTTCAAAACAAAACATGAAATCTTTTGAGCGGCTCAACTCCCAAATAACTTTTTTTTTTTTTTAAATTATGAGTCTTGGAGGCTTTTAACCTGAGTTGAGGTAAGGAAAGAAGTCAGTGACTGAAAAACTGTTGCAGAGCTGCTTCTGTCTTGGCCCCCTGTGATAGCTGCTGGCCACAATCCGTGAGACCCAAAAGCAGGGCTGGATGAGCTCACCTGTGCTCCAGGTGCTGTGCCAGGGACTGATACCATCTTCCTATTAAGCTTATCACCTCAACCCATCCTTCAGTACTCCGTCTTGCCAGCTGAAGGCTCTCACCACACCAAGTGTTCTCAGGGAAGGAGCTCCCAGCAGGGAAGGGGCAGTGTGACAGGCAGAGGGGCAGCGCAGGAATGCACATAGTTGCCACCAGGCACAGAAAAGCCACCACCATGCCCCAGATTCAGCCTGAGGAGGGCTGTGGCTGGCCGTAAGCCATCCCACCTTGTCAGACTACACTTGTGCTAGGAGGTGATCGAAGTGGACAACAAACTTGACCTCTCTTTGGGGCTGATTCCTAATCTCACTGTCAACCCTCACTTCCTTTTTTTGTCATGTTTTCTTTCAGATTCCCACAGAAGGACAAGAGGCCACGGAACAAATGTCAGCTTTCAGCATACGAAAACAGTCTCCTAATCAAAGTGGTAATACTGAGTCTCCTCCATTTCCTGCTCCCGGGGCACTTGGAGGCTGAGGCGCGGCCTCCCGCCTGTCCAGGCCTCGCCATGGCCCTGGCACAGCTCCCTCACAGGGCAGTGGCAGGAGGGTGATTAGGGCCATGGTGACCCGCTTCAGATGCCAAACTATCGGTGTTGTGCACAAACTGTGGCTGGCAGGGATTCAGGCCAGAACATCCCACTGGGCAGTGGAGTGTGGTTGAGCCGGGGAGCCAGGTGGTGCGGGGCAAGGTGATGGGGTTGTCATGAACGCACAGGAGCAAGGGGCTGCAAGGGCAGTAGGAAGATCCACTGGTCTCAGCACCGTCTCTTTGACTTGCACAGGGAAAATGAGGAGAAACTGAGGAAAAGTAGAATGGGGGAAGGGGAGAGAAAAGCTGTTTAATCATTGTCTGATGGGATGGTTTGCTCCTCTGGAGGAATAAAACCTGAGAAGGGCTGGAATTTGCTTTCTATACAGAGAAATGACCAGAGGCAAACTAGAAACATGGTGAAATTTTCCATTTCCCCGAACCTCAAAAATACTTCTATAGACTGAAAGATTTTGATGTGCATGAGGACCTGGTTCATGTGGGATGTACTAGGCTTACAAAATTAGTGTAGCCACAGCAGGGAGCTGCTTGGCTCTGCTGTATTGAGGACATAAATTCTTATTGTCAAATTGAGACAAGGATGAGCTGCATCTGCCTGTGCTCATGTGACCTTATCTGTTGTATCAGATCCGTGTTTAAATTTTTAGCTGAAGCTTGTGAGAAAATTCATAGGCCAAAAACGAGTACTCTTCTGCAAAGGCAGGGCCTCAGGCATTAGCAGATTGCTTGCAATGTTTCTTGAGAAGAAAAAAATATATATTCCTTGTCTACCACCTTTATATGAGGTTTCATGAAACCTTTGCACTTAGCAATTTAAAAAGCAATGATTTCTGAGAAATCCAAGTGATTTTTATGTGGGTGATATCAGTTTCCTTAAAGTACTATTGGTAAAAAAGACAAAATGGCACATGTACAGTTAATTTTAATAGCTGGATATATACCAAGTACTTCTTGATTATACAGAAATTCTTATGTGATGTTCATGTTACTGAAGAATTTTTCTTCAAGATTCAGAGGAGCTTATGGCTGATAGTAGAGCAGAGCTTAAAATATATTGCAGACAGTTGAAAGCATCTTTGGCTAAAACTATTAGGATGAAAAAATGCTGGAATAATTCCCCCCCCGCCTTAGCTGCCATCAACCAGCCTTGCTGTAGAGAAGTTTTCTCTCTGGCATGCATAAACTTGAGCTCACATTTTTCCTACTTCTGAAAACTAACTTTTCCTTTTTTTTTTTTTTAACAATGCAAATGATTGTAGCAAATTAAAAATCTTTAAATATTTATGAGAAGTGAGGAAAGGTACACATTTTTAGAGCAAATGCAGTTCATATAGTCTTTTTTGCTACTCAAAACTATCTCCATTCTTGACAATGAGACAAAATTATTGTTTAAAGTGGTGAAGGTCCTTCCTCTTTTCAGTTTGCAAGAAGTGTTTATTTTAATAGATATTCTAATGAACCACTGGAACTCTTCAGACAAGCCTGGAATGCCTTCATTTTTTTGAAGTCTTTAAAGTCAGATTTTAATAAATATTTTTAAGAGAAATACTAGCTCAATAGGCAGTGAACAGGCTTATGCAGAAGTCATGCAGTGAGGATAGATTAGTTTTTGCTAATCTACCGTGATTGCCAGCTCATTCTTACAAACAGTATTTTTCATGTCCCTGGTCATTTGTCAAATGACTGGATCTATGCTGATTAAAAAGAAGAAAGGCAAACCTGGGCATTAAGGCCAAGAGATGGAAGCACACATCTGTGCTATCACAGCCATGGCTTCTAAGACATTTGCCACATCTCTAGCACCTCAGTCTTGGAGAGAACAAGTCCAACACAGAACCAGAGAACATTTGCAACTAGGCAAACATCAGTCCAAACCTTTCATTCCTTCTCTTTCACTTGACAGTATAGGGAATTGAAACAGGCACAGTTTGAATTACAGACAGATATAGATACATTTTTAGGCTGAATTTTATCTTTGTATATCAGTGTCTGCTTTTACAAGAAAAATATATTTAAAAATTTTGGCCATTGTCACTTAAGATGAATGTTTTGGTGCTCTATTACGATTTGGTCTTCCACTCACTGTAGATATTTGTCATTTTTTAATGTTATCACTATGGGTGAAGTTCTTGTATTGAAAGCAAGAAGTCAATTTTCTTATAAATCAGAGCAGAATGCCAAAACACAGCTCTGACAAATGACATGTTACTGACTGCATGTGTTTTCTGTGGAGAGTGTTCTTTCTACACACAATGTTTACAGACTAGTTACTGAACACCAGATAGTGATGTCTCCTGAAATCTGGTGTCTCCTTTTGCGTGAATGCTCAGAGAGGAATTAATGGACAAAACCATGAGGGTCTTTGGAGGAAAACACAAGATCCTCTGTATTTTTAAATTTTTTTTTGATTAATTGCTTGTATTAACAAAGATTTTGCATATTTAATTTTCACCCTCTCTTCTCTGGAAAAATTTGGGGCAAATATAGCAATTAAAAAAATGGAATTTCTATTTGGTCTGAACTTCTAGCTTTTCATTTTAATAGGTCATGTTAAAATATCACATAAATATTTCCTCTCTCCTCAAATAAGCTGATGATATGAAACTTAGGTAAACTGAGAATACTGAACAATAGTCATTGCATATTTTTGCTTGCAAAAAGAGCCAAAATCCTCATGAAACAAACCAAAGGAGATAAAAATCAGCTGTCTAATACATGGAAGAATCCATATTCTCTCAAATCAAGTGAATATCATGTTCTACTTTCCCAATAAAGTAAATATTAGCCTTGTGGGACAAAGATATTTTAGGATATTTTCAAAAGTAAATAAGTCTTCCATGTTTGTTCAGTATGTCAGTCTGTCTCTCCCTAGAACCTTTGAAACCATACACCAACTTTAGTTAAATTTGATGTAAAGGTAAAGATCTTAAAGGTATTGCTTTTATTGAAGTTCAGTAAAACTAAGTAACTGACTAGAAAATAAACTCTGTTCATTTAACCTTTCAGGAAAGAGCTTCAGAGGGAGTCTGACTCTTTGGGAAACATGAAAATCCACATATTTTGGGCTGGTTGTAACTGGAGGGCCATGTGGTCAACTCAAGATTAGCCTTCCTTCAAAATTTGCATTCTGCCACACATCTGCAAATACAAAACCCACAGACAACACCCCAGGAAATTTGGTGTTGGGATTCATTAGTTTGACTTTCCTGGGATTACTGTGGTATGCAAATTTCATAATTCCTTTATCAGATCTGTGAAATACATTTACATTAGAAATAGGCAAAGCAGTTTCACATTAAGGATGAAACTGAATTTAGTTTACTGTGCTGGGCTTGTGCAGGCTCTTCAAGGTTGAAGCCACAAACTTTTCAAGAAGCAATTTGCACTAAACAGGTGTGATAACTGAAAATTCAATCTGTAATAAACTTTTATGTATTTCAACCTATGAAATAGTACTTTAGGTTTCCAAACTTTTTCTACCTGTTCATTTTCAAGACATGTTTCTCTGCATTTGCAGATAAGAAGAGCCCCTCTGTTGCAATTAAAAGCAGACAACAAGCTACTCATGATATTAATAAACGACGGACCCTTTTGCAAGATAACAGCTGGATAAAGAAGAGGCCTGAGGAGGAAAGGTAAGAAAAATATGAAATGCATTTCTTCCATATTTGGTTCAATATGCCATGTACTTTTTCAGGGAGCATCTACTTCTGCATGGATAGTATCAACCAGAATTAGGGGAATTCAATCGAATAACTCTTATTTATTTATTTTGATGAGGTATTAATTGCCTTTTCGAAGTATTAATTTGCTGAATATTCAATGACTGTTTTTCATTGGGACTTTTGATTGCTGAGTACTTGCTGAGGTTCTGCTCAACAAGTAAAATCCCACATTTCACATGTCTAGGTTGCAAGACTATGATCTGACTTTTTCTTTTTATAAGCAAGAAGATTATAAATCTTGGAAAGTTCTTTTAAGGAGCTTAAGTCAGAAACAGTTTAAATTTACTCTAATGTAAACTAGGATTTAAATTACAGCAGAAACAATGCCTTGAGACCATGTTATCATTATCTGGTCCATGAACAGCCTGTAGGAAGAGAGAATTCTTACTCCAAAATGTCTGGAGTCTTCTACTGCTGAGTTTTGCAGCTGGTGCAATTACAGTGGTAGTGGACAGCTGTGAAATCTCTTTGAAGACAGAAATCTTCTGCCAAGAAAAAGTTATCTATTTTTAATACTTGTTGTTTTCTTTTGCTTGAAGTGCTGATGAAAACTATGGAAGGGCCGTGCTTAACCAATACAAATCCCAAGATAGCCTACACAGGTATGGTAGAGCATCTGAATACCTTTCTAATTATATTACCAAAGAGTATCCTTTTACTATATTCTGTTTAATGTAAGAGCTTGCTTTGTTTAATTTTAGTCTACACATATTTTCACTCTAAGTCTGACTCCAGTGTCAATAATTGATCACTGCAGTAGATCCAGGGTTGGATCTGTTGATCTGGATGGTCTAAACCTCTGTATGATACGTTAATCCAAGACATAGATACTGTTTTTGTAATGATGAGTTGTTTAATAAAATCAGTGACCAAAGTGGCATTTCTAAATTTTTTATTATAGCAGTAGCACAAATGAAAAGGAAGATCAGAAAGCTGTACTTGGACGATACAGATCTGATACCACCCTGGACAGGTACGGCTTTTTTCTGGATGTGTTGTGTGTTGTGATTGTCATACCTGTGAGAGTTCTTAAAAATGAAAGCATGAATGAAGTCAGTACTTTTTTGAAGTTTTTGTATTCACTAAGCATCTAAGTAAAAGACTTTGAATTATTTTTTCATGAATTTTTGATGAGACAAATGAAAACGTGGTTTGAGAAAAGGTTTTTTTGATTTCTTCTTCTTTTTTTTACCTGTTTCTGTGTGTTCTTGTCCTCATAAATGTAAGTATCTTTCCACAGATGATAACCGCTCCTCCCCAATTTCTTTCTTTTCAAACTCTAAACCAAAGTCATATCTCCAACAGCTAAGCACAACATGGCTAAACCCATAGTTCTTTGCAAATACCATGACCAGTACCAATATCGGAGTCATGCTTGTCATACAGATGCTTAATTTGAATGTTCTGTTCAGCCTTGATCTCTGCTGGGTTAAGACATGACCATGCTTGTGTCTGGAGATTCCTTCTGTGTTGCATCTTCAAAATCCAGCCACCATTAACATCCGGTATCCAGAACATGCTGAGGCTATGAGATCCAGCACTTAAACGCACTCTGTGGGAAGAGTGCACTTTGTTTAGTTGGATTTTAGCACTGTATTATTTTATTTCATGATCCTTACTTCTCTTATAAGAAACAAGGTGAAATTGTTACATAAAATGTACCTTCTCCACAGGAGTTTGAAAAAGAATAGACTACAGATCTGTGCGGTATCATCACCCTGCCTATTCTTCTACAGCACAGTGAATCCTGCTGTATTTGTTCACTCATCACAAGTGAACCATTCTATAACTTCAATTCACCTGTTGCTCTTCTCTGTATATTTTCTATTTCCATATTAGTCTTTTTGATCTGGAAATCCAAATCTCCATGTAGGTATTTAAGATGGGTGCACACCTTGTGTGTACACAGAGGAGTAATAACAATGATTTCTATTTCATTTGCAATTCCTCCCCTTGTACTACATAACATTGAGTTTACTCTTTTGAGTGCTGCTGAGAATTGAGTTTTAATTTTTACAACATTATCTATATAATTCCAAGATTTCCTTTCTGAGTGATAATAGCTGGTTCAGAGATCAACTGTTTCTCTTGGCAGGCATTACTTTGCATCTAAGAAAAGTTAATGTCATCTGCCATTTTAGAAATCTGGCATGTTAGCAGATGACTTCTGAAAAGCTTTGCCAGTCTCCATTTGTTTTGACTACCATTAAGTAATGACATTGGCAAGCAACATCATCTTGCTCTCCTTTTTTCTGGATAGTTCATGAACATATGGAAGAACACAGGTCTTGTACACATTTCTCCTTCCACTCTGGAAACTTGCCATTTATTTCAAACCTCTGTTTCCTATATTTTAAGCAGTTATTTCTCCATTACCCACAGGAGATCAGTTTACTTAAGAGCACTTAAAACAGGCTTCTATGAAGCTTTTTGGAAATTCAAGTAGCACATATCACCCATGTTGCACTTATCCACATGACCACTCACTTCAAAACAATTTTTAAAGCTTGGTTTTCATGCCTCAAACCCTGATTACTAATTTAGAAGTCATAGGACAATTCCAGTTTCTACAGTGTCACTGAGGAACACTGTTCTTTTGTATTCTGTATCTGTTTGGCTTCTGCGAGATATTAAAGTATCTGAATGATTTGAGGTTGTAAGCTATCTTTGTGTTTTCATATACACAAATATCTAACGTAAAAGGTTCTTAGTTTGCAACTGATGGCAGAGTATACCAAGAAAGGATTTTAGGTATAAATATAGACTTCTGAAAACTAATGCAGAATATGTCATAGATGGAGTGAATAATGATGCTTCTCCCTTGAAATGATCCCAGTGAGGAAGCTGCAGTCAAGTTGTTTATATTCCTCAGTCACCAATAGTCTTTACAAAACCAGAATATAGCCATTCCAGGATTAATTTGTGCACACCTATTGCCAGCAGGCAGTTTTGTAAGGGATGGCCACATGTTCTGCAACTCCTCAAATCTGCAACCTAATGTATAAAAGGGTGTGGTGACATATCTTCTCTTAACACATTTTTTGTAGTTGAATTTGCTTCCTCTGTGAAGGATGTTCTCCACTTGCTACAATTATCTTATTTTCTCATAAATTTTTCCTGACAAGCACAGCCATATGCTGAAAGTCTCCAAGCTTAGACCTGACCAGTTTGCAGAACACCTATATTGTTTGTCCCCTTGTGAGGAAAAAACAGGTTTGTTTTTTTTTTTACCTGTCCAAAACTAGAAGGCAGAGTTGCAAACGGAGCATGTTTCTGGAATATAGAGAAAAGTCTAAAGGACTGCTCCTAGTTGGTGCTTCTAAAGACAGATTACCTTGGTACTGGAGATCTCTCAGCTCTGCTTACAGTATTATGTCATGTTGCCTATATGGAAAATAATTTCTGCCTAGGTAAAATTCTGTAAAATGACCATCTTCTATCCTGCAAATGGTCCTAGGGAGTTACCTGTTTCCTAACTGGATACTAGAACATCTTTTCACAGTTCTGCTGTGCATCTCTTCCGGCCATTACTGTAGTATTCCTAGAGGAAAGGATTTAAGGAATCTGGCTCTATCTAGATAAATATATTTTCAATAGCTAATTTTCAAAATGACAAATTAATAATTGAAATATGAATTAATAAAATCTTTGAGGACTATAGGAATAATACTGAGTTCTTCGTTGCATGTGTAAATGTGCAAATAATAACATATCTAAAAGCCATATTATGTGCAGCTTCTTGCTTCTTGGATACTGCTACAACCATGTCAAAAAAGGCATTTTTTAATATGAATTTTGCCTAACCCAATGGCTACAAAATTTGAACACCATTTTCCATTTTATAGACCTGGGAAGAACGTTGCAGATAACTACATGCAATTGCACCATTGGGTGCAAGCACAAGACAGTGCCAAACACTATTAAGTTGTTTTCAGAAAGCCATAGATTGATGGCAGTAGATGCACATGTACTTGTACTGGCATGTAGATCTACACTATTTCCCAACTAAGACAACAACTGCATTGTGCTGATGATCACATACAACCTTTCTGAATGGGTGGAAAAAATTTATTTATCCTTTTCTTTCTCACTCATTATTAGCAACTAACCAAATATTTGACAAAAGGTGGGAGAAAATTTAGAAGTCAGGTAGCGATGAAAATTACATTGCTATTTTCCCATGTACTAAATGCTCCTAAGTTCAGAATAGTGTCTGGAAACACTAAATCCTAACTGCATGTAGAGCAATTAGATCTGGATAGATAGGACTGAAGCAAATGACATACTTCCATTGTTTGCTTTATTAATAATTTAATACTTTGGAATGATAGAAATTACTAGGAAAGGATCAGAGAGCAAACCAGAAACCATTGCAGTGTGTGGTATGAACCTGCTTTCCACATCTTGAACACTGCATGCGTCATTTCACTTATGTGAAGAAACTACAACAGAACCAGGAAAAAGAAATTAAAGAGGAAGTTGAGAAAGGATGGAATAGCTCTCATATGTAAAATGTCTGAAAAGACAAAAAGTCCTCAGCTTGGAAAAGAATAATATAGGGAAACTGAGTAATGGAAGAATATTTTATGTTTGTTGCACTGCAAGAATGAGGAGATACTCCATAAATGTTTGGATAATGAATTCAGAAAAAAAATAAGCTATAAAAGAGAGAGCAAGGGGAAAAGAAAGAAAGAAAAGGAAGAAAGAACATTTATTTTTCCTTTAATGCATATATTAATTGTAGGAGTCACCAGCACAGGATACTGTGGAGGCCAGAATTTTAAATTGGTTCAGATAAACATTACATGTGTAAATGGACCATTGATACAAGGGTGTCTGTTGGAGACAGCGTTGTGGGTGTGAACAGAGGATATTCTTTGACTCCTTATCAGAAGCTCGAAAGTTATACAACAAGAAGTTAACATAATACTTATTTTTCTTTCACTTTTTTTTTAAAGCTTCTGCTACATTGGGCAGCAATGGAGTAGGATGACAGATAGAAACTTTAAGGCTTTAAAACCAGGAAATACAAAACTATGTAAAGCATTGTGCTGGAATTTTGAAAATATGCGATGAAATGTGAAAGAAATGCTGGTTCGCTGGCGAGTGGGGAATGGGAAGGAACGCTCGGGTTGGCATCTGCAGCAATGCCAGCAGGTTTAGTGAGACCTCTAGTGATCTTCCCTGAAACTGTAGCTGCTGTCACAGTCACAAGCTGCCCTGAGGTGAGGGTTCTTTGCAATATTGCATTGAAGATTTGCAAAAGACACAGAGCACATGCTGGTGCAGATTGTGTCCCAGAACTCCCTGGAAGGCTTTTCATTAAATACAACAGTATTCTGTGATGCTTGAAGGCGGGATACAAAATGTTTTATGTGTAACATCAGATTATAGTTCTAGGATTAATTATTTTGCATCTGTAGCTTCAGTTTATAGATGGGAATAGATAATTAAAATTTAAAAAATTATATGTAAGTTGTAGCTCAAGATGTGTTTCAGCTGATTTAAAATATTTAAGACAATCCTGTCAACTTAGTGTTTGTCCTCTCTTTCAATGTACATCACATTATATTTAAGCTTTTCAGAGTCCCCCTTATTCTTACTAAAGAATATTCTATATATAGGAAGAAAGGTGGAATAAAAGAAGAACCTAACTGCTTCAGCTATGATAGCTACATGGTGTTTTCTGTTAGAATTTTGAAGGGTTTTATGCAAAAACTGTAGAATCCATAAAGGGCTTGAAAAATCATGTGTTTGTTTCTTCATGTGAATGTCAGGGCTTAATGAAATCAGTTCAAGCACAAATAATCCAACTTTGTTGATAGAAGTTATTCCTGTAGGTCAATACCATGCTTTTCCAGGGATTTTGCGCCAGATTAGTTTCACATCACATGCATCTATGAAATCTGTAAATAAAACAAGACCGTTGCATCTCTCTAGGGATGGTGAGGCAGAGGAAAAGGCAATAGTTCTGTGTGTACTGCTTGACTGAACATTGCTTTTTTTCTAGTATTCTGACCTAATTCAAAGGAGTTGTAATAAATGGTTAGCAACAGTGAAGTTTAATGCAGTATTATTGTTTGAACATCATCTTTGAAAACTCTTTTAGTGAGCTACTCAGAGTCTTCAGATAGTAATGCACTAAAGTGATATAATTTCAGCTTCTGTTCTCTACCTGTTTTGATACTGGGATATTTTTAATCAGTACACAGGGCAAAATGATACTCCATCTTCTGATTTTATTGAAAATGGATTTTAAAAAATTTTAGAGTGTGTATTTTAAATAATTTCTGTGTTTCTGACAGAATTCCAGCTGGAAGTGATACTGAGAAAATAAATAAGTCCCCAACTCTGAATCATAAGCAAAACAACAGGTATGAATTTCAGAAACATTATGATCTAACTATTATGTTATATAATTTATCATGTATCATTTACCATGCATTATCATCTGTTATATACTATCATAACTTTAGAATTCATGTACATACCAAGATTATATAGAGAAATTATATGTATGGCATATGGGCTAGTGTAGGCTTCATTTGACCACTTGACCTCCAGAACACAGGCATGTATCTAGACTATTACAGAGCCTTTTTATAGCTGGTGAGGAGAAAAAAAAAATTCTTTAGAATAAGAGGAATTTTCCCTAAAGAAGCCTATTTCTCCACACAGGTTAAAAGGGAGACTAGTTCAGATTACACATTTACTCAGCATAATGATTATTTAATAATTACAGATTTTAAATACAAAAAAAGAGAAAGAATAAGAGTATTTTGAAAAGTGTTGGTATGTTCTAGAGCTCTAGATTTCTCTGCATAAAATCTACCAAATACAACACATAATTCTGAGGAAGGATACATGAAAAAATTCTATTTAATGCTTTCAGTGGAAAATGCTATTTTACATTGCCAGTGGAAAACTTGAANACATGAAAAAATTCTATTTAATGCCATTGTATATTGCCAGTGGAAAACTTGAGTACCAAAACATAAAGAATAGTTTTCTGATAGGCTAGTTAAATTTTCCAGTGGAAATCTTTTCTTTTGTCAGTAGGCCAGTCTTTTGTTTAAACCAGTTTTAATTTAAAGTAAGGTAGCACAACGTTTTTGATACATTATTTAAAGAGTTGCTATGATTCAGAGGTGGCCACTTATATAGGTAATATGATTCCACAACAGTGAAAAATTATTTTCTAAAAACTTACACTTATTACCTGCTTGAAATTTTCATTTAAGAAAGGAAAGTCAGAAGAACTCAGCCACCATACTTGTAAATGCAAAGGGACAAATGCATTGCTTTATGCCTTCATCAATGTCAGTAGAGTCCTGTCAGTAATAAATTACACAGAACATAGTTGCTAGAGAGCACAGCAATTAAAAGTCATCTTGTGGAGAGTTGAGATATCACTCTGAAGAGCAAATCAGTATCTCTGGCATTTAAAGTTCAACTGAGGTCACTCTTTCAAATTATAATTTTGCACCATTATGTTGTAAATCATGGTGGTGATGACACATGAAGCATCACATAAATTGGATTTTATGTGGGTTTTTTTCTGTAGATGGTTTTTTAACAGACCAACAATTAATTCTGAAGTGGGACTTAAGAGAGACTTAAATTGTATATATTTTACCCTGCCAGAGAGCACAATGGTTTGTAAACCACTATTCTTCAATTACTGTTATTATGAATTGCCAATTACTATCATTAAGAATTGCAGAGGATAACACAATAACTTTTTGATAAATTTTATGACAAATCACTGGCTTGGAATTTATATAGCTTAGTTTTACAAACATATAATATAAAGCATTTTATTTGATCAGGAAACACAAAATTTAAAGTATGAAAATGAAAGATATTATTATTATTATTATAGTGTTTGGAGACTAAAGTGTAGGTACAGAAGTCAAGATTCTAAGAAGTCAGAAATTCCTTTGGCTATCAAGTAAAAATGCAGCTGTCCTCTGAACATTAGAACCCCTTAAGGTCTCCCACATCTTGTGCCCTTTGAGGTATACACACATAGTTACAGCATTTACCATATACATTTCTATCATTCTGATAGCAGAAATATTATTTCTTATAATTTTTTAAGATTATTTAACATGATTCTCTTGTTGAAGATTAACTCAGTAAGTACATTTCCTTAACAGACAATCTTGGACTCCCAATGCAGCATCCACAAACACTGCAGCCACTTCTCCAATCAAGAAAAAAAGGTATTTATTACCACCACTGCTTGGTTGCCAGAGGGTATATAGCATTGTATTAAGCCTCAGTAATGTATCACAATTACATTAAAAAAATACCAACTTCCTCCTCCAGCACACTCAACTCCTTAGCAAACTTCAAGAATTAAACTTTTACATCCTCTGTCATTTTCCATGGGATTTACAAGTTTTGTCTCTGTAGAGCCAGTTTTGTGAGTCTGGTGGACATGGCACAGTGGGTGCTAATTCTTGGCTGCAGCCCCTAACTCAGCTGGTGTACTCATTTTCAGTGTCCAGATTTAAAGCATTGTAGCTCACTGTAATTGTGAAATCTCTGATGCCAAACTTGACCCTGTACTGTTGCAGTGCATATGGATCACACAGTCTTCTGAATGATATATGGCTACCTTTAAAAATCTGGATTTCAGGTAGCATTATCTGGGCAAGAATAAAAACAGGGTGAAGAACTAAGCACATTTTAAATTTAAAATATACTGCTGGTGATAGCCATATTTTTCTGCATCCTTCCCAGCTGCAAATTCTGTTCATTTGTGATTTTCTATTTAATATTTCATGCATAAAAAATGTGATCAGTAGAATAATGAATGTAGAAATTAAAATGTCATCATATTTATATTAACAGACCTGTTTGTTTGGTGGAAGTTTATGGTGTTTTCAGTCCAGGCTCTTGAAAGATAAGGGAGGCCATCAACGAATAGCACTGCTCCTGGTGTAATTGTTTTTACCTCACAAACAATTGCTGGATTGATAGTTTTGAGGGTAAAAAAAAACAACAATAACAAAAAATTGGAACTGAAAGTGCTTGTGCTGTTTATGTGACCTCTAATAGCCTGATTGTGTTTCTTGTGTTGATACTGGACACGCTTTCCTTTGTGCATTTTATCTGGTTGTCCTTTTCATGAATGATCCATTTATTTGTACCACTCAGGTTGCAGAAAAGACCACCTAGACTCACAGAATACATTTTCTACGATAAATTAAATTACCGTATTATTTCCTATTCTGTTCAGTTTTCTGTAAAAAATGGTCTAAAAAGTATCAACATGCAGTCTTTGAAAATACTGATAATTTAAGAAAAGTTCCAGGTATTTTAACATCACTTCTATTCTAACATTCACAGTATGCTGTTCAGCCCAAGAGCATTAAACTAACACTGAAAATTTTATTCATTAAAATTTACAGGCAGTCTTGGATGCCTCCCCCAGTTTTGAGTAGTAAGACCTCAAAAGAACCAGTGGAAAGCAACAAACGGTGGGTATTAGTGATCGCTGGTTGTTTCCTAACTCTTGGCCAGAGCAATTTTGGGAGCAAGAGAGCAGGGCGGTTCTTTGATGGACTGAGTTTGATGAATAAGATGCCATGCAGAGGAAGCATCCCATGCCTAAGTACTTGTTTGGGCTCTTCACAGCCTGATGCCCAGCTTTGACTGGGACCTGAGTATATGAAGTGCCAACAACTTGAGGTTACCTAAGTGGTCCCAAAATTTTTCTATCATGCTTGCATTCTTTCTTCTGAATGGTTTCACTTTGGACTATTCTAATTAATTCTCCTCAAGGCAAATGTGCTGTAGAGAGACTGGCCATCAGGGCAGGGATCTGTTGCTGCCATTTGGGTTCACAGTCAGGGGCTAACCCTTGGCCCTTTTGGGTATTGGTGTGAACAAAACCTCAAAATCTACTAAGTCCCCTGTCAGCAAAGTATCCAAGAAGTAGTTTAGGACAAAAAATCAGACTGAAGTTACTTGCAGATGGATGTTTAATGTTTATTTCTGAAGTTGTGGTAGTTTCCTGGCAGAATAGAAAGAGAACAGGGAACATTTCTTGTGCTCTTATCTAAACGCAGAATATGGATAGTTTAAAATATTAATAAATAAACCTTAATGATATTCTTTGCTTATGTCCACTATTGGCTGCAGCATGGCCTTCTGCTTCCCTAGTTTTAATCTGGGAAACTTCCAATATGAGTGTCATGATGAAAATGAAATGAAACAGAAATGAATGGATACACTGTGATGTTAGGTATAAGCCTTGGTAGACTATTGCCCAGGGAGTTTATGGAATGCCTGGCACTGGAAGACTTAAACCCAAGTTTAGCAGTTATTTTTAATCTTATTCTGTGTTTATTACCCTCTATATGTTTGGCCAAGATTCAAAGTCACTCTCCACCCAGCAGGAAGATGGCTCCTAGATGTTAAAGTTTCTTTTCTTTGAAGTCAGTATTTACTAGATGTTCTCAATGTGCCAACTGAGAAGAATTTATCTGGCTTCATTTCCATATCTTGCTAAGATCATGGTAATTTTGAAAGCATAGAATAATGCTCTATATGGCATCCACCCAGCTCCCAATAGCAAGCTGGAATTCCTGTATTCTTCTCAACACTAATTATCCAGTTACTCCTCCAGTCTCACAGTTCAGAGAAGAGTGAAAACAGGCATATTCTTTTTGAAGCTTTCATGACCCTTCCTGGATCCTCTAACAATGCTGTCATCAAGAACAGCTGGTAAAAAAGTGATGGGCATTTAACGATTACTCGGTTTAGCTTTTAAAAGTCCTTTGAAGATGTGAAAGCTATTTCAAATTGTGAATATTACTATGAGTAAAAATAGTTATCAAAGGAAAGCCTTTAACTTTCCTGTGAGATTCAGGAATTAAAGTGCCATGCATAGATGCTAATAAACACAGTTTCTAAAGGTCACAATCAGTCTTAAAGAATGAGCAAAGAGCTATGTCAGCTACGTCTTTTCTTCAGACTTGAGAATGGCTGACTGATCTGCTATCCTTTAGGAAGGGAGTCCAGCAATCATGGGTATGTGGATTTCTTGGTCAGGGTTATTTATATACTTTTGTGATTCTGAGTTGTGATTCTAGTCTTCCATAGTTAAACATGATACGTAAACTGCTAGAGTTCTTTGCCTCAGTTCCCAGCTGATTAAACACACTTTACAGAACACTTGAAAGAAATTACAGTTGGAGCTGATACTATAAGCAGCTCACTGTATTTGAGTTTTATGGTTGTGAATTATGTGCTAAAAACAAAAGACTATTAATCAAAGCGATTAACTGGAGAATGTCAATTGAAGAATGTAGTAACATAAAGAATATGGTTTGAATTTATTATTATGCTACTTGAGTTAAACATATTCTGCATTTAAAAATAAAGCAAAATATCTTGGAAGGAATGGAAAGTAAAAGTAATTGCTGTTGATTGATCTAAATCTTGCAAATCCTTCAATACTACTTGGTTTCTGAAATGTTTACTCCTTTCTCTAGAACCACTTCAGAAAATTCAGAGGCTCCAACAACGTATGTCTTACTTTGCTTCTTAGTAGATTTAGAAATGTAATACATTCCTTTGCATAAACCTTGATTATTATTTTATGTTTATCTATAATAAGAACACTGTAAAATTTACCTGGGAGGGTTACTCTATAGTTGACATTGCAGAAGTGCATGAAGAAGACTTCCTTCCCTGCAGAAATGCAATTATTTGCACATAGCTTAGAACATTTCATTGGAAATTTACTCAAATTGAAAAAACATTAAACTGCATAAAACATTAAAAACTGCTTTGCAACTTTAGTTCCACAGTTATATATGTTGCTAATGCAAATACTCTTTTATATGCTACTGATGCTCTAAAGTCAGTGAAAAAGAGTATAAGCAATGCAAAGAAAAAGTCAAATCAATAAGCTCTGCACATGCAAAGGCTTGTAATAGAAGGCATTAACTTAAGATGAATTGAGGTAAAGTACTCTAAATTTATTCAAGTGTCTGCAAAGGCTGCTCTAATTTTAGAAAATAAATATATTAAATTAATTTATTAATGAAATGTACATTTCACATGGTCTAAATTAAGAAAAGTTTACTTAACCAACCTGCAATTTCATGACTTATAATTAAGAAAGCTATGCAACTTGTCATGGTTAGTTGCCACACTAATAGAAAAATTCTCTTAAGAAGCAGGTGACCCTTATAAACTCTATTTGCTACTTTCTCTCTTTCTTATAATTATTCATAATTTTAGTATTCCTGCAGTGACCAATTTGATTGTTCACATAAATAAAGAAAAATAGGAACGTGTAAATGTTTACTTATTTAGCTTTTAAAAAAATACTAACTTTGCTAGTTAAATTAAAGTTTTGTTTTTACTAAATAAGGATTATTTATTAGGTAGGAGAAAAGGATTTTCAAGTTTTTTTACTACTAAAATAATTTTTAAACAGGAAAGAAATTCTACTTTTTTACTCTATCCATACTAGCAAAACAGCTAGTCTAGGGATGTTAGTTTTTCAAAAGTCTCGGTGGGTGTGGTAATCTGGTGAACCAAAGCATTACATTTCTTTTTTTCATATATGTATTATTCTTTATACACGTATTATAGGTCTGTTTATATATTTTATGTATGTTTAAAAAAAACGGAGAAAAAATTTCTCAAAGACAACACAAACTCACTGTAGTTACACCTGAAAGAAGTAAAATATCTACAGTGATAACCCATTTAAGTGATATAATGTGTTTCCAAATATCTTCTTGTGCCTTAAGTATGTTTTCACCATTCCTGTTGCAGGGTTGCCCTTTCATCAGAAAAGGTGACCCCTCAGAAATCAACATCTGATGCGAACGATCAATCTACAGCAAGGTAACATGAACAGTGTAATCAAAACAGTGTTTTGATAAGCATTGATTAATGTGATATTAAGTACTCTGTTTTATTTCTATATTTGATAGCTTTTTTGTACATGGTATGCGATTAATGCAGTATTTATCCAGTCCTAACCATTGGCCTAGAAGTACAAACTATGAGTTCCCTCTCATTGAATTAATAAGTTATCTCAGATGTTTCATTTTTTAATCTTTCAGTCTGTCCAGCCTGCATCTTAAAAATCAGCATATAGGTAGTTGCTGCAAATGTTTGAAAACAGAAAAATCAGGGTAGTATGGATTATACAGTGTATTTTCTTTGCTCTTCAAGACATTCTGGGAGAGGTAGTAACCACACTTTACTATGTATATAGAAAACACCCCAACTTGTGTACTGTAGTGTTAGCATTTTGAAGAGTGAAAACCCAACATATACCCTTCAGGGTGACAAAATTAGTATGTTTCAGCAGATGGACTTGTTTTTGAGAGATGAATTAGCTGGCATATGTACTAATCTTTGAAAGTCTGCAGAATACCATAAAAATTGTTGGTGGGAAAGACATAGACTTTTTTTTTTTTAAACATTTTTAAACTAAAATTTCAGCAAATTGTAAGGTTCTGTACTGATAGAGATGTTATATTTTTCAAAGAAATCAGCAATAACTGCCTCATCCCTGGAAGTGTCACAGGCCAGGTTGGATGAGGGTCTAAGCAGCCTGGTCTAGTGGAAGATGTCCCTGCCCATGGGAAGGGGATTGGAAGTGGATGATCTTTAAGGTCCCTTCCAACCCAAGGACATTCTATGATTCTATAAACATGCAAAAAATTTTACTCTGTGACCTTGACCAGGGTAAAATGCCTGACTATGCACTTATAAATTGAATTCAATTAGAAACAGATTTCTAGATGTGCACTGAGAATTACAAGAGCTCATTTTCAGTTTTTATGTGGAAATATTAAATTGTGCAGATATTAGAATTAATTTAAATTAGCTAATTTTATTTAATTTGATTCATAAAGTTCAGTTTTGTGAGCTCCAAAGCTACAGTCTATTTTGAATCCTGTTCCCCTCCCCCAAAGTCCTCAAAATGTAATACCAGTACGAAATGACTAAGAAAGCATCCAAAAGATGTCTGACAGTGTAATCCTAGGAAAAGGGGGAAAAAAAAGCAATGTTTCAGTGAAACATTTTCCTATCAACAAATGTGGGAGATCTTAGAGAATTAAATATGCCTAGTATTAAGTAGGGAAGTCACAGCCATTCTTCACTGCTAAGGGCTTGTTAAGGTCTGACTTAATCCTCACCCTCAATCAGTTCACATTCATCATCCCCTGGTTGCTCTCATTACCATATCAAGCTCTGTATTCCTGTCTCTTCATTGGTGAAGAGCTGGAGGAATATTTTACTGGTCTACAAGTTTCTATGGCAACACTGCACTGCTATTTGTGTCAGTATATAAACTGTAAGTAGTCTGTAATCTTAGTGGGCAAAATTCAGCCCTCTCTACTGCCTCTATAATTCCTTTACATTTGGCTGGTGCTTCAGATGTCATCCATCTGCTGCTGATGGGTTAGCTTCACAAAACTACAGATTTTTGTTCCATTTTCACTAACCAAAAATGCATTAATCAGCAGCCAACAAAAGTTCCCTTTTGCTATTAAAGATTTCACATAAATACTGCATTTTGGGCAAAAATGGCTGTGTCACACAGGGTAAGTAAACAGTTACATGGAGAGTCTACATAGTAACATCATTTAGTATTGGAATACGATTTTAACTTACATCCTTTAGTTACCTATATTTTTACTTGGAGTAGAAAGATTTTCAGGTCATGCTTTTAAAGTCAGACTTAATTGATTGCTTGTTTTCCATTCAGGATTCTGATAGGGATGTTAAAGGAATAATGAGTTAATTTCAGTAGAAAATAAAAGGAAAATGGCACCTGGCTTTCTAACAAACTGGTCAGTGATAAATGAAAATCTTTCAGAAGGGATTTACCTGAAAAGGATGTCAGATACTCTCTTTTGTCTAAAATTGAAAAAAAAAAAAAAAAGCAATTATTGCATTGTTTTTAAGGACAACAGTTAGACCTGGCATCCAAACATAGAGAGTGTGTGTTTATGTACACCCATCTCACATCTGAAGGCATGGACATATGGCCCTTACCTGTTGGATACGATTAAGAGAATGAAATAGGCACCTCATGATTAGCTAGGGCATCTATAGATACTCTAGGCAGCATAAGTACACTAGGACATAGAAAAAGTAAAAATAATGACTGCCTAATAACTGTGCATCTTTCAGAGCATGACAGGTGAAAACAGCTCTCTAGGTATGTCACAAATGCAGCAGCAGATGAGCACTACACTGGATACTTATAGAGATATTTTTCTGATTTCCTCAATGGGCCTTTTATTTGTTGCTTATCAAGTCCTTTTTGTGCTTTCTTCCACATCAGTGAAGATGCAAGATTCTCACTCTGCGTTTTTTCATTCCTTAATTGTAGTAACCATTAAATGCAGATGTTTAAAAACTGGTATTTTTAAAAGAACAGTATTCTGCAGATAATCATGTTAAACCATTTCAAACATTCTGAGTGTTTTATACAGCTTTAGTCTGTCTTTCATTAATGATTACAGTTAAGATACAAAAAAATCTGTGTTTCTATAAAAAGGCTTTTATAATGGGGTTCATCGTTACAGAAAGTAATGGTATTTGGCACAGTGGGCCACATTTACCAGGGCATTTACAAAGTTATTACTGCCAAAGGATGCAGAAAAACCAAAAAGCCATACTTTCATGAGATTATAAACTGTAGAACTAATGAATTTATCTTTTACTTTTCATAGATATATCAGAATTAATTCATGCTGGACATACCTGAGGAAAAGCTTTTGAGGTGATAGTAACAGGGGCTATACAAGAGATTGGAGAGAGATCTCACTCAGCTCTTAAGGCAGCTGTAGTGAGATTGTCTGTTACCAAGGAAAGAATATTAGTCTGTAGGGGCAAAGGGCATATTGCAGAAACCCTTACATAAGGATATCTTTTTGGTATGCCAGCTACAGAAGTTATCTTGAAGAAAGTATTTCAGCTGTATGTTTGTAAGCATGTGGATGAGAGAGGCAAATTCTAGGGAACAGAAGGGACTAGAATAAATTTTTTGTCATAATTAAGAGAATCCTATATTCTTGCTCCTGTACAAGTTTTTCCCCTAGTGTACAGCTAAACTCACTATTGTTACTCCTGTAGGTAGTAGAAAATTCAGACAATGCTGTAAATCTATGTGTACTATGCTCCTTTTTAATGATACTCCTATTTGACCCAAGATGTGTTTCCAGTTCTCATTGCAATAGATTTTAAAAGAACAACACATTAATTACCTGTGCTTAAACTAACTCTTGTAATAAGGACTCACATTTCTATGTCTATCAAGATCTGTGAATTTTGAAAAGTGGAAAAAATACAAGATACAGGGTTTTATTTAAGATTATTTAAATGAAAATCAGTGAATTGCTATTCACTCGGAATTTTCCAAACCAGTGGAATTAAAACCATGATGTCAGGTCTCCTAGATGAGCATTTGTTGACAAAACCTTTCTTGTACTAGAGCTGCGTAAAGCACAAAATTGAAAGAACATGTAGGTGCATTTTGAGACATCGGCTAATTATGTGTTCTCATTAGATTGCCATCCATGGAAGTATACAAGGCCAGGCTGGATGGAGCCCTGAGCAACTTGGTTTAGTGAAAGTTGTCCCTGCTCATGGCACAGGGGTTGGAACTGCATGATCTTTTAGGTTCAACCCAAACCATTCTGAGTCTATGAGATAGGCAGTTCCAAAGAGCTGCTAGAAATATTCAAAGGAATTATCTTAGGTGGGACTAAGGTTTATATGGCCAAAATTTAAAGACATGGCTCCTACATGAGTAATTCCTGTGTGACTTTTCCTTTGGGATGTCTTTTATTTGTTTTGACTTATTAGCTAGACCATCTAGAGACATCGAAAATGTTCTGGAGCACACCCGCGTCCCTCAAAAATCATTGGAAGCAAAGATACTGAAACAGAACTCACATAAGCACACCCCTAATTCACTAGACCACTTTTGCTACAATGAAAATCGTTTCTTTATGGTGAAGTGAAGTGGCTTTACACTTTCTAAAATGTTTTTGATAGTACAAATCAATAAAGTAATTTTTAATATTTTTTTTTGCATTTCCACAGAAGGCCCTTCCAAGTGAGAGGCTCTCTTGTCTCTCAATTCTGATAGATTCAGCATTCAGTGTAACACTGGTTTGCAGCTTTTCTGCCTGTTGATACAAATGATTCACTGTTGCACGGCTTCTGTGAAGAGATCCAAGCCATTATTCCTAACTGAAACATTAATAGAGTGTTTACAGGGTCATACATATCCTTCCAGAAAAACAGAGTAAGTTGTCTTTTTCCAGTGATCTTTCCCAGTGTATCTCCTATAAAACATTCTGATCAACAGCTTCTTCCTCTGTATTTAACTCCAAAATCCTCTTCACTGAGCATTACACTGGTTCTGGCACCGTATAAATCGGCTTTCACAGTAGACTGCAGTGCTCTTCTGTTCCCTCACCCTCAGCAGTTATTGATGAAAGGTCTGAGTGAGGGCTCCTGGCACTGATCAGTGAGCATAGCAATGTGGAAGGAAATGCACTCTGCCCCAGAATAAATGCCAATCTTTTCCCAAAAAAGTCCTTTATTCATTCTCAGTTATACTGGACAAAAATTGATAGTAAAGTAGCCATAACATCAGATCAAAATTCAGCTGGGCCCATGATGTTAGATTTTATCCAGGAAAATGCCTCACACATTTAATGTACTCTAGGCTAACTCCTTTAGTTCAGTGTTGGAAGGTCCACTTGGAAATTGGTTGTTTTTGTCTTCTCCTCTGCTGACATGACTAGTTCAGAAATGTCCTTATGGTTTTAGCCAGACTCTCTTAGTGTGGTCTTTGTGTATTCCATCATGCCAGAAGAAGACGCTGTTGATCAGAATGCTTTGTAGGTCAACTGGGAGAGACAACTGAAGAAAGGACATCAGATGCAACTTGTTTGGTATCACATTTTAAAATAGTATATGTATCTTATTATATCACCTATTAGAAATAGGGAATCATCTTGGTAGTTTTTATAATTCTGGTCAGTGCTTTTAATCAGAAAAAAAATGCACGTCTATTAAAAATACTGTGCGTGATTCCTTTAATAGAGCTGCTACTGAACTGCTCATGATTATGCTGATGATGACAGAGTGATCAAAACCTCACTGCGTATGCCTGGATTTGACATCAAGTGGGCCAGTCATTAAAGGCATTCCAGCAAGTCTGAAATATGTATGGTCCTTCAGTTTTCTAGTCCATAAAATAACACTTAAAATATTGGCGCTTGGGTATTATGTCAACTGTTGGAGTATCAGCGAAGACGAATGACGAAATTCTAGGCAACAAAGTGAGAATGCCTTCAAGAATTAGGGAACATTTGGAACTAGATAGGGGCTCAGGACTTTTGTAGGCTAGGTAAGTATTCACTGAATAATGAGGGAGTTGTGGGCTCATACTCTGCTGCCTGATCCTTGGGGTTCAAGAGCTTAGCTGGGGTCTGTTTAAAATTTCATTACTCACTCACACAATTTCACCTCAGCACTAAGGACAGTTAGAAAAATGTGATCAAAATTTTTAAATCTATTTTTATTGATGCTTACTTCATCGCCTTCAGAATTTGAGAATACAAATATTAGAAAGATTTTCCTTGCTTTTACTAAAGAATAACATCACTAAAGCTTTTTGTAGGTGTGATTCATGTTTCCTGCTTCCATGCCATTTGAACTTAACCTGAATGTTTTCAAGATTAAAAAAAAAAACCCAAGAAATCAGAAAGAACTATGACATGTGCATGAATGTGTGGATCAGATTCATTTGTGTTTTCCTTTTTGATGGTGATCTGACTTGGCACTGGTTACACCAGAATTTCAGAACCACTATCCACTGAAATAAGTGAGATTCACAAGCATAAATCACAGAGCAGAAGAACTGAAAAGTATTAGATCTCTATCTCAAGTGAACTGAGTTAGAAATCAAATGCAGAATGAAAAGCAAAATAAAATGTAGACAATTCAATTTCTCTAACTTTTTGATACAGAGCATAAAAGGAAAAAAATCACACTTTGTGATTACATATTACATTTATTTTTCTACTTTTAAAGGTTGCTTACTGAAAATGTCCATAGACCTTTCTTACATTAAATCAAGGAAGGCATGAGATATCTAATGTTAGTAGAACCAGGTAATGCAAAAGACACTTGTTTCATAAAAAAGGAACATTTGCTGATATTGGTATAGGATCAGAGATATTAAGCTTTTGAAATTTAGCTGATTTCTGAAGAGCTTGTCACACAAGCCTTATACAGTTTCCCTTTCTGTTTGTTTCTGAGAGGCATAGGGGTCCAAGATATGGCAGAATAGGAATCCCTGGTTAAACTGAGCCATACTTGCATGCAGCCTGCCTTGACAGCTTTTTTTAAACCTACTTTACTTATGTTCTCTGCTAGTCTTTTATTCTGCTAGACTGTCTTCATTAGTTGTCAGATTTCTAATCCTATTTTACACAAGCAGCTAGAGGCAAAATAGCAGACAGCAGCAAAGTTCATGGCTAACAAGCCTATAGCACGAGGCCCTCAGTGGCCCAGTTGCACACGTGTTTTTCTATCTTTCAGGGTGGGGCTTTCTTTGGATTCACTGTGCTATTTTGAGCATTTTTCTGCAAAGATGTTAAAGGCAGAATAGGCTTTTTTTTTTTTTTTTTCCCAGGAGATGGTCACTTACAAACAGAAAATAAATGAATCAATAGAATTGTCTTCCATACTTTAACAATAATGACAAGCATACCTAAGTCTTAATCCAAATCTTAAGGTTTCTATTTTATAATAAATTAATTCATTTTCTTCAGTACTTGAGATCCTTTTGTACAATATGTGATACAAAATCTTCTGTACTGCTATTCCAAATATTTTTATGTAGAATACAAAAATACATATTCATTATCCTGAGTTAGGTGCTCCTAAAAACTTCCAGTCATGTCCTGAGTCTTTACTAAAATAGTTCATCTTATTGAATTTGTGAGCAAAATATATATTCTCCTCCTGGCAGGCTGGCTGACCTACCTCATTCTCATCCATTTCAAAAACATTCACCCTAGGCAGAGTGTTCACAGGGATTTAATGTCTATCTCAGAAAATACTATACTTGGAGGTGGCATCCTTTGGAATGACCTATGAAAAATGTCAACATCTATTGCAGGACACCTACCATATTTGAAAGATATTTCCCCTAGATTGTCTAAACTGCTTTGTATAGAGGTTTTATGCTGCTGTTTTCCATCATCATCTATGTTTCAAAAAGTTGTTGACAAATGTAAGAAGTATGAATTCAATTCAGCCAGCCTTGGACACCAAAATAGTTCATTTTTTCAAGTGAAAATTATACTTGCAACTGGAAATCCTTCTCCACAGGAGCCTTTCACTGCATACTCTGATATTCAAGGAGCTTTTTTAATGTATGAATATAGGTTAGTCTTTTTCTACTTTAATACTTGTCACCTCTTTTAGAAGTATTGAAAACAATCTAAGTTATATGGCTGTTTTTTAACACAGTAACAACTCTCAAATGAAACCTAACCTGAAATTCTGTTTAGGTTCTGTAATGCAGATCTACTCAAATTTTTAATGTGAGGCTGGATTATACTCTAATATCAACTGGTTGATAGCACTGTGTGCTAATGCTAAAGTAAACATAGCTTGGCTAACACAGATTTAAAAAGTCAGCAAAAGTATGCCCTGAGCACAATCAGATAAATTCTGAGTTATGCACCATGTCCTACAGCTTGTCCTACCTTACATTCTGTCCTTTTATAAATAACAGCTCTTTAACTTTAGTTGCTAATAACCTGAACTACGCTCAAACCAGGAGCTTGCAGTTGTGTATCCTATGACCTCTGCTTTTCACTAAGGCAGCCACCTCAAGGCAAAGAACTTGCAGCATGTCAGTCCCGGTTACTTGCTGCATCATGTAAAGATGTTTCATGAGGCTGAACGTTTGAAAACTGTTACCAGTACAACAAATCAGTATCTTCCAAGGTTCTCTTTTACAGAACTTTTCTTTGGTAGGAACCATAATGTGTAGCCGAACGGGTCAGTCTGCTTGTACTTTTCTGCTGCAATCTGCAGCTGCAACTGTTTCTGTTCACTTATTAAGTCTCTTCAAGGTTGGTGTTCTGTGAATCAGGCTGTAGATGACAAGGAGTGCACTAGTAGCCTCACCTAGATAACAAGTAAAATCTTCCCTGCAAGCCAGTCAGTGCACTGGGACACCCAAAGCAGAGACAAGAACAAAATAATGTGAGAGGAAGTAACAAAATGCTGTTGGCTGCAAAGTCGTGGTGATTTAAAGATTACAGAAGGAAACTAACTCATCTATCCTTCAAGTTGCACCGAGGATTAATGTGGACCAGTACATGCATTTCTGAAGGAATAGGTCTTAAATTACTGGAAATTTCTTTCCCCCAGTATCTCCAAACAGGCAGTAGGTCAAGTTTGAACTATTTTAGATTACTCCTCATTCTTTTTTTGAAAGCTCTGTGCAAAGTGAACAAAGCAATTTAAGCTAAAGCAAATCTGAAGTTACATGGGAAGAGTGTTAAAATACCTGTGAAAACTTAAAAAACCCATGTTTTAGAGCCAGAATCTTTTCTGCGCATCTCAAAGGAGTTTCTTCCTCCCCTTTTGACAGAGAGCTGCTACCTACAAGAACAAATATATAGGTGATATAACTTTCCAGTGTTCTAAAATATATTTCTATAGCATTATTCATTCAATTATGTAGTATTTGATACTACAAAGATTAACACAGAAAGTTCTAGTATATGGGCCTTTTTGTGGGAGCATATTTTATCTGCATTGTATTGGACTGTTTTATAAGAAGGCTTCTTCAATTAATATATCTTATTCTGAAAGAAGTTATTAAAAAATACAGAAACCCACAGAAATTATTAAAAAATCCAAAATTCAAAATTGCAAAAAAGTGAACAGAATATTTTATATCTACACTATGAGTAAAAATTTCAAATATATTTGTATTACTGAGCTAATTCTCATTAAAAGTGCATTGGGATTTGGTTCTCCAAATGGTTACATGCCTTTGACAATCAGACATAGGAGAGTAGAGACACAGTGGCCTGCAGGGCACAGCTTTGCTACTGTCAGAGCTTTTCCATTGCTCCACTCTGGGAAAGTCAGCAGAAGTCAGCAGAAAGGCTACTGATAACTATGCTGAGTAAACTGCATATAATCCGGTGATTGCAGCCAGAATGAACAGGAGCCCCAAATCTGCTGTGTTTTGGGTGACTATACAACACGGAGGCTGATGTATATGTGCAGGTTGCACAGCACATGAAGATCATAATTGAGATAGCTGCAATTTGAAAACTTCAGTAGACTTTATAGAAGACTTGAAATGAATATTTAAAATACCTCTAAGAACAGAAAGGAATGGAGGATGCAAGAAACAAGAATAATAATGCTTATTTTACTCAAGACAGACACGTGCATAGCTGGTTTTGGTTTTTTTTTTTTAACTAAAAGTTGCAAAAATATAAGTTAAGTAACTACCTGAGTTCTTATTTACACTTACTATAATTTTAGCGTTGTTACCTTCATGTAGTGAGGAAGCAACTTGCCATCCAGTTCACCAAGGAAAGGATATATTTGGAAAACTGCAAGGCTTCAGTTTCTGAAGGAATACTCTGGAAAGTATCAAATCTGTGATGATATAAAGAGAATTTCCAAAAGTATATAATTTATTAAATGACTGGTATGGAATTCTAGCTAAATGACAGCAGACTCTCCTTGCACTGAACTGTTTAGTTCCTAAACAAATGGAGATTTTGATAATCTTATCAAAGGAAGACCCAAATCTGACAAGCATGGCCAAGAAGAAACCTGAAGGGCTACCTTTATCTTTCATGGAGATGTTGTTTTATGACAGAACAGGTCAGAATAAAAAGTCAGTAAAGAAACATATGGAATATTGTTGACTGCCAGTTTATAGAACAGGTCCTATAGGAGGTCATTATCATCAAAGGCATCATTCTTTCCCCTTTACTTTCTTTTGAGGAGTAAACTTATAATTTTTTTGTAGCAAGTTAATGTTACTAGATACTAGCTTTTTAGGTAAAGCTGCTGGAAAATTTTCAGTAGAGGAGTTTGCATTTTGAAAATGCATTTTCACAGAAATGAAGTGTTTTATAGAAATGTTAACACCAGTACAATCCTTTGAAGGGAGATAAAGGTACTCAAAGCAACACTCAATGTTTTGCCTTGATACAAGTAAAAGTTCAAAAGTTCATTCAAAAAGTATGAAATACCTTTATTTACATTTCTATTTTTAATAGTTACATTACATTACTATATGTTTAATATTAGTATGTTGAAAAAGAGAAATTAATTAACTGACCATATCTAATTCAAGGAAGATTTTTTTTCCTTACGTCAGATAGTAATGATAAATCACATTCTACCTCTTGTGCGGAAGTGCCAGAATCAGTGGGTGTAACCAGATCTCTGCATCCCTCAGTTTAAATATAAAATTTCTTGTAAGAAGGAAGCGTTTACTTGAGAAGGACCTGGTCTAGATAGCCTACCAAACAGACAAAAGGACTTTTTTTTTTATTTAGACAGAAAGACCAAGACCATAATTACTTTTTAGGTAAGATATGATTCACTCACATATCGGGAGTATTTGGTTCATTGTACTACTTGGTAAAGATTTTTTGTTGTATCATAACATGTTAGAGGTCAGGCAGTCTTTGAAGTTGTCCACAATGCATGTTCAGCAGGAATAATCCTTTTTGACATAAGTACTAGGTATAACTTGTTGCTTCCAAAACATAATTTGGTGCTTTTATTCCAGGAAGAGTATGTACTTAATGTGCATATGGTGGGCATATTGCTGTATCTATACCTTTGAATTACTAAAATGATGGTCATCAGTTCAATTTCTTCTTTCATAAAGAATGTGTTAATTATAACATTTTTAAAAATGAGTATTTAATTTGCGTAATTGACAGCTGGCTATACTAATTGTGATTTGATCTGGATTTTGTTCTGTCTCTAAAGGAACCAAGACCTCGATAACCTCAGCAAAAAGAATCCAAGTTCTTTCACAAGTGACAATGAGTAAGTCTTCAAAGTTCCTCAGGCTGTACTTTTCTAAGGCAGTGAGTAGTTTGCAACTATGAGAATGTCAGGAAAGGTAATGTTGCTAATCTGTAAAATGTTTGTAGATTAGTAAGTAGCATTCCTTATACAGAAAGATGAATATAAAAATACAGATTAATTCACTGGCATGTGCAATACCTGAACAAGTACTATCTGTGGCAAACTTCCATACATGCCCTATATGCTTCCACAATTAATCTATTACTGAAATATTTTGATACGGTTAGAGAAAGGGCAGTAAACAAAATATTGTAGAACTCATGGATGGTAAGTGTTGCCCAGCAAGGCGTAACAAAGCATTTCAATCAGCAAGGGAAGTGATCCATAGAGAACAGCTTGAACTTTCTTTTTTAAACAATTGGGTTTCAAGCCTTTTTTTTTGAGGTCTGCAAGCAGCCCTTCAGCACAGAGAAAGGGATGAACTGGGGGACTACTGTGCTACTAAGAGCTGTGTAATATTTGTCATACTGAGCATTAATATTCTACAGATAAATTTCAAGAACCATGTTCTGAACCATAAGAGCACATAAATGCTGCCAACCTGTGATCATCTATTTTACGGTAGAGAATCTTACATATATGCACATATACACATACAAATAGATGTACACAGCACTAAACTCTAAGTTGGATAGCTTTTTTTTTTAAAATGTTCACTCACAGAGAATTTATTAGGATAGAGTCCAAGGCTTTGAGACACTCCTGAATTTTAGGGATATCCAAAATTTTAAGCCTATCATGGATTGAAGTGACCGAATTGTGAATTTCAAAGAGCTAACTTGGCCTTTTGTTTTGCTCTCTACTTCTACCTAAAGAGAATCATGGGGCTTTTCTTACAGTAGTTACAGTGCTTTTCATAAGTCATTCCATTCTCTGATTAATTAACCATTTTAAAATAGTAAAGAAAACAGAAGAAAACCTAGCCTCTAGTTTAACTGTATTTATGAAATCAAAGAAGATGTTTCCTTATGTGTAAAATATGTGAGTCTTTGGATACCAACATTTTCAACATACAAATATGATCAGTGCTTTAATTGTTAACCACGATGACACACAGAGGTAATTTCCTGTCATTCCAGAAGTAAAATTTTGGACATTTGGCCATATATTTAGGTGTTACCTTAAGAAGCTGAAGTTTCTTAGTTTAAATAAAAAATTCATTTTTGCAAATAAATGATGCAAACATGGATTAAGCGGCTTGGAACCTGCAAATTAATTCCAAATTCTTTGAAAGTTCATGTTTCTTCTTCACAGTCTTCACTGGCAAAGAACAATCTTAAACTATGGCACTGATACAATTTGAAAAAGCATTTTTATTTTCTTGGATGTACTAGATAATAATTTTCATAAATAAATAAATAAATTGTACAGAACTTTACCTTACTAGGGGAAAACTGCAAACATACTTTCTTCAATAACATCAGTTTGCAAATTTTGAACAGAAAATTAACTAACAATTTACTTTTTTTCTTTTAAATGGATGCATAAATATATTTCTTTCTTTTATGACACTTTATCCCTTCCTAGATAGGGGGAATATCTTAACAGTTCTATTTGGATTTCTTTCAGAGGAAAAGGCCTTCCTGATTTTACTGAAAAAAATACTGCTGATCAGGAAAATAAGAGGCAAGCCTGTCATAATCTTTCCCTTATATACTTATAAAATATTTATGGTTGATTGGATATTAGTATTAATAGGTTCTGCTCTGTAAAAATCATTAGATTTTTATTTGTTTTCAAATGAGAACCACAGTGACCTTTTTTCAAACTTTGTCAATAGGTAATTTTTCAATTTGTCAATAGGTAATATTTTTTATTACAGAGTATTTAATACACAATATTAATGTAAAATTATATTCTATATACATATGTTGACATATGAAATTTATTAAATCAGCTTTTTTGCAGCCAGTGATTGATGAGTTACTGGTATAAATGTGGCCATATACACCTAGAGATTGTATACAACCCTAGATAACAGCAGCTGGAAGAGGGATTTGGGCTGGATATGATAACAAAGCAAGAGACACATTTTGGCAGCCATTTCCATAGCTCATGGTAGTGATGCCTGAACTGAATCAAAGTCTGTTATCGAGTTAAAATGACAGAGCCGCAGTCGGTTTGGGAGATGGAGGCAGGACCTTCACCTGTAGCGTGGCACCATGATGTGACACAGTGGTCATAAGCTGAAATGAGACATTCTGACTGGGTGTATGGACGGCTGTCCAGCAGCGGAGCAGCTTGCTTGCAGAGGCTGTGCCATCCCTCTCCTTGAAGGTTTTCGAGACCCAACTAGACAAATACTTGAGCAACATGGTCTGAGCTCAGTGCTGTCCCTGCTTGGAACAGAAGGTTGGACTAGAGAGCTCCTGAAGTCTCCGAATTCCAGCCTGAATTATCCTACAGTACTACAGTGGACTTGACATTTTTGAGTCATTTGTAATTCTTTTGCCGTGTCACAATGGAAAGAAAATGAAAAATATTAAAGCCTGAACAGATAACTACTCATTGTAGTCAGGAGTCTTACCTGGGAAATGCATACAATTTTTTCCTTCTTCAACATGAATAATTCAGTCCATCTAATATGTTTAGATTAAATAAAATACTTCTATTAATTCTGAAGTTTTTCTCACTTTCAGAGATGAGGACCGTGGTGATCACGCTGAAGTAAAGTCTGCTTATGACCAAAGTAAAAAGCGGTGAGACTCAATTCATAGTTCTCTCTAAATTTTAATGATCAAATATCAAGACTTGTAGATGTTTAGTAGTACCAGAAAATGTGAATTCCTAATACAGAATTTGCCCAGTATGAGTAAGATATCTCTATTATTTCTAAAATGTGCCTGATTAACCAAATATAACAATAAAGCTGCATGTATTTTGATAAGCAATGACTCAAACCTATAATCTCTCACGGAGAATGAAAATGACTAGTGACAAGATCCTCCTAAGTATTTTTGTGCTTATCTAAGTGTTCTGTGAATTCAGCTGCTGGCATCTCAAACAAATATAAGTAAATGAATTCCCAGTACAAAAGCTTTACTGCTACTAAATTTTATTATTTAGAAAAGCTAGGATCCATTTTGGTCAATTAAAGTGATGTTAGTACTATGTTTTAGGTACCAACCTGATGGTTTCTTTTTTGATTTTCCCGTTTAGTTGTACATCCACATGAAGAGGAAGAAAATAACTATCTGCATACATAGGCAGTTTTGCTATTTTTTAATAGAAAATATTTTTATCCCAGCAGTTCCATTTGACAGTCTCACCAGGGAAGCCTATACTGTGCACCTCCAGTGAATGGGTTTCTCTTTCAGTTCCGACAGGGGCCTGCCCCATCAGGAGTGAGGCACAAAGGAGGTGCTGCTTGTTGCAGCACTGCTGTGCATATAAAGCACAACAAGCACTGAGCGAGGGTCGTTCAGCGGAGCCTCAGTCCTTGGCAAGCTCGCAGAAATAATCAAGCTGCAGCCCACACATCCAGAGTTAAGGCATATAATGATCACGTTGTTCCAGAATATAAACTTTCGACAGGACCAAACAAGAGCAGCCGTTGTCTGAGCTGCTTTATAAAACCATCAAAAACATTATTAGCACTTACTCCTTAAATCACATAACTTGTATGACAAGGACTATTTTTATGTTTGTTTGTCTGTCATGTTTTGTGGCAGGGAAAACTGCAGGAGACAAAGTTTCTCTTGCTTGAATCGTAGTCCTGGTTTTTGAAACAAGTCTACATATCTGTTTATTTGGTCATTTCTAATAAAAACATAACTGTAGTATATCCAAAAAAAGAAAATTTGGAACTAAAATATAGTAAGCCTAAGAATAAAACATTATGGAATACTGACAAGAAAATGTGGAATGCTATCAACAACTGAGACATTATTGCACACTTGAAAACCCCAGTGAGCACTTTGAGGAAACTAGAGTACAATTAAAGTTAGATGAAGTTTCCAATATGAATATATATGAATATATCAGCATAAACTGGAAGACTTAAAATTATATGTCAGTGACTGCATTATTTTTCACCAGCAACAATAAAGCAAAAATAAGATAAATTACCTGCTTTTTCTAGTCCAAGCTTCTGCATTCATGACTGTAAGTGTAAATTAAAACTGTGTAGCTGAAAATTATTTCTAAAAACTGTTTCTTTTCTTGTTGTATGCTTTCTATTTTATTTTAGGATAATTGAGAAAGCATATGAAAACTCCCCAAGGACTCCAAATGATCTCCCAGAAACAAACTACTCTAGTGACAGTGAAAGAAAGACCAGGTACTGTGGACAGTGAATTAAGTAGTTTCTAAACAATGAATTAAGTAATTTCTAAAGTGCCCTTTCTTGAAAAAAATTAATAAAAAACTTTTTTATGCAAGAAATTTCTGGTGTGCTTAGAAAGCTCACATTAATCTCTGGAATCATGCCAGCCCCTTTCCAAATCAGCTTCCAGGATCCCAGGCACAGGTGATCACGAATCCTAACTCTAGTGCACAGATTGGGGAGCACAAGACACACCCGTGGAGCTCTAGAGACGTAGCTGAAACATAAAATTTAGGAAAGCAGCTAGGCCAGAATTCTTATATAATCAGTAGAGGAAAGGCATTTCCTGAATGCTCTTACTTCTTATGACTTTGTTTCTTTATGAAACTGTAAGGAAAACATCACACTCTTCACTGAAGTGCCTTATTAAGTTTCCAAACCTGTATGGGACAAATCTGAACCCACATATCGTCAACCTAATCACTGAAACTATGGCATGGGATTCTGACTTTTGACCAAGATCAAACTATTTTAAAAACCATTTATGTTGCAATGCTCATGCTCTAGCTGGATTCTGCCTCTACAAACCCACAAATTGCAAATCTGAGGGAAAAATGTGATGTAGGGATATTTAATAGAATTAGCCGTACACCAGGTCTATTGGTAACAGAAAATAATTGAAATAAAAGAAATTATATCTTCTTCTTCAAGGTCAAAATTGTTCTCAAGAAACATGACAACAAAAAGTATAATATATAGTTCTTGAATGAAAGACCTTTTTGGATTAAGAAAACCTCTCTTCTGTATCAATCCACCCATCTATACGGAATAATAAGGAATTATTAAAATAATTAATGTAGGAAGGATTGTTTAAAGACATAACCTATATGTTGTATTGCTGTATAATAGTCGTGAACTGCCTGAGTCAGGGATGATGACTCAGCGGGGAGGGGAGAGATCTATTGAGCCTTACTGACAGGGAAAGTGAAAGTCACAGTCTGGTACTTTACAGGAATTATGGTCAATGTCCCCACCCTTAACCTTATGCACACCTGATCCTTACTGTGGATATGAAGGGACATAGGATCTTTAATCCCTCATATGCTTAAGTTTGCTGAAGGAGGTTGGAGTACAGTTGAAATTTGTGTATTCTTAAAATTCTGCATGACCTTGAAGGAAAAACCCATAAACTGGCTGAGAATAAAAGCAAAGCCAAAGAGCATACCATTTAAGATTTTAAATGAATATTCAACAGAAAAATTATTTAGCGTTTTTCAGAATTTTGTGCACATACAGGGTCTGAGTTATAATATTCTGATTATCTGTGAAAGTTAAAATAGGGAACAGTAATAGAAGAATGGCAGGGCAAAGAATGTGCTGAAATTCGCGATGTTACCTTACAGTTGACAGAATTTATACCCTCTACCTGAAGCTCTAGTCCCAATTTAATTCATGAAAAGTCATTAAATGAATGGTCTTTGTAGGTTATTCTTTCATGTTGCATGCAATAGGTTGTACAGAGTATTTATGGCTGAGCAGTTTGCTGTACGAACAAGTCACACCACAGCAAGTAAAGGAGTGACTGATACGAACAGAAAGAAGGGACGTGATCAGATGCACAGTTCTCAGGCTATACTGGGACTCAGTTTTCACTTGGTGTCTCATCAAGCTGTCAGACTATGCCTTTATTTAAATGTTCTCAGTTTCCTTACAATTTCAGTTGACAAGGTTAGAAACTGATGCTTTGGAAATATTTTTTCTCTAGCTTCAGCATTTTTTGTTTTATACACTCCAGTTGTGGGTTTTTTCCTAAGCTGTGGTTGTATATATTTTTGTGTATTTCAAGCATAATACTCCAGTCAGTTATTAAAATCCAAGGGATGCTCTTCTCTATACCAGGACACTCAAGGAAAGTATTTTTCTCTAAACAATTTCCTGTAAGATAGTGTTACTTTCAGGCATGAAGCATGTAAATACCCATATTATATTGAGTGTGCAATGCCTGAGATTCTGCAGTTAAATACAACGAGTTAAATGGAAGATTTGGGAAAAATAAGCTTAACAACAAAAAAAGACGCACAGGCACATACTTTACAGGAGCAGGGAAATCATATTCCTATGCCACTTTTGACTGTAGAAAGAAACTTTAGGCAATTGCACTACCAATGTACTCCACCCTGTGACGTGTTGTGCACATTCTTGGTCAAGAGAATTTCTCAGCCAGAGAAACCCTTTCAAAAGGTGATCACTTAGCTTTAGTTTGCATTCCTACTTAGTAAGCTTACTTTTATCTCACCTGAAAAGTAAATGGAGCACTGAGTGTTCATTTGATGAGATACTTCCTCTGTGGTGAGCAAATCCAGGTTTGTTACATTCTGATTAAACAACAAGCCTATTGTTATGTTCTATGAAAAATAAATAAAACATTTATCATTTCAGCTTATTGGTAGCTGTGCAATTTAACTCATTTCTGGTGTTTCACAGAAATCAAATAAGACATGTACTTTACAAAATACAGGTATGTAGAAAAGTGTATCTGAGCTTCATAACAGCTTACAAACACGTTATCAATCTTTTATATTTCCCTGAAAAAAACCCAATATTTGGTAAATACACGATTGTAAACAATTGCTCCTAACATTGCAGAACATTATGCAAGAGTGATATGAAACACATAATAATTACTATATGCCTTAAGAATTTCTGGAGAATAGGATAAATAAATCAATTCAGAAATCTTCAAAACATTTATGGCAAGATTACTTCCTCAACTGTCACATACATGTTCATCCCTTCCATGGAAAGGAAACTGACACTTAAGTAACTTGTAAATGGGACGCTTAAAAACGGAAGATTTAACTTCCCTGATAATTAAATTCAAGATATTCCTTTCTACTCTGATATAAGGAACAATACAGTTACTGTAGTGAACACAAATCATACATTGAAAAGCCTGTTATGTAAAGACTCTAATTCTAGAGACATGTTGTAATTTTGTTTGGCGGTTTGACATCTCTTTGAGGACAAGTGAAAGAACCAGAGGAAAATGAAAAAATGTAGTCTGTCACCATTTTCTGATATGTATCATTTAGGCTGAGATATCAGCACAGGAAACCCAATACTGTTATGTAAATTTTGCTCGATGGGCTTGTGGATTTAATTTTGAAATGCTGAAGAATCATTCAAAAACAGAACACAGTCTAAGGACACTATATGACTAATATTACTATATTACTGACTTACATTTTTTATTTGTTATATTATTCTTGATGGTTATGAAAAAAACAGAAAAAGAACTCATCACCAAGTATGATTCTTTTTTACAAGCACGTTGTCTTAGTTTATTTTGCATATTATCATCAATCAGTGAAGCCTTTAAAAATTGTAGTACTGTTTAGTGATAGCTATGTACTCTCTGCTTCACAGCAAATCATCTCATGGTGCCTATGAAGAAAATATAACTGGAAATACTATCAAAACTGTTTACTCTACTTCTGATCGGTAAGTAGACATTAATAACATTGCAGAGTACCAAAGGACACAGACATTTACATAAGCATTCAAGTCTTCAGACAAAAGAGAGCAGTAGAAGTCACCATCATGAGACAGCTTTTCATACAAAGCTCTCTTTCAGTGAGCTCTTGCCATCAAATCATTACCACAGTTCAGCAGCCTAATATTATGTTAGGCTTGTCACAGCTGACATTTTGAAATATCTATAGAAACAAGAGCCAATGCCTTAAGTGACAGTTGGCTTTGTGATTCTGTAGGTTTCTATCTCAGGCAGCCATTTACTCTGCAAAATTTCCTTCCTTTGTGAGAAAGGTAATGACCAAATTTATGTACAAGTGTGGAGGAATAGGTTCACATGACAATGCTGTTGAAAACTATGTTTTCACACCAGTTAAGACATTCCCAAATATAAGCAAGATATTTGCTCAATCTTTAATAACTTACCTCATAGGGAAAAAGAAGTTAAATGTGCCCACTATTTTTAGTGCAGACTATTTGGACAGCCCTACTATTTGGAAATACCAAATCAGAAAAACTTGTATCCTTTCCAACATAAGGATAAGGAACTGTGGGGATGATTAAATATTAGTACAGTGACAGGAAAGGAGCAAGACCCATTGATTTTGTAATGCTGAAACAACACCAACAGTTGTACCCAGATAAGTACAGAGTGATGTCACACAAGAGTGCAACAAGAGGTGAGAAAATTTTTTAAAATATGAGTGTCATGAACACCACGTTGGCTGTCCTTAATGTGTTCAGTATAATTGCCATGAAGGTATGAGTTCTGTCTGCAGTGCAGAAAGTCAAAAACGTTTTCAGGCACTTCTGCAACACAAAGAATTCTGTGAACCAGACTGATCAAATTATGGCAGTTTGAATTCAACTACCAGTTTACTTTTGTGATTAAAACATTAATCATTCCTTTCCACTTTATCCCTATTTAGTATACATGCTCCCAGACATTCAGGAGCTTAATTCAGTTCACCAGAGAAGACCATTCTTTTTACCAAGGTGTTTTTGCTACTTGACAATTATGCTCAGCAATTTGCCCATCACAGGAGCATGTGTATGACACCTGTCAACTAGAATGGAGAGAATACACAAATGACATTTTTGCATTAATGGCCATTGTACAGTATACAAATGTCTTTCCCACGCAGTGTGCTAACCTTATCAATTTTCTGCTTGAGATTTCAATGGCAGCTCTTTTTCTGACAGCTGATGTTATATTATATACACAGGAGTATAATTGGAAAAGATATATGTACATACTGCAGGAAGCCCTTGGGCATAGATGCCAAAATGATCTTAGATGCCTTGCAAATTTACTGTCATTCGACTTGCTTCAAGGTAAGAAGATTTCACCTGCTACCAAGAAATATAATTTGATTGTAATACCTGAATTATAGTACACATATAATAAGAGACTGTTTAGGCCTTAGGCCTTCTCCACCTGTAAGAATAAGAAGGCTTGAGACTGGAGAAGATTAATGTAGGAAATACTAATCTCTCTGTTTCCCTCTCTTCCCTACACAATCCCTTTCTTTTTCTTCCTATCTCTCCCCCCTGCTCCCTCTACTTTCCTTTTCCTTGTCCCTCCTCTCTCACAACCATAAGCAGGACAAAGGATGCAGTTGAATGTACTCTTAGAGCCCCACACATTTATAAGCCTTCAAGTCTGATACAGTGAATTATATCAACTCACACTTTGTTCATATTGTAGAATTTTATTCAGTTTTTTATGAAGTTTTGTAGATGTTCTTGATTGACATCTAAAACAGTCATAATTATTAAAAAGTAGGCAATTTTTTCCTATTTCCATTAAGAATGAAGGCACAGAAGAAATTTCTTTTTTGTTTGTAATTTCAAACCCTATGCCTCAGCCTAAAATTCGCTCTTAAACTTTTCTCAGGGTATGCCTGGCAGTGCTCAGTCCCACAGTCTGTTTTCTTTCTGCCTCATTTATCCTATTTCTGCTTGCATCAACACGCAGAGTTTGTTGTTCTAACAAACAATACTTGGCAAAATCACTGCATTAGCATAGCTCATATTTCTGCCCAGTCCTGCATAGCTTTTTCTTCTGCTTCTGACAGCAGTTCTTGTCCCTATTTACTACATGAAAAGTAACACAAATCAGAATACAGCAGTAAGGTTGCACTTCACACGTATGAAGCTGCATGTGCTTTTTGTTTACTGTGGACTTTCCGAGCTCTGTGAGCACCAGAAATGCCATTTCTTCATGGGAACCACTATGTAACACTTCCTCAGCACTGTTGTTGCAAGTAAATATAAACTCTGGTCTGCTTCCATTGTTTTTAGACAGATCAACCCACATAAAGAAGAATGGGCTTTTCTTTAGTTAGGAGTATTAACATGTTGGTAGTGGCTGAATTATCTGTTAAGTATTTATCCTTATTTTTTAAACTCTATTTTTTGTTACCTACTATCAACTGGGGACCTGTCTGGCCAGGAATATTCAGCTTAATTTTTGTATAACTACAAGCTTATGAAAGCATTGGCAAAAAAATTAAACAACTGATGTAGGTCTGAGGTTCATGCTTTTAGTTATGTATTTAGCTAATTAGTGCAATTTCTCATCATTAATATTCATTTAGCTCCTTACAAATACCCTGTATCCATTAGAGATTTGCACATAGCTGACAGCAGTACACCATCTTCATTTCCTCATAAAGGTATATACTAAATTGTAATTTTTTTTTCTCTGTGTAAAAATTTTAGCTAATATTGGTGATCAAAGCTTTGAAGACATGGCCATCCTTTTGCTGATTTAAACAAAGAAACATAAAATGAGTGAAGACAGCAGTATGTTTTAATAGCACCCTAATACTAATGCTGATTCTCACTTGTCAGTGGATAAAATATCCAAAGAAACTGGAATTTTCTATTCTTTTATTAGATTTAAATACATAAATAAAGAAATAAAATTATCTGGTTATCAAGATCCTAGTTTCTATATCAAATTACCATGTTCCTTGATCCACTTTAGGCTTTCTTTGTGATCTTGGTAAGTCAGGCTCTGTGTGTATCTGTATATTTTCATACGTGAAACATGGGCGATGCTTCTCTAGCTCAAAAATTAGCATTTTTGAGACATTTGTGAAAGCAGTGTCCCAATACTGCAAGAATGGGAGACACAGTTAACTGTTAAGATAAAGTGTCATAAAATATTTTGAAATAAACAGGTTTAGATTCTCTAAGAGCTACTCTGAGTTGGATGATTATGTGTGATCATGCTTCTTTTACTCAGAGAAGAAAGAAAAGGATCTCAAAATGGTGATTCATCTTATTTTAGGATAAACCCCTAAGCTAAGACAAAGTACCCTTTGGAATGTCTGGGGGAAGGACAGGGTTGTTGAGTAAAATGAGCACCTAGGCAACCAGCTGAGACACTGGTATCTGATTTTTAGATGTCTAAAGGTGAGATAGTCAGATATCTAACTTCCTGTGTTCTAAAACTACCCTTTCAGAGTTCTCTCTTTATATTGCAGTACTAAAAACTCCTATGCTGGTCTGGGGTTGCTTCCTAAAGAATAGCATGCTGGGTATGAATATTAGAGAAATGTTTCATTTTTATTTTTCCTCATTCTTTGACTTGTGTGTTGAAGTGTGAAGTATGTAAGAGACCTCTGGAAGATCTAAAGGCAGGAGACAGCATCTGGATTTACAAACAAACTGTGCACTGTGAGCCTTGCTATTCCAAAGTTAAAGGTAAGGCACAAGATGTATAATACTGAACGTAGGAAAAACAGTTTACTGAACTTCATTCAAATGATTTCAATATATGACAACACAGATGTTGCTTTTGCTCATTTGTGTGTACTTAAACCTTATCAATGTATCTAATTCAGTAAGTCTGGGTGCTTAGGATGATGTCCAACCCCAGGTTCTAGACACAATTACTCTGTATCTGTGAGGGAGATCTCAGTCTCACTGCAAGTTCATCTCTTCAGGTCTCTCTGTAGAGTTGTACGTGTGCAACCAATAGAGACACCTAGAGTGAGGCAATGGCACCTTGCCCTGGAAGTGGGAATAAATTGCAAGGTCATCTGAGAATGAGCTTGTTCCAAGAATCTGAGAATAAGCCAGGGTTCAGAGGTATTTTCACCTAGTGGAGTAATTGTGACCAGTAGAGAGAAGATACAAAATCTATGTAATCATTATGAAAATATTACACTGTGATTACGATTCTTACCTTTGTGAGGAGCAAAGTGAGTAAAAAGAAGTGCAAGGCAGGGAAAAATGAACATTTTTTTTATTAATTTTTCTAGAAGTTGCTAGATATTAAGTCTTCTCTCTTCATGGCAATTATTATTTCATAGTACTATAAATTAGTACCTCTGTACAAAATTAAGACAAACAGAGATGTAGATGAAATGCTCTGATAATCTGGTTTTCAACTACATAATTCTGAGATAAGATCATGTTAACTAAAATGATATTAAAATTTGTTTTCTTAAAATACTTTGTGTTGTTAAGTCATTGCAAAATCTGATGGGAATGGAGAGTTTTGCAACTAATCAGATTAGAAAATTATTAACACATAGTAACAGTTATAAAACTGTAGAAAGACATACCGGGGTCTCTATATTAAGCACAATAAATTGACATGTCCTATTTAATCAAATTACGAGATAGACAGTCAGACTTCAGTAGACATTCTAAAAAAGAAAAAAAAAATCTAAAGTTTCCTTGTAGGATATTTAGAGTACACTGCTTTGCTTGGCGTCTCTGACCAATATTTTCTGTCTTGCAGAAAAATGGATCTACTAGTTTTGGACACACAGAATGCATGATGAAGAAGTTACTATTGTTTAGTTAACTGTACTGGCCCTTTAATTCAAAACACTGTGGGAAATTATTCATTTTTACTGCTGGGAATTTTCTAAATGAAGTCCTACTGCATGGTTATCAAAGGAATTATTTAATGAGAATCTAGATGAGCTTTCATACACACATTGCAGGAAGCAGAACAAGATATTGGTCAGTATATTTATCCAATCTGTGAAACCACTAAATTGCACGTAACATAAATGATAATTTATTGAAATTTTCTGAACGTCAGGACATTCCTACATATTTGTTTTGAAGGGGCTGTATTCTCTTTTGTGAAAACATATCTCCTCCAACAGAAAAATCTGTTGGCTTAATATAGCATGAATGGGATTAATCTTGTCAAGATTAGACATTTAGAAGTCAGCTATTCACTTTAAACTGCTGTTTTCATGCAGAGGGAAGTGGGTTCATACTGCACCTTCAAGGAGAGACATCAACCTCCAGAGGAAGGTTCTTCCAAAGTAACTTAAATGATAAGTTTGAAATGGAACAAATCATCTTTGGAAAATGCATCTCTATTACTGCAGAAGGATTCTAGACAAAAATTGTTAGAGGGTTTTACGTAGAACAACCCCACTCCATGTTTGTAATTTTGGTAACTATTTTATCATCATTTTTTTAAGAAGTGTACACTTAATAGTTGACATGAAATAATGAAATACATACTTTGCATGACATTACGTTGTATTTATCTTTCCTACTTTATTAAATTGACTATCTGAACACTTTGGATAGAATCATCTTGCCTAAATTTATACATCTACAGTGTAGACTTTTGTTTCTGAGTTACTTGATCTATTCTGTCTTATATAGAAAATCAGAAATTTTTAGGAAGCAATTCAAATGGTCAGATTGCAAACATCTATTTTACTGCGACGTTAACCATGTGTGAATGTACATCTCACTTCCATGGTTTGCAAAGGAAACTGGAATGAACAGCTCAGATTTCTAGACAACTACACTAGGTCAGATACACTTCTTCCTTTGAGACTACAGTGAAAGCATTTTTTTTTCCTTTTGGAGAGTGTATGTGTATTACAACTATAGAAACTGAAAGAAGAATTGATGCTTTGTTATAATACGTTGCTGAAAATAATCAATAGTTCAGTAGCTTACTGGACAGACAAAGGTACTGATTACTAGTCTTTGTAATGAGATGCTTTTAGATTAGGGTTATTCAGAACTGATTTTTCTGCCTGACATCTCAGTTTAAAAGGACTTCCTGGATATGTCCATGACCGAGTTAGTGTTTGGAGGCTGCTGGACCTAGGCAAGAGCTTAGAAGTGTGTGAAGTATTAAAGCCATAGATTAATAATAGACTGGTGAGTGGCTGTTCCAGTCAAATTCTCTCTCCTTGACTGCACATTTCAGAGTGGAGGCAGGAGGTGTGGATGTCAGTGTAATTTAAAGCATTGGGTCTGCAGCTGGGTAAGGATGTAATCTGTCTTGTCTGGCTTAGAGGATGTTTAGACTGATTATGCAATGGAGACATGAGACAGTAGATATTTTGTTTTGTTAATTTTATGAATATCTTATGAATTAATGTCAGTAGCTCTAATAAATCTGTATTATTGGTATTTTTTCTGGTGTGTGTCTCTTGCTGATGACATATCCTAGATAAACTATATTTTTTATAACTCTGCTTTACTAGGAAACAATGGTATTTGCACAACAAGGTGAAAAAAGTAGTGGCAAAATTTTAATGTCACAAATTTGGTCCTGTTGAGAGACCAACAGTTATTGCTAAAGCCCAGTTACAATAGAAGATGTTAGACATTCATTTGAGCCAGCACATTAGAATCTAGGACTTCCTAGTGTTTGAGGCGATGAGAGATTTTAGTTCACTCCCCTAGAGACCACGAGCTCTGGATGAAAGTATCTGCTACTTAAATGCTCACTGACAGAGAAGCAGCAATAAGAAACAATAAATAATAATTCTGTGCTCATTAAGTCATCTTCACTGAACAGCCCTGGTAATTTTGCCATGTGTTTTTTTGTTATTTTTTATTATATGTTGTAAGTTGGCTAAGAAGAAACACCAGGTTTGTGATTCACCATATAAAATCTGGCATAGCAGTACCCATTAAGAAAAATCATATTAACATCTCAATACCAATGTATCAACACTTAAACGTTTTTTGTCCTTTTTGCATATCATTAGCATGTGGTGTTTCATTTCCCTTTGACTAGTCCTTCCATGAAACAATCCAAATGAAGAGTTTGCTGGCAGCTGTTTTAATGAACATGTTATCTTCAATAATGCATTAAATTAGACTGAGAAGTTGTATTGAGAGATGATGTACTAAATTATGTGGGGGTTTGTGATTCATCAGGCCCATTTTTCCAGTGTGTAATGGATACTTTATTTTACAAAGCTGGGGCATTGCTCTACGGGGAGGGGACTCAAGCAATCAGAGGAAAGGAGTGAAATAATTCATATAATGCAAATTGATGCATTTAAATATGTAGATTGCTTCAAAGCTACTGATATTTACAAGAACAAGGAATGTCATAAGAACATCTTTGCTGTGTTAATATATTCTGTTGTATCCTGTGTAGGTTCTCACAGAACCCTCAGCCTGAGCATCCCTCCCTACCAGTGCTTGACACAGGATGACAAACATCTGTAACACTGTCCTCTCATCCTTCTCCTCTTGAAATAAAACATCCCTGTCAGTGTGACAAGACATACTCTGTTACTTCACAGAGTCTCCTTAGCTAGACTTGTAAAGAACATCAAATGGATCTTGCATTTATTCCGTAGGTCACCTCTATTCCTTGCTTCTTCATATAGGGATGTGTGTAGTGTTGGCATAGGTTCAGGTGTTCAGTATATTTACTCAGAACAATAAGGTCAGAACTCTGCTACTCTGCTTGCCTTCCTTGATATTTGGTATTTTAACATAATCCTGTTGTTTAGAATTAAAAATACCCACTTTCTTGGTTGGTTTTGCTTTCTGATCATACTTGCATATTGCTCACTGTAGCTACTCTGTTACACCAGGAGGTGGTTTCAGCTTTCAGTCTAGCTGACACCAGATTACGAGAGAGAAATGTCTCCTTTTTTTCCTTCTGCTGCACCAAAACACCTCATTTTTCTTCACAGCAGCAGAGACATCCATCATTCCATAAAGACAAAGCATAAAGAGACCAAACCCTAGCCAGGTTCGATGTGCCGAAGTCTGAAATTTTTGACCAAAATAGCTCTGTTTAGCTGCTTAATAGATGCAGAACAACTGAGTTCTTAAACTGATAAGGTATTTCTTTCTTTGACTTCAAAGGCCTCCTCTTCTGTTTTGTGCTTTGCCTGGTCTAAGCAACTTGGCTCTAATATGCTGCACTAGTAAAACTAGGACTTACAAACATTCCTTGCATTTCAGGGAGAAGAATCTGCAGATACTCTCCAAATATGTTTGGCACAATCAGACCTGCTCGAATGTCTCAATAACTACCACCTTTTAAATCCATGGAGATGGCATTCTCCCCTGAACAGATTAACTGGGCGCAGAAAGTGGGTGTGCCAACTTCAATTTCTCCCCCAACCTGCCTAAGCAGGTTGTGTAACACAGTGGAACAGCTGGGCGTGTGGAAGATGTTCCCAGCAGTCTTTTTGCCATGTTCCCTGCCCAGTGCAGGGTGCATCCTTATGGCCCATGTTCCACTGGATAGCCATTGCTTGCACATTCATTAGATGCTTATCGGTAACTCAGGAATGACTGCTGAATCGAAAATACATAGTCCTGGGAGCAAAAACCAAATCCTGGAACTTCACCATCTCATCCATGTGGTCTAATTCATAATTAAAAGCCATATGAATGATTAGAGGAGTTGTCTACACTCAGATTTGGCTTGAGTAGGATGGTGAGGGAGTGGAATTTTGGGGGGTTTAATCTCAAGACTATCAGAAATACATCTTCGCATGATGATCTCTTCTAAGCCTTAGTATCTTCTTTGTCTTTCCAGCCTCTGAGCTCTTTTGGACAGGAACTCTCTCCTGTTTCTGCAGTGTCCAGCATGGCAGTGGCCTCTGGGTGGTACTGCTGCACCTGTATGAGTGACCCAAGAAAAATTCAGAGTTTACCTCTCTCTCCAAGCAAGCTGCTTGGAAATGGAGTATTTTTTCGAGGGGTTTTTGTAACTGTGTCAGTTATAAATTGACAGCTATAGTCTTGTAGGTTGTGCCAGGACTTAAAAACGACTGTTTTTGTCCTGTTAGAATCAATATCTGAATATAATCATGCCAAAAGCACTTGTCTGAGTCTTGGCATTACTGTGCAGTCATCAGATATCTGTTTAGGGAGCTTAGACAGCTATTGCGGTCAAAACAATTGGCAGCCAATATTTTAAAACTACCTACTCAGGAAAAAAAGACGACACAATTCTGAAAAAAAGGACAAATCTTTTCTGGCATTCAAGCCATTTTTCCACATGTTCAAATACTAAAAGAAGGAGAAAAGGGAGAAAATATTAAGAAAAAGATGAAAGTATTATGCAAATAAGTCAATTAAGGAATTTTTAAATTAATAGTGTTATTGTAAATAATGGTACCATTGAAATTAATAGTCAAATTTGACTGTAAGATGAATATTCCAGGAAACATTGGTCTGTTTTCATATTTTCTGGTTCCTCCAGGGAGTTTCCACCCATGGAACTTTGAATTATATTATGACTGTATGTAGCTCAAATGTTGGAATTAAGAATGAGAATCCAGCTAACCATGTTTGTAGCACTGTAATTTCAAATAGCCAAATATTTAAACAATATTTGGGATATCTATAGAAGTATATGACTGATAATGCATTTGAACCCTGTTTTTGTGTGTTTTCACAATTGATAATGCATTTGAGCATTGACTTTACCCATTTGTCCAAGTGATACACGTGAAAGTAACAGTAAAGCCTTTTGCAGCAGAACACCAGTTTTCTCACAGCAAAATTCTGTCTGGGAGCACACATGCCAATTTTGACATGACTGACATCTGTAGAAAGCTGAAGGAGGAAAGCCAGGGAGGAGTATTTTTTCTGTCTCTTCCACTCTAGTGAGAGATGTCCCAGACACCCAGTCAGAGGAGGGCACAGATTTTGAGAACTGTGGTTTCTGGGTTTTAATTCGGAGATCACCTTAAAAACTCCGCTGCCTTCTAATTCAGAATCAGAATTTCCTCAGTAGGAACATAAATGAAACAGGGAGCGAGGCTAGTAGGGACTTTGCTTCTTATAATGAAATTGGAACAAACACAAGATCTAACTAAGAAGAATACACTCTCTGTAATACCACAATTCATACACCCTTCATCAATCCAGTGAATGTAATCAAGAAATACCTTTGCTGCACTGCATTTCTTCTATTTCCAGATTGTCCCAGAAAGGGCTGATTTTAGACCAGCCCTCCCCCAGCCCTGGAAGTGTCTGACTCTGCACGTCTCCAGGGTGGACAAAAGGGACCCAGAGAGAGAAAGACTGCTAAATCAGTCACCACCTGTGATAGATCCATCACTACTTGGACCCAGGAGTTCTGGCATTTTTAGGTCAGTTTTATGCCAGTCTAGTGATGTTGCAGTAAAGATCTTGAGTAACCTGCAGGTTACACAGTTTATGGAACAGAGGGTCTAGAAACAAATTTGGACTTAGGTGTTCTAACTGGTTTTCTAAATTACCCTCTAGGTAGGTATCTCTGCCGTTTTATTGTATCTTTTGGGATTGAGTGGGTTATAGATAGAGCAAGGACAAGTTTTTACATGCTAGGCTTTTTTTTGATCCCATCTGACAGTAAAAAATAAATGATAAAAAGAAATTACATGGGCTTTTCTGGATATTCAGCAAAGAATCTTTCTTGACCAAACTGAACCTGGATGAAAGTTCAGGTACTTCTTTTTTTAAACCATGCCCTATCTGAAAATCTAACACACCCACTTTGACTCAAGAAAAGCCTTTCAAGCAACTGCAAATTTTCTTTTGACATGGTGCCACTCAGATGTGCCATCTCAAACAGTTCTCAATTACTGCTGGACTGAGGGTTTTTTGTATTATTTAATTTTTCCTACATATATCACATAACCAATGCTAAGCATATTGCCATTTGTTTTTTTAAGATGGTAACTTCTAAACCGCTTTGCAGCATCATAAAGCCTTTAGTCTGTTTGCCTATATTTACTAACATTTTGCAAACTGTAAAAATCACCTATGTATCCACATGATGGACTTGCTAACATGGATAGTAATTTTTTTCCATTGTTTTGCAAAGTTGATGAATTTCTTGAATCTCTTTCCCCAACTATATGCAAATAGACAAAAGTGAAGATGACAGAAGATGAATAAAAAGGAAAAAAAAGAAGAAAAAAATCGTAATCAGGATTAGTTGAACCCTTCAGTATATTCATGTCATCATGAAATGAGGCATTTTTCTTGAATCAACTGCCACTGTTCCCTGAAGATACGTTAAGCCGAAATTTGTTGTCAGAAGGTGTGTCATGGATTTTTAGCCTCCTGGAGAGAAGCTGTATTTCTGTCATTGTGATCTTCAGCACTTCACGCTCAAACAGCCAGCTCAAACTTTACTCTTACATTATCAGCTCATTTATTAACAACCTTGAACTCCACATCTCCCCCTCAACCTTCTCTTTCTTATTCATCAGTGGTAAACCAAATTATACTCTCCAATATACTTGTATATTGCAGACAATGTAAATATTCAAACTTCTTTGAAAGTCTAATTAGTCCTTGTTATCGATGAAGACTCGTTAAGACGAAACCCATCCTGATTTGCAAGATTCAGGCTGATGTTTTCAGTTTATAAGAAGGGGAAGGGATGGGAAGGGGGGGGGGGCTAAAGCATTTGAAAGTCAGAGTGATTTGATAACAATCAAATAACAACCCATTGAACAAGAGCTGTCATAGATAATTCTGTCTAGATGGATCCACAAACTAGCAGACCCTAAGCTTAATTCATAGACAGTATATTTGGCCACAACAAGCACTGGTTTTCTGGAGCAATTTGAGCTGAAATTGCGATCACTGAAATGATGCAATTTTGGATTTGTTCCTATCGTAAATCCATTCTAGTGGTGATTACAATGTACTTCAATTTAATATTAATTAAATAAGGAAAAAGCCTGAAGGAACCACGGTAGTTCAGAGAAGGAAGCAGCATAAAAAAAGAGAAAGTCAATTAGCATGAAATTAGCAACAGCTAGGAAGTCAAAATGTTTGCGAGAGACGTTGAGAATGAAGAATCCATGCTGTAACTTCAGGAAAATGTTTAATTGCTCAAATAATGCAGAGTAAATGTATAAATTTAACAATACCAAATTGCTAGGTCTAGGTAGTACCTATGTAAAAACTCTATGGCAGCTCAAGTGTGACATTGTTGAAGTTCTCACAAACATTTACTCTACCGTTCAAAGTAGGCTTGGTGCCAAACAAATTGGAAGCATCAGCTGGGACACCAGCCTTGAAAAAAACCATGAAAACTGCTCTGGGGAACAACATTTCAGTTAGTCTCGTTTTTTTATCAAGCCAATTTGTACAAATTAGAATAAATAACAGAATACAGGAGCATCTGGATATGCAAGACTGATTGGAGTCCACACAGATTTTTTTAAAGCAGGTCATGCTCATGAATATATGAGTGTTTCCAAAGAAGCCAATATGCTTTTGGTAAAGCTGATTTCTTTAACTGAGAACATTTGGCTTTATAAGAAAACATGGAGTGAGAATAGAAAGAAAACAATGGGTTAGAAAATTCCGTTTCTGTTATGGAGCAAGACAGGAAACAATGGGAGGTTTAGCCCGACTTCTGTGGGGATAAGGCTGTATGAATTAGGGCTTGTCAGCTGGGAAGAGAAGTATCTGAGTTTTATATAGTCATGAATGACAAAGAGAAGCTGAATAGAGAATGATTAATCATTCTGTCTTTCTGAGAAAACAAGAACTAAGGGACACCAAATTAAATTACTAAGCAGCAGATTTAAAGTAGATAATAAGAAGTAGTTTTTCTAACAATACATTATTAAATTGCAGCTCTAATTGCCACAGGGTGTTGTAGAGCCCTAATGTTTTAAATGGTCTAAAAATGGGTCTCAGCAAATGGAATATTATTACACATTGGTTGCTATCAAAATTAAATGATCCAGATGTCCTGATTCAATGACATCTGAAAGATAGAAAATATCTCTCAATATTTTTCTTGTTTCTGAGATATTTTCCTTACAAAGCTACTGTCAGCCCTTGCTAAAGGCAGAATACTGGATAGGATGGACTTCTGCTGGCAGATAGTGTTTCTGTTTTTATAAAACTACTTTCACATTGTGTTTCAGACTGGAACTGCACTTTAAAATAATCTCACCAGACTCGGAGTTTACTGTCCGTGCTCTGACCTTATTGTTACACATCTTTTGTATAGCCCAGACTGGATTACTGCAATTAATTCTTTACTGGCTTGCCTGAAAGGCAGATCCAGCCTGCAGCTATTGCAGCATAAAGCAACAAGCTTATTACCAGAAAAGAGCAGATGGGATTTGCGGACTTCCTGCTTCTTTGTTCTCTACATTGGCAGCCTATTAGTAACTACACTGATTCAGAAATTCCTGCTATAGGATACTGTGAAAGTAGCATCCTATTGTAGATTTCTACTGAATTAGGGGATATAATTTCTCAAGTCCAGGAGTAACAGGTTTCATGAGCACATTAGGATGTTTGGGGTTGATGTTAAACACATTTTATCAAAGCCTTAAAAAAAAATGAATGGAACCATCAAGTCTTCGGTGTGGTTTGTAAAGTTCTGAGGAAGTTCTGGGTTGATCAAACTTATGAGCTATTGCTGGGATACTGAATGGAATTCATTAACAATTTATTAGTAATGTCAATATTGGGAGGAGAATAATTCATGTTTAAAAACCCCAACAATTAGGTTAACTATTTAAATGACTAGTATGTTTAAACCATCTTTGCAACAGACAAACAGACCAGCATGAAAACCATGGGACAGTGCATTCATCAACACACATTTTACCTGCCAGCACCCCTGCGTGAAGCTATGTTATTAGGGAAATTATGTGGTAGTGAAATTACAAGTACACTTAAAATAGAGCAACAAATACAACACAATCAAATGCATTTTTACCCTTTACTAAATCGACTTGTACAGGAAATGCCTGGGAAAAAGACAGGGTTTCTCACTCTGACTGTAAGCATGGTAGCTGAAGTATGCACAGCTTTGAGCTGCTATCTACCCATCCTACTGGGTATCAGGCTTAAAGCAGTCCCAGTCAAGGAAATGCCAGTCTTTGGATCATTCTCTTGGCAATGAGATGTCTATGATCAATTCATTTGTCTGGAAAAGCATTTGTAGCCATGCTAAGGCACGATGCCTGGTTCTAAGCTTTTTCTCTTTGGCAACAGGTCTGAAATGAATGCCTGCATGCAGCATTTGTGTAGGTGGCACAAACAGTAGAGGACATTTGAAAATTTGCAACTACTTGTACTCATAACTGAGGACAAGCATTCCCATGATGACTCTTAAGATTCTGTGCTGTGATGCTACATGCTCTACCATGTCTTCAAATGTGCCTCCTCATGTATCTTCAAACTGGTGTCTGCATCAAGATATTTTTAACGATGCGATATCCAGTCCACACACATTCCTGTTCTTACAACTTAAAACTTCAGATCCCCATTTACTGGGTTTTTTTGCTGGTCCACTAAATGACTTTGCATCCTTGGTTCAAATTTAAAAAAAAATTAATTCCTCCATTTTGAACCTCTTCTGAGTATTTCACAGAATCATCAAGGTTGGAAGAGACCTTCAAGATCATCTAGTCCAACCATCAACCTGGCACTGCTATAATCACCCCTAAACCATATCCCCAGCTGCTACATCTAGACATCTCTTGAATGCTTCCAGAGACAGTGACTCCATCACCTACATGTGCAGCTTATTGCAATGCCTACCTACTCTTTCAGTGAAAAAAAAATTTATGATATATAACGGAACCTCTACTGCCTCGTTGCATCCCTCAGCACTGATATTATAATAAACTTCTTGTTTTTTTTTAATTGTATATGAGTGATATAAAATAAAGTCAATATTACATATGCTGCCAATTCATCTTTTTAAATCATTTTGCAATCTTACTGGATTAACAATGCACTTCTAAGAATTAAGGCTAGTACCATTATTAGTGATAACAAACTGAGAGATATGCATTTTGCCTGGGACTAAACATGTAGAAGCTCAATTCTCTTTTTACTTTTGAGAATAAAGATTACAGCTATCTGTAGTAGTGAAAACTGGATTCTGTTACTCACTCTAATAAAACATGTCAGAATTGAGGCCAGATGGTTTTTACACTCTCAACATTTTTCCCCTTCTTTCTTCCACAGGGACAGAGGAGACACAACTAAAGTTTTGGATTAAGTGCTATCTGGTTGCAAAGTAGTACACTGGGTGCTGTATTTACTCTCTTCACTGATAGAAGTTACATCATCTGGAAGAGAATGCTCTGTGCTCCATTCTAGCTTCTTTTCTAGTTATTCTTACGGGACTGGTTGTTATTATTTATACTGCAAAAGTGCTTGAAAGACTGACAAACAATAGCGCTGTTGTCCTGTGCACATGCAGATCATAAACCAAAGAAGAAATTGTGACAGGCTGGATGATTTCAAAGTTATGCCCTGAACAGAGAATCAGTGTCTGTTCCTCCTTACACCAGAAACTTGAGACAGCAACAAAGCACGGTGAAGGCAGCAGTGGCTGATAGTGCCACTGCTCTGCCTAAAGCTGATGCTCAAAAATTGGGTAGTGACTAACCAATAGTTATTATTAGTGGGTAGCTGAGCAACTTAGACTCACAGAATCAATCATTTAGGCTGACAAAGACATCTAAGATCACTGAGTCTGTTAACCCAGCACATCTAACTCCTCGCTAAACCATCCTCCAAGTGCCACTTCTACACATCTTTTAAATACTTCCAGGATGGTGACTCAACTACTTCCCTGGGCAGCCTGTTCTAATGCTTGACAACACTTCGGATGAAGAAATACTTCATAATATCTGATCTGAACCTGCCTATCTAAACCTGCCCTGACTTCATGGAGATTCGTTCCCGATTTCACATCAGAGCTGTAGGAGGCTAAGGACTGTGGCTTAGAAGGTTGTCCCTTACAGCTGTAGCTAGAGGAAATGAACTCAACGAGGGTTGTGTGATGCCTGCGCTGTCTTGGGCAACACTGCATCTCTGTTCACCTCCTAGGTGACAGGAAGCAACACAAGCAGCGGCTTCTGACAGTGCTCGGCAATGAAGGACAACGCAAAAACACTACCGTAAGTGAACATCAGTCATCTCTCTCTCTCTCAAAGATCTGCAAGCTACAAGCCTACCTACGCATCTAGATTGTGTTAAGGAAGACATTTCAATACGAGGGCATCTTTCACCTCAGGGGTTCTCCTACACATAACCAATACATAGTTACGTAGCTTTCTGCAATGCTCGGTTCAGTCTTTGCTTCAGCACCAACGCAACTTCAAAAACACGTCGCTTTGCGCCAAAACTCCCGGAATCAGCACGTTTCAAACCTTCAAACGGCAGCTTTTGGCTGAATTAGCTCCTTTCAAGCCCAACAAAGCCTCTATTTGTGATTCCCATTCCCCTCACACTCCCAATCTGCATAATTACAACCCTGACACCACCAGGCTCTAATTACACGGCTCACGAGAGGCGCGGCGCCCTGGGCCGGATCCAGCCCGCGGGCGGGGCGGGGTAGGGCGGGACGCGGTGGGGTGCAGTGGGGGGAAGGCACTTTTGTTTAAACACCCGGGGCTCCCCTCGGAGGTGGCCCCCGCCGCCCTTCCCCGGGGCTGGGTGGCGGGGGCGCCTGGCGGCTCTTTGTTCCTGCCGAGTGCGTGTGCGCGGCGCTCGGGCTGCCGGAGAGGGAGGGGATCCCGCCCTC
>VZRQ01009870.1:220490-233643 GCA_013397975.1 Machaerirhynchus nigripectus | reverse complement strand
GGCCCCGTGTGCGGGACGCTGCGCAGGTCGGGGCTTCACCGCCCGGCTCGCCCGGGGCGTCGCGCCGTCCGTGGGGAGCAGCGCTCTTTTTTCACCCCGAGGAAGATCGTTCAGATCTCAGCCTAGTTTCAGCCTCGTGTTTACATAAGGAATTAAAAATAGCGGAATTTCGTTCCGGGAAAGCCTTGATCTGAGCAGCGCTGCCTCCTGATGCCAAAATCTCTGCCAAATTGTCTCCCATCTTCAGGGATTTGGGAGGGCTTTTGTCTTTTAGATGGTGATCTAAATAGTGTATCTCAGGCGCCCACGTAGCTCCTTCCAAAAGGCAAGGCAGGGTGCTAGTAGACGGAATAAATCGGAAATGAATAGCGAATGAATAAAGCAAAAAATAGAATCGACCTGGGCGAATGGTTACACTCCCGTAAAAACAAACCGAAGGGGAGATTGCAAGGTGGAGATAAAAGTAGATCACTAAAGCTAGTGCCTCAAAATCTGTTTCAGCAACGTGGACGAACATCGTAGGGACAGTGCTGGAGTACTATCTTGGCTGTGTAACTATGTGGAACGTTATTGATCCTCAATTGTTTCGAAGTGTCAGTAGCAACGTATAGATTACCTTTATTTAAATAACAGTTGTAGAGTATCTGTGTAAGCTTCCATGTAGCTTTCTTTTTTATGAGGTTAGTTTTTGAATCAAACTAAAGTTAATGTCATATGAAAAAAAAATGCAGCGTAAAGAAGCTGAGATATGTTCAAACATCCTTAGTTTTGGTAGAAGATAAAGTGTTCAAAAGTCAGTCTAAATGTCAGAAATGTTTCTTATTGTTGTATATGCTTCATGGTACACAGTACCGTGTTGCTGAAAATGGCTTTTGAGAATCATGTACAAATTGCATGGAAATTTTTGTCGGCATTGCTTCATTGTGGTTGTGGTTGGTCTGTGCAGGGCTGGTTTGAACTTGTCAGTCCAGACTTAATAAAATTTTATGTTGGTTCTAATTTCTAGCTTTCCTAGCATTAAGGAATATCAAATTTGTTTGATAATGCCCTGTTAAACAAAATGCTTTCCTCTATTACATTCTGGGGCGGTAGTCAGTCATCATTGCATTATGTGCATCATTTTAAGTAAAATTTCCAATTTGATTTTCTCCCTGGGAGCAATCCTAGATTTGGGCGCCAGAATTTACCTTTATGTCACGCATGTGTGTGTCCACAGGCAGAATTTCATGACAGGGGTTTGTTAACAAATTTATTCCACTAAGAGTGAGTTGTTTTAGCTGTTGAACGTTTTTAGCCCAAGGATAAATCATCTTCATCATTGTCCATGAAAGGTCAGGCGTGTGATGCCAGTTGCTTGGGGCTTTTTTGTAATCTCAGTCTTTAAAGCAAACTGCTATCTGGAAAGGCAAAGCTTTCAGTGCATATCCTAGTAGTTGATTAGTAATTTTAGGCCTTAAATACCTTTGGTTTTTTTGTGTTTTGCTTGCCTTTTTTTGTTGTTGTTGTTGTTTTGTTTAACTGCAGTTAGAAAAAACCCCAAAACCAGCTAACCCTGTGGAACTGCAGACAAGTCAAACTACTTTGTAGTGTTCAGCTTTTTACAGGAAGGTCTGGTCGTCAGTCAGATGCTTAGCTTTTGAAGCACTTCTGCAGGTTAACAGGAAGACTGAAAGCTTTTCTTTCCTTTGCTTTTTGGTTTTCTCAGTATCATTTTTTAAATGTGTGGTCAGGCACCACAGGAAATGTGGGGAAATGAATCCTCAGAGCAATTGAGTAGTTGATTTCTGCTGGGATTGCCAAGAGAGATAGATAGCAATCACAGTGAGGATATTTATTCCTTGTGAACTAAATAGACAGTGCTGATTGACTTAAAATGCAAAAAAACTCCGTGGAACAGAGTCTGGAGAGGGGTTGCTTGGGTGTGACTTGGGTACCTCTTGAGCCAAAACCATTAAGGTGAAAGGCCGCTGCTACCTGTTAGTAACGCCCTGAGGGGCAAAATCCTCTTTAGTTTTTGGTCTTGCCTTTCACTCCTGCTTTGTACATGCTAGATCCCTTTGCAGTCTGTGGAGTGTTTTTCTGGTGCCATGAGAATCTGCCTCTGGCTGTCCCTAGCCCCATGTCTCGGAGGTGGTCAGGGCAGGGAGCTGCGAGCATCTCCAGCAGACAAGAATAGTTTGCTTCCTGGAAGATTTGCGCTCTCCCAGGTGAATCGGCATCTGCTGTGCCTGCTAATCTGCCAGGACGACAGCAGCAACCCAGATCTCAGCCTCAAGAATTTTCCCAAGAAATCTGCTTTGAAACCTGGTTTCCTAATGTGCATCTTATCAGTTGCCAACTCTTGTCTGAGAATAATGCACATGCACTAGCTTTTCTTGCATATGTGCTTTTTTTTTTCTTTTCTGCTGGTATTGAATGTTGAAAATGGATTTTCATTCTCATCAAATGTTTTTTAATCATTACAAATATGACTTGAACAACACCTGGTTCATCTGGGTGAAGATAAAATCGGATACTGAAATTATCTAAATCTCCAGTAAAGATAAGTATAGGGAAAAGCAAGAGCACCTTTGGTGTGTGTACTGCATCTAATACATTTCAGCTTTGGCCAGTGCTGAAATTCAGACAATGGTAGTGATTAGATGGAAGATTTTAATGTGACATGTACTTGAACTTTGTTTGGACATGCCAGACCAGTAGAGTTAATATTTTGCCACCTAGTTTTCTGAGGAGGAAAGAAAGAAAACTAATATAAACTCTTCTGTTTCAGAATATATATTTTTAATTAGATACCCTCTTGCTTGCAGGGCTTTGCGTGTTATAAATTATTAGTGAGCTAATAGGAAAGTGAGCTTACACAAGCAAACTTTCAAGTATTGTGTATCTTGCTGATACTTCTGTGTATTTTGGTTAAGGTTGTACGTCTTGCCTACCAAGACTCACACTCCTCAAGAGAAATCACTGAGTCCTCTGCAGTGGTGCAGGCGTGTTCTGGATCATCCAACTCCAGAGATAGAAGCTGCAAAACGTTCCCTATGCTTTAGATTGGAGCAAGGTAATATTATTTTGTTAAATCTTTATTCGTTTTCTGATCATGCAGTTTTTAAAGTATTTGCCTCATTTGTTATCCTTTTTTTTCTCCTGCACAACTTGTTGTTCTAACTTGTCAATTTTCATCCATGGCTTAAAATAGAGGACCTCCTGGCAAGGAGATATTGATGCTAACTTTACTATTGGCGTATCTGTCAAGGTTTGAAGAAAGGTGCTTTTTGTTTTTTGTAAAGTCGAAATTATCATGGGCTATAAATCTCTAAAGGCACATTTATCAGCATGTAATGTAGTGTTAGAACTTTGCTAAGTACAGCACACACCAAGAAGAGCTGTAACTTGACTGTAGTGCTGTTTTGTTGGCCTCTGGGTATTCTCAGGTACTGGAATCCATCTGATGGCTGATCAGTGCCAGGAACTTGCAGAGTTATCTCTGTGTGCACTGACTTTTGTTTTAAGTAAGTACCAGGCAGCAGTTTTCTTACTTTCTTACCATCTAGGGTCGCATTAAGATTGTATTAAGTGTTGTTGAAGGAAGCGATTAAGGGAGGATTTTAAGGTTTATAACTCACTAGGAAAGAAGAAGAAAATGAACAATACAGGAAGATGACAGAAGAAGGAATAAAGCCAATGACAGCATGAACATATGGCTGTATAAGTTAGCTGCAGCCATCATTAAGAGAGTTTGAGCATGTTCCCATGTGCTTTGGAGGATATGGGTAGTTGTGGATAAGTCTTACCCGAAATCAGGCTTTTAACTGAATCAGCCTCTGAAGGCATCTGCCTCTTTGCATTGACTGTAAAAGATGCTACAATGACTATTGCTCTAGAAATACTTAGTTGAGCTTATTTGCCTCAAGTTACATGGGCCAGGCTGTGGTTCCTGTGTTGGTAATCATCCCATCTGGTTTTAGGGTGGGCTTTGCCTTGTTAGTTAGGTATCTTGAGTTCAGGTGTCTGTAGGGTGAGCTGAGTATCATGCTTGACCATCAGTGGAAGTTTTGTCTGTAGAGTCAGAGGAGTCAGGGGAGCTGCTCAGGTGCCAAGATTTAGGTGTTGACTGTAGAATGAATTTAGTAGCTCTCTTGAGTCCAGTGACAGTGGGTGCTTGGCACACAGCCCCATGTGCTTAGCTGAAGGGGTGTGCATCCAACAGTGGAGAGCAGTCTGGTGTAGAAGCTCTGTTTAGATTGCCCCACATAGGTATCCAGTGCCATTCGAGGTGGCCTGTTACCCTGGTTTCTGTTCAGGACAGATGCAGACCTTCCAAAGGTCCTGTGCTTCTACTGTCCTTTAAAGATGCCTTGGCCTCCCCAAGGGCCTCTCAGGTGGGCAGGCACATCTGAGTAGGGACAATTGAGTCAAGCCTGTGATGTCAGTGTAGAAACAAGCAAGAGGACTGCATGACCTATTTTGTTCCTTTACAGAGGTTTATTTAAATTAAATAGGCAATAAAGGTTTCAATTTTAAATCACTCTATGGTTATCAGTTCAGTTTCTCTCTCTGCAGAAGTCACAGCAAGTGACATATGTCACTGAGTTATGTTGACAATGAGTTACTCTGATCCATATGTTCTACTCATGGTAATTGGCTCATGAATTTCCTGAGCTCTGTAAAAAGTTTCTGAGAAATTATATGCCATAAATAAAACCTATTATGGGAGCAGTATGTTCAGGGAGGGAATAGACTTGTGTTTATACTGCAGCAATTCTTTGATAAAATTGCTTTAATTAATAATTCAGTTAAGACTTGATTAACACTCGTATTTCTAAGTATTTTCTTTTAGCACCTGTGCCTTTACAAGTAATACGTAATAAGCAAATGTCATCCTTCTTACTCTTAAATTTTTAGAAGTTGATTTCACAATATTTATTTATTCCTTAGTTTTTAAACAAGATGTGAGACCTTTGTAAGAATCTAATAATTTGGTTTTCGAAGTACAGCAAACTCTCTGTAACCTGACTTTCCTGTGTTTTGTTTTGCAATGCACTCAATCAGTAATATACATGTATAAATATGTACACATAATTCATCCAGATTTTATAAGTGACTTAGTAAGAACGGCATTCTTCTTTTCTGGTACTAAAATTTCAAACTCTGTACTTGTAAGTCAAATGGTGTTTTCTCCTTTTAGCCATATGCCTTGCAAGGGCATTTTCAAGGTATTTTGAAATCTTGAGTTGTGCCTCTTCTGCTTGGCCCTGAGTCAGTGGGTAACACTGAAGTACTTGAGAACTATTAAATGCATAGTCAAAAAATATTTATAGTGGACCAGAGTCTGATTTCTGAAATGGCTTATTGGTAGAATTTGCTTAGTGCATGGTGCATTAGCCAAAAATTCAACCAGTTTAGTTGTCACAGCTCTTTAGATGCTACAGTGCACATGGAAATAAAAAGCAGTAAAAATTGATTTTTGACTGCAAAGTCAGCATATCTGAATAAGTTCATGCAGAGAGAGAAGAGCTGTGAGCCAAAAAAAGTAAAAATTTTGCCAGTCTATTTTTGAGTTGTAACTTACTCCTGTTCTCTTACTAAGGTTTTGAATCCTGCCCTCATTTATTCCTGCTCATGTGAATTTTTCCTACTACATTAAATACTGATTTTCATAAAAGTTTTCATTTGTTTTTTGAAATATCCCAGCGTTAGGATATCTCATAGCAAGGCTAAAAGTCTTGTGAGAGACTTCTGCCAAAGCGGTCCACGGCAGTGAAATAGTACAACAGCTACTTGGTCTTTCAGGCCAGAAAATCTCTTGAATGGGGGTATTTTCACTTTGCTGCGCTCACCAGCCTGTTTCTTTTCTAATGAAAATGACTGTTTTGGGTATTTCATGGTGGAAGTTAAGAATTCATCTTGGCATAAATCCTTAAGGTTTATTATAAGTGCAGAGGTGGTCTCCAGCAGGTGGTTCTTCTGTGAACCACTGTGGGAACTTGGGCAAGCTTCTCAACATTCCTCTGGTCTACCACTAAGTAGGTAAAGCTTTTATAATGTTTGTAATGAACTAGGCTTATTACAAACCCTGTTTCTGTGAGTTGAGCATGCTAGCTTTAAGGAGGATGAAAGTTAAATGTAACCTCCTATGATAAGATCTTTGCTTGGAATCATTCCTGTTTTCCGTGAGCAATTATAGTCTTGAGGTAATGTTTGTTGTTTGCTTCAGTTGTTTTATCTCTGTTGGCTGGCCTGGATCACATCTTTCTTCTTGCTCTTCATCAGTTATCTTTTGTTTGAAACCTTTCTGGTTTGTTATGCTTACGGCAGTTCTCTATCTATTGTACGGTCAATTACCTCTCTGTTTGGATTTTAATCTTGCTATTTTATTTTTTTTTAGGTTAATTTAAATGAATAGGGCTACCTAGCAGTCTTAATGGTGTGGTAGAGCCTCTTCTATGTTTTCTTGTCAGTAGTTGAAGATGTTGGGACATGTCTTAAGTTCAGTGAGCAGAGAGATGTGGCATGTAAGCTTCCTAGCTGGTGCAGATGGGTATAACCCCTCTGAAACTGATGCGGTGGTGGTGATTGACACCCTGGCTGAAAATACCCTGCATAACTTCACCTCTGCAAAAAGCAGGCGTGTGGATAAACTGAGGACTTAAGAGGCTTGGCAAGGAGTCAGCCTGTAAGAGCTTAGGTTTTTGCAGGGCTTCGAAGCGTAACTCATCCAATTCAGCCTTCCAGATAGGAAGCTCCTCTTTCTTGGGGAATATGAAATACTGGCTAGATTCAGAGTTTGGCTTGGATTACTTCTTGCTCAGAAATACCATTTCAGATGTTTAAAAACAATAGGCAACTGAAGTCTGTAGGTTTTGCAGTTGGCTGCAGTAGTTTATAGTTAAAAGAGTAAAAAGTAAAACTCTGCTTTGTTTCTTAAATTATTATTGTGCTTCAGGATGGATGGTGTTACGTCATCTGTGTATGATAAGATATGTTGAGAAACAGATCCATTGCAGTTTCTCTCAATTGCTTATGATTCTGCAAAACAAAGATTCTCATTAGTGGAATTCTGTTCATTATTGTGCTGGATCCCAATGTTAAATGTTAGTTAAGGTTGATGTCCAAACATACAACATACCCAGAAGAAAAACTGAGAGGAGACCAAACAAAATTTATTTATTTTGATAGTACTGTGTTCTTTTTACCTGTTAAAAAGTAAAAACAAAAACTGGTAGGTTACAGTTGGTAGGGCCTCAGGGAGGAGGTTTTACCTGTATGTGTAACTTGTGGCTTATGCAGAAAGAGGCAGTGTTCTCTCACCTTATCCTAACTCTCTTATGCTTTCCACGAGTTCATAGTGAAATAATTTAGTTTGGAGTTTTTCAGATATGGAATACACTTCATCAACTGTTAAAAGCCTCTTGTCATAGGGAACATTTATGCTGTAGTCTGTTAACACCAGAAACAGAAAATACTGTAAGTGAACAGAAGTTTTTATCTTGTGTGCTTGAGCTGGATCCAGTGCTGAACCAAGGGCAAAGTGGATTTTTTTTTTCCCTAGAGTAGATTTATTAGTTTTAATTTTATTTGCTGTCCATTGATGGATCAGATGGTGTGATACTCAGAACTGGATTAATAAAATTTCATCTAGCTTTCTTGCTCATATGTAATGCAGGTTAGTTCTATGTAAAATGCTTTTGAGGCAGGAAATAATGGGCAGAAGCTTGCAGTTGATTGTTATTTCCATCATAAATAAAACGTCTAAAGCTCTAGAAGGAATGAAAAAAGTGGCATGAGAGGTTTGGTTCCTTTTTGTATATGTTTCTGATAATAAAAAATTATAAGCAACCATAGCTCTTACCAACATCTTAGCACCTTTTGAGGAATATGACATCTCAGAGGCCAAGCTGTTGAGGCATCTTCTGCTGCAGTACAGGCCTAGTGCTTGGAGTGCACCTATACATGCACAGCAGTTACTTCCTAGTAGGTTTCATTTATTTGAAGTAACTTGTTACAACAGCTGCATAATTCCAAGCACTTCTTAGAGGTTTTTCAAATGCTGATGTCACTGGGTTTTGTAGCACAGCTGCTGAAGATTTGCATATTTCAGTTTGGAAAAGCTCAGGTTTGATACTCTACTTGCATTTCAAACAGAATATTTCTCTCTGCCACTGTAACATTGCTGCTCTGCAAGTACACTTGAAGATAGAAGTGTTTGGTTTAAAACCCTTATGGCAACAAATGCATAGAAGATCAGACACTTTACTTTTTATTAACTTCAGAGCTATCTGTTGCCTTTTTACTACAGCTCTTCAAAATGATTACTTACTTTTATTAAAATATACATACTATTTAACAATTTAATTTGATATTTGGGGATTGATTGTTGTGCAGCTCATAATTATTTGCTTAGAATAGAGTTCTGGTTATCGTTATACTGGCAAGAGGAAGCTGAATTCTGAAGTGTCTGTAAAGGTAGAGAGGTGGTGTTAGATCTTGCCTCAGTTGAGAAAACACCTATCCCATTTTAGAGTGTGTTTTTTTTAATCCATGCTGACCAGTGAGCTGGGATTATCATCTCATCATGAGTGGTTAAACAGCTAGAAACACTGTTAAATTTCACTTGAGGATTTCAGTAGGCTGATTGTTATTTAAAATAACTTTTACTCACCATGTAAGTTCAAAGCCTGTAACGCAGTGTGTGTCTAAAAGCAGCAGAAGTAGCATCAACACTGCTTTATGCTAAAGTACAGGCACATTTAGTGTTACCTAGCAGAGTACTAATCACTGGGTTGGTTTCTGAAGTATGCAACTACTTTCCCACCTAGAAATTAAAAAGAAATCTAGGTTTTAATAATTGACTTGAGGGCATTTTAAAGCTTACTATCCTCTGGAGATATTTTTTCTATTGAAATGAGGATCTTTTCCAAACCAGACTGTTCTGGACGCTGTCATTTAATTTTTGCTTCTGATAGTTTTACATGTCTTGCTCCCTGTTTCTTAGTCCCCACATTATTGTTACAGCTTTTGTCTTTCATGTTGTCTTTCTTTCATGGTCTGTTTTTGATGTGTGCAGAAGAGACCTGGGAATAACATTTCAGAATGCAGACAAGTGTGATACGTAGAGGTAGCACTGCTTCTTTTACTAAAAGGTTTATTTCTGTATTTTCACTTTCAGGGAGCACTTTGGTTCCTGTCTTCATAATATTGCATCTTTTTGGAAGCTTTTGTTCACACTGTGATGTGTGTGGTTTTATGTGTTTTTATGCCATGATCCTTAAGTATCTTCTTATTGGTTACTTCTGGGATATAGTCTACAGTCCTATAAATGCATCATGCAGTCCTTCTTGGCAACTGACCTTGTGTTTTAATATACTAGAAAGAAGTTGATTATTTGCACTTGCTTTCCTAAGTGTTCCACATTCAGCATCTCTGTTCATATTTTATGGAAATAAGACATTTACACCAGTGATTTGCTTTTACCTAAGGGTTTATGCAACAGTTCTTGTAATAAAATAAAATTCTTTTGACTCTACCCTGATAATGAAATGTAGTCAGTAAGCTCTAATCTGAATACTTGTGGGGCACAGGCATTCACAGATTTGCTTGATCTTTTTTTTTATGTTGCAAGACAGAAGATGAGTACAAATGATAGCGACATAGGAGTTGATAAAAATAAAATTCTTGAGTGTTCTATTTATTTTTATTTCATGACCTTCCTTTAAAATACTGTTTTCTTAATTTTACTTCTAGAATGGGATATTCTTGTAAAATTTTTAATACAGAAAATGGTTTCTTGGGGAATATTTACCCTTGGTGAGGTCACTAAACCATTCTAAAAGTCTTTTGCATGTGGATAAATCAAACACAATAATGGAATGTGTCATTGAAAGCTTCACACTTACAAAGTCAGAGGGGGGGAAAAGTAGTAAAAGTATGCCTGTGGGACGAAAAAAATAGTTACTATCTATGTAGTTCCTGTTTTGAAAAAACATTCGCAGCATTTAAAGACTGCATTTTTGGTAATTTTAAAGGGATTATGTCACAAAGTATACTGCTGCAAGTCCTTGAATGTTTTATACTGTGGTTGGATTATTTGGCTATGAGAGGTTACGGAAAGCTGATACGGGATAACAACTTTTAAAATAACATTGAGCTGATAGCATAGGCATTTCTTTGTTTTACCTATGTTATAGATTTTTAAATCTATTCTGTTGTGTAACCAAGACTAAAGAGGTATTGGATCACGTTCACTGGTGAATTTGGACCACCATTACCACTTCTACAATGTACAGTAGCTGCTCACCAAGTCTGCGCAGCTGGCTGAGCTCAGACTGACCCCACTTCCTAACACCAGAGAAATCTGTATGGTAACACCATTCGGGGAGAGCTTTTTGCTTGAAAGTGGTGGCTGTTTGCTGAACATAGTCAACCCTGTGTGCCCCTCTAATGCAGAGGGGGTCATTGCACTTGCAATCTGACTTGGAACAAACAAGTTCTCCTACTTTGGAAAGAAGTCAGCTTCTTTGTATTCACTTGTCTTTTCCCATTAGGTAGTACCAAATACCAGTGTTGATTTTGCTGCCTGCCCTCTATTAATTCAGGGCAAGGAGCATTGTACCTTGAAGAACACAATTCTAAAATGGTTACTCAGGGAGTCAGAGGTGAAGATACCCTCATGCAGTCAGATAAATTCCTCTGTAAAAGTTGATGAGTTGTGTCCTCTGCTGCACAGGAGAGATCAGTTGGTTTTTCTTAGTTTTGTCTGCAGTTGATGGCGGACAGATTGTTTCTGGGTTAAGTGCAATAAGGATTTGTAAGAGCTCTTTTTAATACTAAATGTTATGCACAATTTCACTGAGCCTTAGTCATTTAAGTTAGGTACCTGTGAGAAACTATCTGTCCACTGATTCTGAAGAAGCCAAAGGACAGTCCACCCAATCACTCCTAAACAGCTGTGTGAACTGAGTCTGGAGAAACTGATTTCTCTCCACCAATTAGAAAATGGAGTACTTAGCATCAGAAGGATTTAGATTATTATATATAAAGCAGTATTACTCTATATTTTTAACAAGTTTTGAATACCCTCTGCATTTTGCAAGAATAGCCCTGGTGCCTTTCATTCAGAGGTGGTTTCTTACTGTCTCCTATTTCTTCGGTCATGGCACTTCAGACCTTGTTTGTAATCATTTGTTTAGAAGCTAAGCTCATTCTCCAGAATGAGCACACAGGATGCTTGAAGATTTTTTAATGTTTTCACATACTAGTAGCTGTCTGTATCTTTCTATGAAAGGCACAAAAATTTTGTGCCACTTTCCAGTCACTGGAATGGTGTAAATTTTATTGTTGTGTTTGCTAGTCTTAAGTTAGATACTATTGTTGTGTTTGCTAGTCTTAAGTTAGATGGGATATTGCTTAGTGTTTCATTTGTATCAGAGGAACATCTGTGTGATTGAATCTTCCTTGGAAATACATTTTATGTGTCAATTTCCATCTCCAGACATGGAGCTGTTTCTCTTGTGTCTGACTGTAAGGACCTTGTTGTTGGGTCTCAGGTATTTATGAGAGTTCATAGAACATGTAATGGTCCAGATTTGTTCCACCTAATTTTATTCTGGTGTCTAGTAAATACATAGTTTAAGGTTCAATCACTTTGACCGTGATTCATTGATCTTAGGGTGCCAAGCATAATTTGACATGCTTTTGCATCCTTGAGGTATCTAGGTGGGCAGATGGGTATGATACAGGATCTGCACAATCGCCTCACTTAACTGGACCAGCTGGAGCACCTAAAATGTCATTACATTCTGGGTTCAGACAGCTGAATCATGCCCTTGCTGTTTTGTTCTGAAGGATGGGTTCTGCTCTGGACTGTAGGTGTTTAAATGAGGTTGTCTACAAGTAGACCCTTCTGTGTGTACATATGCATTGTTTTGTCTTTTCCGTTTAGAGTTGCTTTTTGCATATGAGAAAATTCAATATGCGCTTTATATTGATGCTGTCATGTCATAGGGAAGTTATCAGCACACAAGAAAGTAAGTGCAAGATCACTCATGTGGTAAAAGTGTGCCAGTGCAAGTTGACTTTTTAAGTAGTATTAGCTACTTGCCACTTCATTTAAAATCACTTCAAAGTCATGTAAAGATTTGTATCAGTAGTTACAGTAAGCTCTTAGGGCTAGGGGCTCTAATTTGTTTTATTCTTTAGGAGTTGCTCATTTAATGTAGTTCCAATTTAACTGGACTCAAGGTCCTACCCCATTGTAGACTTAATAAGAGAGTAGGATTGGGTAGTAAGTCTTCAGAATTTGCATCGGACTAGTACCATATTTTTTTAAATTACTATTTTGTTTTATTTTAGACTTAGTTGTCACTTGATGTATTTGTGACTTTTGTTTTCAGGCATTTTTTCTTCACAACATGTTTGAAGTCCGTTGTGGGTGCAGAGCAGGGTTTTGTGGCCTGTGGTGTGTGGGTGATAGCAACTGAGTCATCTGTTGTGTTGTTGCCTTCAGATACAGAGGACTTGGCTCAGCATCCTAACATCCTGATGTCCTTTCTTCCTAGAAGTCCACCACGTCCTTCAAGCAGCTCAGTGAAATGCTAGCAAATCACCTCTGTGTTCTTTGTTCCTTCTTCCTAGCCCATGAGAAAGGCAGGATATAGAGTGATTTGCAGGCCAGCATGAAAAGGGGCAGGGTGGAGTGACAGAATCTTGGCTTCAGCCTGTTGCTCCATGGTGTCATCAGTTTTCTGTCATTTCTGCTTCATGTATTGCAGTTGTAATCTACCTGGCAGTGTTCAGACTGCCTCATGGTTGTTTCTTACTGTCTTTTGAAACACTGGGTGTGAAATAACTTCACTACAATCACAAACAGATCTTTATTTATATATAAAAAACCAAATCTCAATTTGTAAGTAGGCACATAAGTTCTTGTTCTGTTGGACATAGTCCAAAAAAGATTTTACTTGTTTTTGGTTTATGTGGGTGCTGATAAATCTGGATTAATTATTTGGAAGAAATAAAAAGTTTCTTTATAGAGAAGCTTGAAGAAGCATTTCAAACTATATTGTGCAAGCCCATTTCTGCTTACTGTGGACATGACAGGTTCTGGTGATGGAAACACTTAAAAGATGCTGCCAAATGCCACAGCGCTGTCTGGCTAGCT
>VZRQ01009870.1:178101-220278 GCA_013397975.1 Machaerirhynchus nigripectus | reverse complement strand
GGGAAAGGGGGGAGATGGCAGTGATTAATATCCACAATGCACTGCAACAGCAGAATACGTTTTATCCTGAACAGTAAGACAGGGGCAGAAGGATGTTGCAACAGTGTAATAGTTGTACTGATGGTGCTTCTGCAATTTGTGTGCTTTTGACTCCTGTCTGTGTGCCATTCTCATGTTTTCCCTGTTGTACTGTGCTCTTGGGTGACATTCTACTCCTCTCTCCTCCTCTGCCAGCTTACACATGTCATTTGTTAGTGAGGAGCAAAGAATGCCTCTTTGTTCAATGCTTGTACAGCTCTTGGTGCAGCGTAGGTACATCTGGAAGGTACTTGAAAGGCAAAGTTTACTTAGGGAGTCTCCCTTGAGATACCTGAAATCACCCAGGGAAGCTTAAATGTAGGAATGTGCTCTGAGTTAGTGTCAGGAGACATTGGTCTTTCTCGAGGGAATCTGAATGACAGTAATGATAATGGTATCTATATCAAACATCTATGTGTCACTTTACCCATTCTAGTAGTAATTTTTTGGTTAGTGCTTCTTAATTTAAGTCAAGGTTGGTGTTGAACCTTAATTCTGTGTGAGAATATGTATTCTGACTATGTTATTATATTTGGCAGTCAGTTAAACCTCTATTAGAACTTTCCTTAATCATAAACTTTCATGAATCTTTTCGTATTTGGTGTTTTAGAAGTATGAAAAATCTATTTCATAGTAGCTTTTATTTTTTAAGTGTTTTGTACATTTTCTCTGCTTTTGGTATTAGTGTTAACAGTTTCTCATGATAATCACATAACTGTGACACTTGCTATATTTATCCAAAAGCCACAGGGTTCCTGGAGGGTAAGTGCTGCATTTGACCTCGATTTGAGCCAAAGATTTAGCTTAGTCTGACTCAATATAGGCAGCAGATATACTTGAACAAAGAAAAGGGAATGTGGCATCTTGGGATGGAGTTTGAGTCAGAAACTGTAAATTGAGCTCTCAGGCAAAAGACTTCTGCCAGAAATTTAACCTGTGAATACAGATGGCAAGTAGATACGGTTATAGGGGGAGCTATAATGTTTTTATGGGTGTTTTTCTGGGATGCAGGGGAATTTTGGGACTGAACAGTAATGTTAGGAGAAGTGCAGTTTAGGGTTAATGTTGGGCTGATTTTATCTTTTCTGTCGTATCATAAATGATCAAGAGAGTTATATCCCAACAGACACATACATTTGAATTCTATCTGGTATATAATAAAGACCCTACACCGTTAGGAGAAGAATGGGAAGTTGTCCTTCTGTGAGTCTGTTTTAAACAGAACGGATCCCTCATCCTTTATGCTTCTCTCTTTTGCTGATGGTAATGCGACAAAGAAACAATTATGTATGCTACCAGAAGATTTAAATTTAGGAAATGTAATTTTATATTTTTAACTGTATTTTTCCTCCAGCAACTTGTTCAGAGCAAAAATACACCTTTGATTCAAATTGTTGCTAACATGTCTGATTAGCAGTATAGCGCATGTCCACTTAGGAGAAGTGTTGTACATCCTGTGTGGCATGTGGAGATGAAATTCTCTTATTAACTGGAGTTACCCTCTCTAAAGAGTCCACTAACCAGTACATAATAGCATTCTTGTAGTTTACCTCTAGTACAATGTATAGACTAAATGAATAGTAAATTTTCCGCGTGAGATAACCTTGTGTGGTAGCTGAGCTCTGATCTGCGAGGGGAGTTAACTAATACCTGTTCTTTAAATCACACAGAGAAGCCTTGCTCCTCATCTTAGAGAAACCCCCTAAGCGCGGACTTGCAGAGTGAAAGGGCAAAGGCACCCTTCATCTTCGTTGATTTTGTCAATGGCAGTTGAGCTCTTCTTGAAATATATTCAATATTTTTTAAAAATAAAATTGTTTATACTGTGATTGAATGCTTGTCCTTATTATTACATAGTTGTGATTTGATCTTAATTTGTTTTTCTGCAATGGTACTGTTACTATTGTCTTCTATCATTTATTCTACTCCCCAAGACCAAAGCTCCCAGAAGGGGATTCTGTCCAGTAGAGTTCTCTGGGACTGCTGTGATTGCAAGGACTCAGCACCTAAAAGAATCAAAATTACAAAGCAGCTGTTACTTTCTAAGGACTGAAAACATTTCTAAAAGAGTGGATGCATTGCTATCAGTGGGGTTAAATTCTGCTGTTGGCTGATTGAAGTGGGGATGTCTAACGTACAGTTGTTAGAGAGTGGGGAGATTTATTTCCTGCAGCAAAAAAAGCCTGATTAGGTTAACTGGTTTTGAAAACAAGCTTCCTTCTCAGCCTGAATTTAAGAAAATACTGTTCAGCTCGTAATTCTTTTGCTATGTAGAAAGCAGCTTGCTGTCGATAGAAAAGCTTCTCGTGTTTTTTGTAGCCTTGAAGGGTACAGAGCACATACAGGCACACAGAAGACCTCGCGCTTTCCTGTTGTGTTACCAAAACATAAGTAGACCCTAAGAATTGGTCCTGTCAATGCACACAGCCTGTCTACACCCTGCAGAGCATGCCAAACAGCCTAGCTCCAGTACATTCACACAGTGCAGTGCTGCGTGGATAATATACACTGGTATAGCTGTCACTGGGATCCAACTTGAATGAATGTCATGATACCTCTCATATTTCAGCTTTCAGGTTTCTGTTTACATATCTGTCTCTCTGTGTGTTAAACATTGTTAAACGTGCTGTAAGTGTTTTCAAGATAAGGGGCATACTATTTTATTTAAGCCATCTTAAACTTCAGGCTTGAAATAATTGATTACTTGAAAAATAGCAGCATCTACAGAGCACGAGACCTGTCTTCTTCCAGTGACAGAGAGTAGCATTATTGGTTAGGTAGGACTGGAGGTCACATTTGAATATTGTGCACTAGCTGAGCTGAATACAGATCAGTTTCTTTAAAGTCGGAGAATATGCTGTGTTTTGCCAAATTTTAATTCTTCTACCTCTCTCCGCTGCTGTGGCTTAAATTCAGGTTGGCTTCCATTCTGTAACTCTTGTAGGAATTTTTAATCATCAAGGAAAATGCATTTCCAGCTTTTACTCACCCTGTGGTATACTTGAATTAATTCTGTTGAAAGCAGGCTTTCTACAACTTCAGAACTAACTTGAGACAAGAATCAATTGTTTCCAGTTTTATGGTACAAAGGAAGGTGACTAAAGAAATACCATTTGAAAAATCTTTGTAATTATGTCTAACATACTAGATAGAAGTAGTAGAAAACTTAAAATAGTAGAAATGTAGTAAGAAAAAAGACCATGTTGATCCACAGCCTACTGCAGTCACTGAAAGTCTTTCATTTACCTGAGGTTTGTGCATTGCCTTTATGTTCCTTAAGGTATTTTGCCTACTAATTGCATGATTTTGGGGATGAGTGTCAAATAACTTTGAGAGGAGTCTGCTGCTTTATATTTGAGGTCAAGAATGTGATAATCTGAGATCCCGTATGTATTATTTCCCACAGGACTGAAAATACAGTAATTTTATGCTCTAGGTTTGGCTGGCAGTGATCAGTACAAACTATTTCAAACTCTGGAGTTTGATGCACTATATTTAGAGATTTTGCTTGAGGAGGACTTTGCAAAACTTGCTTAGACGCCACAGGGTTCTTCTGACTCACAGAACAGAGCTACATGTGGTATTCCTGCCATTTGTACAAGGGAAGGTCAGGTCTGTGCTGAAGATGTGAATGCAGCATAGTTTTGTTCTCCAAGAATGTGAAAAGATGTAAATCCATGACCTGGAACGTACATAAATTTGTTCTGGGAAGTTTTCCTTGTATTGATACGGCCTGTGTAGTTCATGGCAATGCTTGTAGAGTGTTTTATAAAAAACAACTTTGCTCAGTGGTGTGTCATTTACAGATGTTACTCTACTCTATTGGCAAAATACCCCTTCACCAACAGGCTTACTTGGTTTTTATATTAAGGAATCCAAAGAATTGAGTGGGTGTGGGGAATAGACTGGTTAGGGGAAACAAGTATCTTTCTAGCTGCAAGGCAGATGCCCAAGAAAAGCAGCATTGTCACAAGTACTAGTTCAGTGAGTAATCTGACAGAGATTCAAAAAATGAATTTACCAGCTTCTACTCCAACTGAAAAAACATGTCACTACAGCCAACATGACAAGTACAAGGGTGGATGAAGCCCTCTAAATAGGGGCCATGAAACTGCTTCTCCTTCCTCTTGGACGGTGAGGCAAACTCCTCATCCTATATACAAGGATATCCCCAAGGGCCAGAGCTGTCTGGCTGGGGAAGAGGAGGACCTCTAACAAAAGTCACATAACCAGTATAAATACCAGGTGGATTGGTAGCTTGAAAGCCTGCTTCTTAATAATACATAAACATGTCCAGAGAAGCAGCAGGTCAGATTTCTCAGTCAACTTCACCACTAGATATGTTCTAGGATGATGAAGGGCTTATTTAAGTGCACAGATTTATGATCATGGGCCTAGATTAGAAGCAAACCCTCCCACTCCAACATACATTATTCATTTTATATATGATGCTGAGTTTCTCTTGTCATTGATCCAGAATCTCGGCTATCGAGAGTTGTGAGTTAGTGGGCTCAGCATGCCCCAGGGGATGTGCCCAGCAAGGGTTGTAGAGCTACAGCCCTTCTGTTCCTTTCTGTTAAGTGGTTTGCAGTCTTGCAAAATTACAGCTCTGGTAACTATTTAACTATTCTCCATCTCAAAGTGGAAGGAATTTCTGTCCTTTTTGTTTGTTTGTTTGTTTTGTTTTTAGTATCTTGATTAGGGCCTGACTTTAAACTTTCTTTGCCTCTTTACACCAGACCTGAAAATCAGTGACAACCCTACAAACAACCTGATTTCTGGTGAGGTTGCCAAGATTGCGCCTCTTTCCTCCTCCATGAGGATATGTCATTGATCAGTTACAGTTCAAGGCACCTCTCGGTGAGATGGTGACAGTGTGGCAGTTATGAGCCAGAGAAAACAGATCTACCTATGTCTTCATAATTTTGGGTAATGGCTGTGACACACAGAACTGTGGTGGTAATAAATGTAGAACTGTGGCTATCAAACTACTGGTAACCAATATTTTACTGTGTGAGCTACATCCTGGGCAAGCATCTCTGCTGAAGATGCTGCAGGTTTTGAATTATGGCAGCTGTGGAGCTGATGCCTGCAGCTGTGTACTCCTTGCTGGTGCACATCTGCAGACATTCCCTTGACTGTTTCAGACTTAAAGTATGTCATACTGGTCTGCAAAGCAAATCTCCACTGGATTTAGAAGGTGTGAGCTATATGGCAAAGGTTGCCAGTGCTCTGCAAGCAAGCAGGCAGTGAAGAGATGCCTGAGACCCAGACACACTGTCTCTCAGACCTGGCAGATGCTACAGACCCGAGAGGCAGCATTTAAGGGAAAAGACAAAAAGACCTTCTTCTGTTCAAAACGTATCTGTTTTTGTGATTTGTGGAGTTTTGTGGCAAACGGAACAATTTAACAAGTTCCGATTGCAAAATACTCTTCCCAGAATACTCTGTGGGATTTTGCTGTATCACACTCTCACTGAAATACAAACAAAGCAGTTATCAAAGGTAAAAAATTCAAGAAGGGAAAACCGGGTTGGGATGAGTTTCACAGTGTTTATGCAATGAGTATGAGAGTTTGGATTTTGCTTATGACAATGTTATGGTAATGTGTGGGCGTGTGTAATCAATGATAGACCTGTGTTTTATTAAGGAAAATACAAACTCAAATTGTGCCAGCGAAAATGCTTCCTCTTTGGATTAACAGGGAGTGAGTAAAATATGATTCACAATGATCACAATGCTCCAGCAGTGTTAAAGTGGTGTGTATGTCATGACTTCTGACAGCTCTGCTTAAATTTTAGTGCCATAGACTGCAATAGAATGTCTTTGGGAAGACACCCTTTCCAGATTAAAGCCACAACTCCGAAATTAATGTGGTGCGGAGCTTTTGGCAAGGTTATTTCAACTGATTAGTTATCTCCACCAGACTGGGTGCACCTGGCTGCTTGTGAAGGTATGCTGATTGTGGAAGAGACATAAGTTTCTTGCCACAGTCCTACCTTTCCCTGGCTGATGGACTAGCCTCCTCAGAGCTTCTTTAGAGCTCCTTATTTGTGCCTACAGGAGTTGCTGCCCCTTCAGATCTACTAGCTGAGATTATTGGATGATAACTTTTCTGCCCATTTCAGTCAGTACCTGCTGGGTGAACCTAACCAGAGACCTGGGAATTTACAGCCAGAACCAGTGGAGGCAGGAGGTCTGTCCAGCTGGCACAGGAAGAGTTGGCGGAAGATGTTTCAGGGGCCATAGGTGCATTGTGTGCACATCATGGGGTAGATCTTGACCCAGTGAGTGACACTGTGAGGTGGTTACCATTTTGCTCCCTTTTTCTTTGCTAATTGTTAAAATATGATGAAAATGGTGCTGTCTTGCTCTGTGCTGTGCGAGTAAATGGTTGGTGTCAGACATTGAGTTAATCTCGCCTGCCCTTACGCACACCTTGGAGGCTGTTCTCTGATGGGTGTTTCTTTTGGAGGCAATGTTACTTCAGCAGTCCCACCTTCCTGCTGCTGTCCTCCACTTCTCTTACCTCCCTTAAATGTGATGATACAACTGAGCTTCATCTTCCTGGTAAAGGAGATTGAGAAACTCTTCCTTGTTTAAAAAAATTAATTAAAATAAAGGTCCCCTTTCAGCTGGAACTGCTGCTGAGAAAGTTGTTTAATGACTTTAAATGAATACCTAAAGGTGTTTCAGTAGGATGTATGCAAACATTGCAGTGCCTAGTGCTGCAAGAGTTGTCTTTTTCAGTTGCTAGAAAAAGTGAAAACTGAGTGCAGTCTTTGAACTCTGTTTTTAAGCTCTGTTTATTGTTCTCTGTAATGAATGCAGTCAGAGCAAGTTTCATTTGAATATATGCAGAGATCTGTATTGGTGCCAGTCACACTGGGCTGCCATTGTAGGCAGAGCAGACAAAGGGGCACAGCTCATGTCCTTTGCAAGCAGAGGTGAGATGAATCATGCGTGTCCTTCCTCTTGGAAATAAGTAGTGTCCTGAGGTGATTAGGTCAGCCATAAATGTCTGTACATAAGAGCATCTTAACTGTGTCTGGGACATAGGATCCAGCATCCTGAAGCACCATAAATAGATACTGGAAGAGAGAGAATATGGGGAAGTAGAATATATGCCTGCCCTGACACCATCCCAGCTGTATGGCCAGTTCAGTGACTGATGAACCAGTCTGAATTAATTATATGTGACTTGCTAACTTCTGGTGGATTCTTCTTTTGTGAGTTTGTGTAGTCTTCCCATGTTAATTTTTGCATTCACGGTGCCCTTTGGTAAGAATCCTGTGTTTTTGAAGGCTCTTAATGCCTTATTTGAAGGCTAAAATTAAGTGGGGTAAGCACTATTCTTAATGAATGAAATAATAATAGTTTGGTAGAAGAATTGGGGGCTATATATTTTATTCCAGGTTACCCTCTGTAGTAATACCTGAGAATGAGTCTTCTTCTCAGAAAGGTCTGTTACTTCAAACTAGCTGAAATGTGAATTGCTCATGAATGCTCATGGGTTCTGGTCAGTCCACCAAAAAGACTGAAAATGCATCAGACTGACTTTTTTATATAAAAACTGGCAGCTGGGGAGGGAGCAGAGATCTGGGCCGTAGGTCATGCCTAAGGCTTAGTGTTTCAGCATATTATTTATCCAAGCTCTCAAAAGAGGGAAGCTGGGAAGCCAAGTTCGGTCATTAGCTCTAATCAGAAAATTTGCTTTTGGATGTGTGCATGCAGGGAGAGTTGTGCACACAGGAGAAAAGTGGATGCTGAGACAGCTTCATTTTTCACAAAGCCCCTCTGCTTGTCTGTTTACATACCTGTACAGTAAAGGGTTTGCCTTAAAAAAAAAAGAGCCAAGTTAAAAAAACTCAACAAAAGAAAAAACCCACAACCCAAGCCTCCAAAGCACATTGTTAAACTGTAGTATCCTTTTTTGGGATTTGTAGGAACTAGCTTATACCTCTCAATTCCATTTCCTTTCTAGTCTTTTGAATTCTTTGATGTCATAAAATCACTTTTGTGACAAATTTGGGGCAGAGAATGGTGGTTGGAGTTTCCATGCTCTTCAGCATGCTGCAGCTGGACAGTGCTGTAGTTGTTTTTTCAGCATTCAGTGTGTATAAAAAATGTTCAGGTCAGCCTTTCACTGTTAATACATTAACAGTGTAGTAGTACAGCATTTACCTTTGGAACTTCCCTGCTCCCACTGATAGGCAGTCACTGGCACAACTGGACTATGTCACGCAAAGGATTAGTCCTGAATCTTAGGTTGACATTTTTGTCACCAATAGCAGTATGCCAGACACCACTGCTGGTGGCATTACTTGCTTTGCTAGCTAAAAGTTACAGAACCTGCTGCTGTTCAGACAGGCTTTCTGATTGTACCTTTAAAAGAAGACTGTGCTGGTTTTGCTGGGGCAACTCTTGAGGTATATGTTGTAGCTCTATATAGCAAGCAGTTTTATACTGATACATACCAACTGAACTGCCTTCTCATTTTATGCTAGTATTAGATCTTTTTAATATAATTTTTCAAAAAAGGATGTGCTTCTTGGGAATGAATTGGGAAACAAACTTTTCAGGTACTGCCAGTTTTCTCATATTTTTTAAAACTGAAGTTGTCGCATACTCTTAAAGCTGCTTTTCTCTTTTCCTAGGCTTAGAGGCAAGTGGACAAGCTTAATTAATTTTTTCAGCTGCTCATAATTTATCACTGTTTGTCCATGTGGTGCACTGTTGCTGGCTACACACCGGGTGCCCACCAAAACTATGCTGTCATTCACCTCCTCAGCTGCACAGGGGAGGGAGAATATAATGAAAGGATTGTGGGTCAAGATGAGGGCAGGGAGAGATCAGTCACCAGGTAGCATCACGGGCAAACCAGACTCGGCTTGGGGAAAAACTTGTGTTATTACCAATCAAATCGGAGTACAATACTGAGAAATAAAACACCTTCCCCCACCCCTCAATTCTTCTGACTGTTGAAAGAAGTCCCCTTGGTGCAGTCTATACTTGGGAAGTTTCTGTTCTCGTTGGGGATAAGGAGGTGCTGTGACTGTCATGATGGAGAAATCAACAGACAGAAATGACAAACAAGCCTCAAGCATTTTGTGAACTCTGTGTGACAGGGCAGGGAAATAGTTTTGGGCCATGACAGTTTCATTGTGACTGCAAACATGCATTAAGCGTATGAGGTGTGACTGTGCCTGATGGCAAAGTTTCTGCCACTAGTAGGATGGCTTACTGAGCTACAGCTGTGGTTAGGAAATCAAACTGGAATAAGCTGATGGGATGACCAAAGCTGCTGGCTATGGGAGACTGGAACTAGGAGTATGCTGCTTGAAAAGTCAAGAAGTTTGCTGTATAACATTCAACAAGGTGGGAAAATGGACATGCCCCAAACTAACTTCCAGATTTACAGGTACAGCTCAATGCTCTTTACTCACAGTTACTAGAATTGAAAACATTGTTGTCTTAAACCCAGATTTTAAAATCTTGTAAATGATAAATCCGTAAGTTTTTCAAAAAAGTGAATTTTTAGGACTTAAAATTGCAAAGGAAAGCTTTGAAGCACTATGTTTTGATAAAAGTATGGAAGGTGTTGCAGTCCTTCTGAGCACAGAAGCTGAATGCCTCACCCTGTGAACTAGACCAAAGGATTGCACGTGCTTTTAAGGTCCATGTGTTCAGGAGCTACTGAGGTACTTGAAATACAAATTCTGCTTCTTTGAAAACTTGGCTCCCTGAAGATCTGTTACTGGATAGGGACAGCACAGTGTTGGTTCCTGGTAAGTATCTAGCACCTGTCTTCTACCTGGTACTGCTTCAAGGAACTCTGGGTTTTCGAGTGACTCATGTAAATCTCCACAGGCTGCTGAGTAGTGGGAGCCCATGTTTCCTGCTTCTTGAGCCAGTGTCCCAATAATGGCACTAATCAGTGAGTAGTGGGGAATATCTTCGTGTTTTCCTCTGTCAGTCTTTTCAGTCATACTAAACACTTAGCTATTCCCAGATGTATATCTGACTGCAGAAGTAGTTTTGAAACTCTGAATTTCTTTTTTACAGGGACCAAAAGTGAAGGTTAAATACCTATCTTTGGGAGCGAGATTAGATACACCTCACTGAGGTGATGCGTCTTAGCTGGATCAGGCATTCTTTTCTTTGGTAAAGAGAGAGTTTTGAATTCCCTTCTAGTACTCCCTGTTTTCTCCTGTGATCAGCTAAATGCTTCTGTTTTCCACGTAGGTCTCTGTATTTTACTCCCATGAGAGATATCTTTAAGTGTGGCTGCTGTGCAACCACATATATGCAGAATGCACCAGGGAAGTGGTTTGGGTTTTCTGCTCTAAAGAAAGTGTGTTGGCAGGAAAGTATTTGTGGTGCTGTGGATTGACAGTATTGTAAATGTTCCTCCAGTGCTGGCTCAAAAGAGGATTTTGTTCAGGCTATGTAATTAGAACCCATATTCAAATGTTTGCATGTATGCAATATAATTTGTTTTTAGCTTGAGCTTAAAATGTATTTTTGACTTTGGACTGGAGGCCTATACAAAACTTAAGCTGAGTGGATAAACAGGCCAGGTAATGTGTCATATAATTTAGCGTGTTTGCTCAGTAGTACAACACTGGTATCTATGGTTTTACTGTTTTCTGTCTTAACAGCAAAAAATACTGTTTATTTGTGTTGCTTAGAGTGAAATTAAGTTCTTGTTCTGGCAGCCTGAGCTCATTGAGTTTCATAATGGAGTTATGAAAGTGGAAGGTGTTCAGAATGTGCGTGTACTTCATTTGGTTTCTTGGAAACCCTGTTAGCCTTAGCTAATAGAATCCACAGAATCACAGAATGGCTCAAGGAGGAAGGGACCACAATGGGTCATCCGGTCCAACCTCTGTGCTCAAGCTGGTTTATCCTGTAACACATTGCACAGGGTTGTGTCCATGTGGCTTTCAAGTATCTCCAGTGAGGGAGACTCCACAACCTCTCTGGGCAACCTGTTCCTGTACTTGGTCACCCACATGTCCTAGATACATCACATCTGATGTTCTAGGTATATCTGATTCCTCAAGTAGAGGACCTGTGCTTGACCTGTCCCTGATTACATCAGTGTAACCCCTCAAAATTAAAACAACATACCTAGGATCCCTACCAGTTATTACCTTGTGTTCCAGCTGATGAATGTTCCCATTAATTTAAGTGGCAAGTTTCATCTTCCCTTTCAAAAATATGCTTCTGTATATGTTTAGGAAATTTTTTTACCTTATGTAGCTTAAATGAGGTATTAGTTTTAGGAAGGGAATTGCTTTAAAGATGGTACAGCATTCTGTGGTTTTGCACAGTGTGCCATTCCTTTCAAATGATGCAATTCTGTAGGTGTTTACTTGTTCAGGCTTTCCTGTGAAATTTTCTAACAGTTCTTATTAAATACTGATTTTTCACAGGAATCAGTATGGTGAATATTTTTAATTATTTGCTGATATTTTCCTATATTAGTTACTATTTTCATCTGTTTTAGCCTTTCGATAGCTCCAGGGATGTTATAAAAATAAGGTCTTAATTAATTTTTAAATCTTCAGTTCTGTTAGTAAATATTTTAAAAGTATGAGCAGTCTCACTTAGTGGTGATTTTATTTTTTAAAGGAAAGGTTTTGATTGCTTACTTAGGTGGTCAGTCTGAAACGTCCTTTTTTAACATATTAGAGTAGGTACTGTGTAACACAGTGCATTATCGGCAGTCTAGTTACTAAGAATATATCAAAACCATTACCAAAACCAATTTATCAAGGAAATCATACCCAAAAAGTTGGACGCTTCTAGTAACTGTAGACTTAAGATGACTGGGACAATTTATGCTTATTTTGTTACAATATTTGTTCCACCACTTTAATACTTCAGGAAGTCGAATGGAAAGCATTTACCTTTTTGCTGTCAGTAAACGAAATGGATTTTTTTGCTTCTTTTCTCTTGATAGTTGTTTTAGATGCCCCTGTTTTCCTTTTCATGGCTGAATCTCTTCCTTCCTTCAGTGCATCTTCACTCTAAGTTACTCAGAGCAGGATTATCTGTTCCTATTCAACTGCAAAGATGAGAAACTTTGTTTTTAAAGGGTACCTAATCATCTTCATCTGCAGGCAACTGGCATTGGGGCTTTAAGAAGAAGCTATAAATACTGTAAAATTCAGATCTTAACAGGTGGGATTTTAAACTTAAAATAAAGGTCTTAAAAACATTGTCTCATCCATGAGTAGTAGAATGGTGCTTATCATGCTAACCGGGACAGTCTCAGATTCAGTTTGGAGCAAAATAAGTATTTTAAAATTACAATCCATTGCACAGTTTTGGGATTTTACAAATTTTCCATGAATTTACATATTTGGCTACATGTCTGTAGCATTCGCTTCCTACGTACCTTTTTATGGTTTTGGCATTAGCACAAGACTTCAGTAAGTCTAATTTTGCTGTCTTTGTTAGTACAGTCAGTATGTCCATGGATATTTCCATCTGAAACCTAATGAAAACCATTTTTTTGATTTGATCCTAAGCGGTGGATTTCATCATATGCCTAAAAAGTATCCATCCTTTTCTGATGCTTAAACTAGAAAGTTCAGTTTTAGGCACAGTGGCAGAAATTTGTAGAATTGTGAATATTTTACATTGGTATCCCTAGAGATACATATAGAGGTAAGTGTAGCTTCTTGGCCTCTTCCATCGATCTTTCCCTGAGAACACGTGCTATTTGAAAGACGAGTTTGAAATCTGGTTGGCCATAAATACTAATTATATTCTTGGTGTGGGTTCTTGCTTTCATAGTCACGATAATTGTTGCCTTGTGCTCGGTGGGCCAGCTCACAGCAGTTATTGTAGAGGGTAATGAATGATGTTTATTTATGCTGTGTGCCTGACCACATCTGGGGGTGAGAACATGCTGGCAGCTAATTGGCCTGGCAAATGATCAGGCTGCTACAAAGCAGTAGCTTGTGCTAGGCAGGAAAATGAAATCTCAAGGAACTGTCATCCCTGGCTCTTATTGATGGTTCCTGGTAGAAATGACAGACATTAGCTGTGGCTGTGATACTGAGATCTACTTTTATTGTATGCATTTCTTTCAGTGAATGCCTCAGATCAGTTTGCTGTTACTAACACCTTGTGAATTAATCTCATCCCCAGGGATTCGTGTTAATTGCTAGTTTGTAGAGTTACATCCATCTGTGTTTGCTCTCCTTTTTGTCCTGAGACATGGGAATGCTTCACTTTAGAACGGATCGCGTTAGTGAATGTTAAGGACAGACAATCCAGTCGGGAAGTCTGTGTTGTGTGGCTTGGCATCAAGCAATTTCCTGAAAGTGGTGCTGATGCTGCCTTTAAAGATCTCAGAACTTTGGGTTTTTTTGAGCTTCAAGGAACTAGAATCACCAAAAATGAGAGAACTGCAATAATATTTTGATGAGGGGACAGCAAAGAACACAGTTTGACTTTTTATATGTTACTAATGTGTACTTAGCTACCTTCCTCAGAGCCTGAGCCCTGCAGGTAGTCCCTGTCCCCAGCAGACTGCTTTGTGCCTGTGCTGGAACCAGGCAGTTGTCTTCACTTCAAGCTTAGTAGCACTTGTGGGAAGAGTTGAGAAGGCTTTTACTCCTTACAAACCCAGGATACAGTTAAGTGGGTCAAAGCAAAAGGAATAGGAGGAGAAGTGGCACTGTTTGGATTGGTGACAAACTGATTACTCCAACAGGTTGTGAGGATGTGGTTGTCAGCCCGCCAAGACATCCTTCCCTGCTGTTCCCATGGCTGCTTGGACTTGATGTTAGCAAGGAGGAGGAATAAAGTTCATGTGTCCTGCTAAATCATTTTGGTGGTAGTGAGATTTGAAAACAGAAAACTTGAGGATTTTTTGAATAGCTGTTAGCGCGTAAAATGACCAGGTGAACAGGTCCAATTAACACTGCAGATCGTGGTTTTAAATAGCCAGGTGATGGAGGATGGCTTTTGAGGGCCTTTGGGCCCTTCTGGTTCTGGCCTTTCTGGTTTGTGGCATGCGACTCTGCAAAGTACACCTGCTAAACATTGAGGTTATGCCGTTGATTTCAAAGCTAGGTATAAGTATGTTCCTGGCTCCCCCTCTTGTGTCACTGTACATTACATCTATGAGTACAAAATAGATTCTATTTAAAAAAACCAATGCTGTCACATGTTTTTCATCTTTCCTTGTATCTGTATGAGTTCTCTGAAATTTTTATCTTTTAAAATTTCCCTTTTTCTTAAAACAATTTTTATTACTAGTAGTTATTTTTGGAAGAGCATGTGAATGTTGTTTGTTTTACTTCTTCAAGGTATGTAAAAGAGGCAAAGCAAAGGACAGTTCTAAGAGAATATAAATTAAATAAATGTAAATTAAATAGGTCTTTAGCTTTATTTTTGCCTACTTTGAACGCTTTCAGATATTGCTTCGAAGATCAGGTACCTTGCAAGCTTTTTGTAAGCAATATGTAGAAAAACAGATGCCTTGTTTTGTTACTCCAGAAACAGTAAAAAAAGAAAAAAACATGCTTATACAATCAGGAATTTGATGCTGTAAAAAGAGAAGGGAAAATATGGTAGCTTAAAAGCTTGATATGGGATTACAGTTGTTTTTAGCACTTGATGGTTAAGCGTCTTTTACTGCTGTGTCTCTTAACTCCCATAACTGATAATTTAGCAGCTAATTCAATTGTGTGATGATTGCCATTAACAATTCCTTCAAGAGCACTACAAATATAATTTTCATTTCTCTGCTAACTGTAGCAGTTTTTATTTCCTGTGTTGTGTGTTGTCACCCAGTGATGTATGTGATGAACATATACCAAAAAAGGTGTATACATAGGAAATAGTAAACAGATACATTTGCTAGAAAACCTTTTGGAGTTCGCTTTTACATGTGAAAGACTGTGTTGATCCTCTTGATTTGCTGTGGAATATTCACCATTATTTTCCTTTTGTAATAAGTAAAAAATGTATGATGAACAGATTAAGATGAGATGATTTATCTCTCTAATGGTACTGTTCTATTAATAACTGTAAATCTTGTTTTTTCCCCCTCCTCCCTCACATCCGTAACAGCTAGCCGATGGCGGAACCTCTTCTCTACACCTGTCTCCTTGGCTTTTCCCTATAGTCCTGTTGCAAGACTCACCCCATATACCAATGGCTTTAATAGTCCCAGCTTCTCTAAAACCTCCAATAAAGCAGTACTAACACCCGAACGGACAGGTAATGCTTATCTTTTTATTGATTTACGGTGCTTACAAAAGTGCTTGATTTAATCTAATTCTGCTAGCATTTAACAGCAGTACACTTTATTGGATGATTGTATATGAACTCAAATCTCAGAGGGAGATTGTTGGGGTTTTTTTAAATGACCTAAAATTTGGCTGTTAACTACAGGTGTTATGCAGCATGTTACAGGAAAGCGTTGCTAGTAGATACCACTAATGATTTAGCCAATAGTACAGTTGTGACTGTATCAACTTAAACAGTCCCCAGCTTTGTTGCTCATTTCTGCCCCAAGGTACCCCTTCCTTGTGCCTAAGGAAACATATGTGCAGCTGTGTAATGAAATTGCAGCATGAAGTTCTCTATAATAAAATGAGCTGGCAGAATTAGGCGTGTTTTCAAACTGGTCTCATAGCTAATGTCCAAGATTTATTTTGTTTTCCACTGATTTTCAAGGAACACAGAAGTCCTGGGAAAACTGCGAGCTTCCAGTGGTCTTTAAATTGCAGGGATTTGTGTTTTCCTTCTTCACTACAGATACCAGGAGTCAGTTTGTATCTGTGACTTCTCTTAAACTGCAGTGGCAGTGGAGAAAATAATCTTCTGGGGGAGAGGCATTAATATTTTACTGCTGGCAGGAGCAGGCGTGGGCTGAGGATGTTAGCATCAGTGTCACACCGATCTGTGTGCAGTGTCCCTTACAATGCATGAAATCACTGCAGAAAGCCCTATTTTAAGGAATGTGGACACTGTGGGTGAGATACAGCTCCAGACAGCACCTGCTGTAGCTGTCTGCATGTGGGTGAAGTGTATTCTGTATTCAGTGGGATGAAGCCTAGTTCCTAAATGAACTCATGCTATTTGAGATACCCTCAGGTGCCTTGTCTAGCTTTCCACTGCTGCTCCAAAAGAGCACAGCTGTTACTACCTCTGCAGAACCTCAGGGACTGCTGTAACTTGCACATTTAAGAAACCAAGCACATTTACTCCATATAATCCTTCCAAAGCAAAGTAATCCCCTGCCTGTCCTTTTCTTTTGGAGATATTATTAGAAAATAGCTGAATTTAGGACGAATTTTAGGTGGTTGCTTTCAGCAGTGCTAGAGGATGCAAACACACCTGTGACACAAGCACAGCTGGTGAGCCGTAGTCACAGCAGTTCTTGCCCTGCAGGCTGTGGGTCTCTGGTGGTCCAGAGGATATTAGAAAATGATTTACTGTTTTAGTTGATGGGATTTTTCTTTAAAGTTGGACAACAACCAGGTCATGCAACTGATTGCAAATTAGTTTATATTTCACTATCACACACAGGGAAAAAATAGCATCCAGAGCCTTTCCAAAAGGTATCTTTGTGAAGGAAGCAATGCCTTCTCTGTTGCATAATGTTCAATCTTAATTGTTACTGTAATTGATTTATGTGATAATTATAAACAGTTTAAATAAAGAACAGTAAAACTTAGCTAAATGGCTCTGATACAGCATCTGAGTACTGAGCAGAAGTTGGTGACACATATCCACTTGTTTTTCAAAACAGAGTAGGGAGAACCACAGTCCCATAAGAGAGAGAACCACAGTCCCATAAGAACCACAGTCCCATAACCACCAGAGTCCAAATGCAGACGTGGTTAGACTACACTAACTAATCAGAACAGTATTGGGTAAATTATTCATTGTCTGGGCTATGCAATGCTATTTTGGGAACAAGCTGAGGAATTCATGATCCATTCCTACTCTTAATACTTCTCATGAACATCAAAGCTCTTCGCTAATTGTTACTGAATTGAACTACACTTCTAAAAGTTTTTATGTGCTATTCAGAAAATGTTTTAAGCTATTGTAATATAAAAAGCAGATGATTCTGAATGAAAGATGGCCAAACATTTGTAGCCTGAAGTGTATGTTTTCTTACGTAGGATACATTTCTAGGAGTTCCCCTTTGAGCCCACAGTCATCAATAGACAGTGAACTGAGCACTTCGGAGCTGGAAGATGATTCCATCTCCATGGGATACAAGCTGCAGGACCTCACTGATGTTCAGATCATGGCTCGTCTACAGGAGGAGAGTAGGTGGCACTTTTTTTGGTTTTCATTGTAGTCTGAGGAAGATTTCCCGTAACAGTTAAAACGGCTCCAGTCTGGTCTCAGTCAAGTGGATCTTTTTTAAACGGTGTTGTCTCTTGAGTGGCAGGTGGAAAGACTGTTCACCTGCATGGAGAAGGTGTGCATGTTGTTGGGTTTAGGTTAATCTGAACTGGTGCTGGATCTTTCAAAATTTGATGTTTATATTTTTCTGAATATTAATTGAAATAATTTTATTTCTGGAAAGGGAAGATGCTAAAGCGTTGTTCTCATGCATGCTTTTCATGAGAAAGGTAAAAGTAAGCACCTCTCTTGGCTTTCTTTGCCTCCATTTCAATTTTCTTAAATTGTCGGATGAGTTTTGAAACTAAATCCCCCTTAAATATTGAATTGAGGCCTTTAAATTTAATATCTTGGTTTAAAACTAGGGATTATGCACAAATCTGAGCCTAGAGTCTTCTTTGACATAGATTATAGCTTGGCTTAACAGTAATTTTTGTAAAATTTCGTTGTTTATAAATAAAGGGCATTTGACTTAGAGGTCACTGAGACAGTAAGTGGAGAATCTCTCTTGCATCATGTTAGTGCCAAGTGAGATATCGAGGAGGAAGTGATGAGATTAAAAGCAAGAGAACTTCATAGATGGGGCCTGAATAAAAATGCCAAGTAATAAGTGATTATATAAAACAAAAATAATAAAATGTGAAGAAAAAATTAGAGCTGTTAATCTGGCTGAAGCCACCAGGCTGAGCAGGCAGAGTGCTCACCTGTCAGCAGGAGAACTTGCTGACTATCTAGTTGCATGCATCATGTTCCACAGAGAAATTAAAAGGTGTTCTAATTTTAAAAAGAAAAAAAAGATATGACTGTCAAAGATACAAAGGATTGCATTATTTAAATGACAGCTGTGCTCGTCTCTTTTAGAGTGAGGTTTAAAAAATACTGCAGGTACTTAGCTCTTTAAGGAATCATGGCATTGGCAGACTGGAAAGAAAAATGCTGATTTTTCTTCTAATCTGTGTCAAGTGCAGTGGTTGCATCTCATCTTTGTAGCAGCAGCTGATGGAGAATGTTTGAGCACGTGACAGTTGTTGACCATTGAATCCCGTGGAAAGTGGCAGTTCTATGTGTGCACGCAGGCACGCTCTCTTCACAGCCACAGACAGAAACTCCCACTCGCAGAGGGGGATTGGAAGCATATTAAGAAGTTTCCATTATGAAGCAAAGACATCTGTTAAAGCTGAGGGCTTCTTGTAAGTCTAGGAAGGTTGTTATCTGCAGCTACTGTCAGATAACTGCTTGGCTCCTGGAAGTGCAGTGTTTTTTCCTTGGCTGCTGTGCATCTGGAAAAAGGAGAGATGTGCAAGGGATGTGAATGTTTCACTCTCACTTGACCTGGAGCAAACAGGCTCTTACAAGGTAGTGCTAAGAGTAAAATGGTTTTCAAAACCTAGCATTCTGAGAAGAGGGTGATAGGATTGTGTATCTTTCTAAAATACAGTTGTGTTACCACTAAGTCTTGTCCATGTGACTGGATGCTATCAGGAACCAGTTCTTGTTCAGGGAGGGTAGAGAGCCAGAAGATTTAGATGGGTTGTAAGTTTAAGAAATGTCATTGTAAACATTTTTGTGGCATGAGTGCAAAAGTTTAATAGCAATATCTTGGAAAACTAATGTAATTGCTCTAATTAAGACTATTTAGAAGTTAAAAACTTAGTACCTATGTAGTCTTTTTACTGGCAGAGAAATAGGTACCTCCTGAGGATGGTTCGTTTCAAGAAAGGCATCTAAGATATCTTTTGGAGACTCCTGTATTCTTTTCTATTATTTTATTTTAAAAGATTTTGAGGGAAAGAATTCAGGCTTAGATGCCTGAAAAGTAGATGAGATGAATCGTACATCAGATCTTCAGCCTGATTACATTTTAAATCCAATTCTTGCTGTAAAATTCTGTCTGCTTACCTGCTTAGTTTTCAAGATTGAAGTGCACCATAAGAATTAATCACTTAGCAGAAGCTGAATCATCCTCCTCTTGGAATTTACAGGCCTTAGGCAAGATTATGCTTCAACTTCAGCATCTGTGTCAAGGCACACTTCCAGTGTTTCTCTCCATGCTGGAAAAAAGGGGACGTGCAGTGACCAGGAATATGATCACTATAGTCTTGAGGATGAGGAAGAGTTTGACCACCTTCCACCTCCGCAGCCACGTCTGACTCGCTGCTCCCCCTTCCAAAGAGGGATTCCTCACTCACAGACTTTCTCCAGTATCCGGGACTGCAGGAGGAGCCCTACTTCTACACAATTCCCTACAAATACTTATCAGCAGCCCTTCTACTCTCCTCAAGCCCAAACTCCAGAGCAGCAACCAAATAGGATTAATGGAGGTGGGTTGCATGCTTTTCTGAGAAGTGATCTTTTCTCTGCCAAGTACCAGCACCGTTTTAAAGATAAATTGTACATAAATTGTGACAAATAATTTAAATTATGTGTAAATGATTAAGGTATGTTATTGTTAAGCAGTTTTCTACAAAATGTAATCTGTGACCTTGTCATGAAAGCTGTTGCTTTAGTGTGTTTTAAAATGCTGCAAAGTTGACCACAAGTGAGGAAAGAAACAGAAAGTAAAGAAGAGCATGTTTCAGCAGGCTAATAGGTGGTTAGAAGAACCTCTGGGGCTTTTAAGCTTGATATACACATGTCCATTGTGGATGCAGTAAAATACAGACTGAGGTTTTCAGATTTTCATTTTCTTTCTTATTGCTGAGTTTGCTGTTAATGCAGCTGTACTGTGAGGAGTGCTTCTGTCACCTTGCTTCTGGTCCAGATCTGATAGGGCTAATTGTTAAAGTAGTAGGAGATAATGTCACTCCCAAACTATCCTGAGACATTGCTGCTTTTTCACGCTGTATTTGACATATGTTCCAGGGTCTGGAGGATTTGTCTCTCAGTGCTTACTCACGGTTTAAATTTCCCTCCATTGTTGCTGTTAACTTCTTTCCTTTCCTTATTATAATCACAATTTTCTTCTTTCTGCTGCATTTTACATTCCTTTGCCTTCATTCTTTCCCCCAAGCTAAAATTAAACTGTCCATTTCCAGCCAGGGTCTTGTTTGTAACATTGCAGATTACAGCTCACCCTTGGGCAAGAAAATAAATGTGTTGTTCAAAACAACATATCGTTGCTATTTATGGTGCTACAGGTTTGTGTGTTGCTTTTCTGACAAACGAGACATGACAGGTTGGTGCCCAAACCACTTCTATTCAAAGTAAGCCATGGCATGGAAGTATAATTGACAAGTGGCAATATAGAAGGAGAGGTGATGTTAACTGAGGGTAGAGCAACGTGGGTGTCTGTTGGTACAGCATTTGTGCCATATTAATTTTAATGTTGCATTTCTTATTGGGGAGGTACAAGAATGGGACAGCATTGCTGGGCTTGCAGAAATGGTGGGAGATAGAAAGGAGGGCTTTGGGGCATTTTTGTTTAGGAATAAGAGAATGATGTGTTGCTGCCATGTTTTTATGTGGGTCCTAAATGCGTTTTGAATGATTTTTTCATGTTCCATGTCAGTGGAACTTAAGCACTGGATCTCTGCGTGGAAAGGCCTGGAAACCTTTAAGGCACTAAAAACATTAGACTCCTAGTTTATTAACTACAAAGTGTATAAATGTAAAACGCCACCAGTTTTATCACCTGGTTGACTTTTTTCTCAAGAACTTTGAGGATAATGTGTTTGACATAACCCAGCATGACTTCAGTTACCTATTTGCAGGAATGACAAACAGTGCTATAATAGTCAGTACCACTGTCTTTAGAAGCAAATTATCTCCTCAGCTTCCTCACATGCAGCTCTGATCCATGTAAGTGGCAAATACTGACGGTGAGAAACATTTTACTCTGGCTGTGTTCTTTTGGCAGACAAGGAGGTAAGGAGTTAAGTGTTCACTGTATTGGGTATGTCTGTGTAATATTATGACATCTTCTCATTAGCACTTGGCAACAGTTTCATTGTCTCTCAAGAATTCTACACATTGAAATGGAGATAGACTGCAAAATAAGAATTTGTCTGAAGCTCTCCGTGATGGATGATGTGTTCTACATTATTAGTTTACCAGGGCAGTTGAGAAGGAGGGGTGTGAAAGATGGAAGAACTGAACTTTCAGTTTCTGCCTTCAGTATATGTGGAAAGCATGATCCATAATTAATGATTAAGTCACACATACCACATGCTGTGCTGCTCTTGGCTGTTTCAACAGTCTTCCCAAATCTTTATTCCTGTCTTGCCCCAAAGAGATCAGTTATGTTCTTACATGTGCAGTCAAGGGTCTGGCCCCTCCTTCCTCTGGTCATTCACAGAGGTCTTCATAAAAGAAGAATAAAGAAGAATGCTGAATTTTGACACTCAGTCTGGGATAGAAAACCCAGTATTAGCTTTGACACAATATTCCCCCAAACTAGTCCATGTATTAGCTTAATTACAATTTTTTGCCTTTAGGCAAATAGTTTGAGGGATGCTGCCCTACTTGCTTTTGGTGATGTTTGTTTGGTATGGTACTCTAGTTGAGGTACTTAATTACCTGCATTGTAAAGAATATGCTGAAGGTGTGATAAACCTGGAATAAACTTTAATAATAATTCTTCTAGGAGTATAATATTGGTTGCCTGATGAGAAGCACCTACATTTAAATGCTGAGATGTGGGTGCCCACCTGTGTGTGAAGGGTCTAATTCAGCTGCCCACATAGAGCTACATGAGGTACTTCGATGCACCTTGGCTTCACCACCACCCTTTGTCAATGCTGTTTAGATTCCACAAACAACCCAGGATTTTTGAGATGGCATGAGGTACCTTCACACAGGCACTGATCTGTGCACCACATGTCTGGTCTCTCACTATAGCCAAAGGTCTGCTTGTTCTCCGTCCACAGGGCTGCATTTTAAGTAGCAGATTTCTGTTGCTCTAGTGATCTTCTGCCTTTTCTGGGAGTGAGAATAGTTTCTCAGGTATTTTCCAGCTGTGTTTGAAGCTGTACTTTTGAGCTCATACATTGTTCTTGTTAATTGATTGTAGCAGAGTGCTGCCCCTGCTGTAATATTGACACTCTGCCCTCTTTTAAATTGCTGTACATCTATCTGAAGGTAAAATTACATACTTCTGGACCACACCACACAATGTAGCCCCTACTCTCAGGTCCAGGTTCTTTATTTCACCTTATCCCACTCATGTCTGAGTGAATGGTGCCAGTCACATTTACTGCCAGTCCCCACCAGCTTGCTGTACTGGAAGGCTCCTGGTAAACACTAGCATAAAGTGGCAGGTGTGTGCCAATCTAAATATGTTTAGATGTGAAATATGTTGCATTGTGTTTAAAGTGTATGTTGGGCCACTTGTAGCATGGTGTACCTGTAGGTGTACCTGTTCTTACCCTTTAAACAGCATTTTCACAGCCACTGTCTGTAGACTGTGTATGTTATCTTTGCTTTCTAATGGATTTTATTGCCAGTTCTGGCAAGAATATAGTAATAGATAAGCTTTTTGTAAAATCTGTTTGGTTTTGTTTTCCTTATTTAATTATATTCTCTTCCTAAATCAGCTGAATTTTCTGTAATGATGAGTTACATCAGAAGAATTCCATTTGTAAACTTCTTAAGGTATTCTGATTTTCAGCGATTTTGTAATTGGTTGGTGGGTCAGAAATAGATAAAGAAGATCTGGGATAGACAGGAGGTGAACAGCTCTTGAGTATCTGTTGTAATTGGATGAAGTGAGTTTTGTCTAGTTAGTGTGTGTTTTATTTATACTTTTATAAAGCTTTCAGTATGTTTGCAGTGGAAAGATTTATGCTTATGTCTTTCTCACCTTAGTCTAATTTGAAGAAGTTACTGGTTAGCAACTTAAAATGCTGCTAACTATTAATATCAAGAATACTTTATATATAGTAATTTTTATATAAGAAATACCACCAAAGGTCATAAAACCAAGCTGGCTTCTGCTTTATGTTGTCCATAAATATACATGGTTTTAATTACTTTGATGCAAAAGTAACTGCTTTCACTTTAAGTTTTAAAAATATATTTTCTTTCTGTTCAGTAATTTTATTAATTTTTAGTAGGTGTTAGTATTTTTGCCCTTTATACTTCTGATTTTGTGAAACCACAAGCAGTGGTCAACTGTAGTGCTGTGAAATCATCCAGAGTAATCAAAATCCAGGGTACACAAGAAACTGAAAACGGGACTGATTTTCTTGTCATCAGGCCCACTTTCCATCTCTTGAGATCAGCTTGCTCAAAACCTTTTATCCTGGCACCCCTTTTTTTATGTGCATTTTAAAGTGTGCATTTTTATAATACATGAAAATTGGAAACTTTGTACTTTGGAAAAATTATTCCGGGTAAAGAAGAAGTTTATTATAATACAGTAAGGTGGATGAAAAATATGTGGTTCATGGAATAGCGATGCATTCAGTCTGGTTAATCTTAATGTATATTTTCCATTAGCTCTTCATGTTGATTTTTAAGTTTTTGGCTTGGTTTATACCTTCATAAACAGGCCACAGATACCATTCACTTGAAAAACTTTGCTTTTATTTTCCAGAAATTACTAGTTATGAGTTATGTTCTTGCCTACACTTCAAAAATATTACGGACATCATTGGCTGTTGCCTCATTTTGGAAGCTGCAAATGTGGTTTCTGTTTGTTGTTTGGGTTTTTTAAGCAAACTCCAGGTAGACATAGAAGAGCAGCATTTCAAGGGCAGTACATTGTGTTTATATATGGGTTCAGCATAGACTTAGGAAGTGTTTTCTGCTCATAACCTCTCTTGCTTGGTAAGAAAGGAAAAATTCTCTCTAGGAAATTGTTGCAGACTTTATTCCAGATAATGAGGAGAATAATCTTACTTTGCTACCTTTGGATTATATTGAGGATAGTGATCAGTGGGGAACTCATAGAAGGCTAATGGAAAAATCTTCAATTGGCTCTAACTATCTGTGGTGAGAAACATATTCCTGTGAAGCCAGGATGAGATGAAGTAATAATTCTGAACAAAATGTAGGTATTGACAGTATTGAGAATGGCGTTACTCACTCACCTGAAGGACTTGCTTTAATCTGTATTTGTGTTTTTACACTCTGATGTCTCTGTTGTATCAGCTGATGATTCCACAGACCTTTAAAAAGGCCCTGGTGTATTTGGGATGTCAGAAACCTTATAACAAATGTAACACAGATACGCATCTCAAGTCTTCAGACATGAGGAAGAGCAATTAATCCCATAAAGTGAAGTTGTAATAAGAGTCTACAAGTTTGTTAAGGATTTCAGAACACACTCTGAATGTCTATGTAATATATAACATAATATTTAAAATTGAGAAGCATGGGTTTTTTCCTTATGGTTTTACCTCGACTATTTGTGCATACAATACAGATAAGGCAGAACTGAATTTGCAGGATTTGTGTGAAGGGTTTAAATATGTGTAAGAAGTTACTAACATAGCTCAAGCAGCGATACCGGTTTCTCTGAGACACTAATAATTCTGATTCATTGTATCACACCTGCGCTTTTGGTGAGATTTGGGAGTCCTTTTGTTCAAATAAAACATTGACAACATTTGCAGAGAATACCAGTGAAGGAATAAATATGTTTCAAGACACTTCACTGTAGAGTCAACTTAAACCCTCCTTTCAAGGAGAACCTCATTGGATGAGATGTTTTGGCAGATAGAAGATGATACTGACCAAGGACTGCTGCAGAAGTGCCCATCTGGCAGCCCACCAAGAGTGCACCTCTTCTGGGGTAGCTTTGCTCCGAGGACAAGGTCTATTTGCATGCTACATACATGGAATTAATCTTTGGCCAGTGATAGTATTAGGTCAGGGAAAGGAAAAAAAAAGAAGCAGTGGAATGGGGACGGCCACCAACGGTGAGGGGATCAGAAGACAGAAGGCAGGTGCTGCCTGTTCTGGTGTCCTGCCAGAAGGAAGCTGGGCCACTGATCATGAGCTGACTTCAGAGAAGAAATAGCATCAGGGGAAGAACTTTCTGGCAAAAAATCAGAACTGAAGCAGCTGGGTGAGAGGTGAACTGCTGTCTTCACTGTAATTTTGTGGAATGTTTGACAAAGAAGGGACACTTTTTCCTGCTCTTCGACACATTCTAGCAATAGTGAATATGATCTGTGCTATGGGGTGGCCTTTTCATGTCCATTTTCAGTTGAGGGCAGAGGATCCTGTATTTCACAATTCCCAGCTTTTCTTGTGCTGTAGAGGCCATGGGCCACTTCAGCATGGATGCCACATATGGATGGAAGTGTAAACATGCAGTAGGCAATTTTTGGTGTTTCATTCTACTGCACATATGTGAAAGGGCAGTATATGCTGCCTAAAGAAAGCTCATGAAATGACAAGCGCGTGTGTATATGCATGAAGTATTCTTAGAAGGTGGTAATAACCAGGAACTGATTATTAACTCCCCTTGCGTGACCTATCCTTGAATTTTCTTCACACTTACAAATACCTCAACAATTCAACGTCTGTAGGTCAAAGAAGGCCGGGAAAGGCAAAGATACATGTGATGCTTTATATGGCTGGATTCTACTTAAACACCGTATTCATTTCAGCCTAAATTATAGTTGAGACTCGGTAGTGGGTCACAGTAATAACTGTGGATGCTCTTGGAGATTGAGTCCAGTCGTTGACTGACGACCACCTTGCCAACTAGACCATGGCACCAGGTGCCACATCCAGTCATTTATTGAACAGATGTAGGTCCTTTGAAGTCCCTTACTGGTGTTACTATCCACATCTTCCTAACAAAACAAACTGCAAGCAACTGATGATTTTTCTGGGTTTTCCACTGAACCAGATTAGTGCAGAAGAGGGAGCAGAAACTGTAGCAAATTCCAGTACTAATCACAAACAGGACTACTTGAGAAAATTACTTCTCAGCTGAGAATACATCTCTACTCCTTCACTTCTCCTCCTAATTTTCTCATCAGTCTTAGGAGAGCAAAGAGGTCTGGAAAGGAAAGCAGCTTGGAAAAATGTTTTTGTTTTCTTCTCATAGATTTCCAGCAAGTTCATATCTAGTCACATCTCAGTGGTCTGAAATAATACCAAAATCACATAACTCCCACCTTCTGCTTCCATATATTAAGCTCGCAAGAGCCAGCGTTCCATTTACAAACAAAACGTCTGTAAGACTATTTCCACTGTTCTTAGGAGGGAAGCAGGTGACAGAACAAACTTCAAGAAGGAGATGAAAGAGGATGCATCATCCAAGGAGATGAAAGCTGCAAAATGCCATCAAGGCGAACATTTCTGGCTCTTCCCCAAACACAAAACTGACCTGCTATTTTCATTGCTTTTCAGGGCCATTTATCTCAGCAGACACAAGGACCCATCAAAGAAGTAATGCATCTGCTTGATGGATGAGAATGTACAGGTGCAGCAGGAATCTGCTGCCAGAGGACTGAATGAATCAGCAGCAGAGCAAACTGCTGGAACAAGAAGGGACTAATGAACAGGAGGCAAAAGACGTGGCCACCCAAGACATGGAGGAAATCCAAGCTACTTCTGTACCTATTTTTCTGCTATGGTAGCTGCATCCACTGGACAGTTCAAGGCACAAATAATGCCTGGGGTGGCTGATGCAGTCCCTGAGTGGAAGACCATGTAGAGTCCAAAGAATTCTGCTATACAGCATGATACTAAAACTATTTTATGCAGTGCCATCTTCCCTACTACCATCCTGCTGCTTCAAGCCTTTTTTTTCCCAAGTTCTGTAATGTTGAATTAGGATTTCAGGACCTAGGACTTTGAAAGGGTAGGCTAGGACTCCAGAATTAACAGTAGCTACGGACATCCGATATTAATGACTTTTTTGCCACTCTTGGCCAAGGATTGCATCACAGGGTGACAGTTCCTCTTCAGTTTACAAAATTCTTGAATATTTTAGAAATAGATACATGCAGTAGCTGTATGGGTGCTATTGTTTGCATCCCCAGGACAGTTTTGGAAGCCTCATAACTTTTATCATTGTTACATCACTGATATTAATACTTACTACCTGGCTGCACCGCAGTGGTAATCCCTTTGCAAATGTTCATGGCTGGACCATTGACAGTTTCAGTGTGCCACTCTCAGTAATTAGTCACTGAAGCCCAATTCTGACTCATTTGATGAAAGATTGTCCGTACAGTAGTTCTTTATTAGGATTTGATTGTACTCTAGTTTACAGGGATTCAAACCTTACATTTCCTTTTCCTGCTGGAGATACAGCCTTTCTCTGACGCAGGTTGCTGGAGTTACGTAGGCACCACATATACTGAAGGTACTGTTAGTGACTCCTAATAACTTGTATAGATAGAACTGTACTGTCACATCTTATTACTTCTCACTTGTTAGCAGCTTTAAGGATTAGAGGAGCTAATGATGGTGCTAAATAGGTTGTATATTTATGTGGACTGATCAACAGAGATTTCTAAATAAATCTGTTGTTTCTGTGAATGAACTTGCCCTGTATGAGCCAGGAGGTTGACCCATGCCAGCAGTTCCAAGCAAGGTGGTGTGTTGTTCCTATGCAGAAAACCAAAACATCAGTCTTGAAGTGCTCTGCTCTCTGTGGGAGAGAGCAGTTGTAGCTGCTGTTACAAGACATGCACACTAGTGCTTTCTGTTGGCAGTGTAAGAGCCGAGGGCAGGCACCTGCCAGCCACTGGAACCTCTGTCAGGAACAGGAGCTGGTGGCCTCTGTGCTGGCCTTGCTACCAGGAGGGACATAGCCATCTTGGTAGGGCACAGCACTTGTGCTTCTGAACTTGGCCAAGAGGCAAACCTTGGTGATGTTGTCAATGAGAATTTAATAAATACCCACTGTTTTCCCACAGCGGTGCTTTACTGAAGTCTGTCATGTCACAGGACCGAGTCCTTCAGTCTGTGCCTTTTTGCCAGCCTCTTCCGGTTGTACAAAACTGAGTCATTTCCCTTTGGCCCGACGGCAGAAGAGACTGAAAGAGTTTTCCCTTAGACTACTTGATGGTGTTGTGGTTAGGAAGCTACCTTGAGATGTCAGGAAGGTTTTGGTTTCTCTCTTCAAGTGAACTGGTGTGAGTGGGGTTACAGACATCTTCTGACCTCTTAGACACTTGCCTTAGTTGCTGTACCTCCCCCAGAAATATTTGGGGTATTTGCAGCTTTCTTTTTGTGAAAAGCGTACAAAAAAGCCTGTTCTAAAAATGCCTATCAAATCAGATACCACAAGTGAAGTAGGAGAGAGAAGCACCAGATTTGAAAATTCTTGCATCCACCCAGGGCTCCAAGCAACTGAACAGCATCAAGACTTCACAGGTTTTGCACGTGGCTGCTTGCAGAAACTTAACATGCTAACAAGGTTAGGTTCTGAATGGAGTTCCTTAGCATCTTACTGCACCTTAAAGCAAGACTTCAGTCACTTAGGATGGATTTATCTCACCTGTCTTTAGACATCTACAGAGTAAATAACTGTCTGACTGCCAGTGAGACTGCAGACTTGCTTTTGTATTCACTGCAAAGAAGCAGGCACATTTAAGGCATGGTTCACCTGACCTACTTTGCACATCTGTGTGAAACTCATCATTATTTATTGTTCAAATCCTTGCAGTTTGGCAAATGTACTGCCTAGTGGTGTCTTTAAAGTTACTTCTGAATTATCATGCTATTACAGTAGTCATAATGGTTCAGTTTGAAGGCTGTCAATAACATATTTCTTCTGATAGAGCAAAACCTCTCTTTTTGTTGAAATAGTTTGTTATAATTCTGATTTTCTACACAAATTACGTGGAGGTGGCTTGTGTTTGTTGGAAAATCTGACTTGACTGTGGGTGTTGTCTTCTTTTGCTCCAGACAAACTCCGCAGAAGCATGCCTAACCTCGCTCGGATGCCAAGCACCCCCACCATTAGCAGTACTGCTGGCTTTGCTGGTTCTCCTGTCACTGTGAGGAACAGTCAGAGCTTTGACTCCAATTTGCATGGAGCCAGTAATGGGATTTCAAGGATGCAGTCGTGTAGTAAGTACCTGTGTTCTTTGACTGTGCGCAAGGGATCGATAAAGTGGTGGAATACACGTCCCGGTCACTGATCCTTTGTTCTATGAAAAATTAAAAGCAAACTGTACTTTTGCACCAGATTTTAATATACCTCAGGATTTTCAAAACTTCTGTTTTGGAAAGCGAATCCTGCCAGTCTTGTTATTGAGAGTTTCTTCACTTTTTTTTCCTTTCCCCATTCATCTGGTACCAGCATTAAAACTGAAATTATAATAAGTAGTAGTATTATGGAAACACCAAAAATGTAATTAACTCATGTTAGCTCACATTTTTAGTTTTGATACTAAAATTGAAAACTGCTTTTCTTGGTAATTTATACAATGCTGGTTGTACAGTACAGTGTGTAAACACTATCTCAAAACACATTACCTCTCTCCTACTGAAGTTGAGCCACTTTCTTCTGAGGAAATGCAATAAACACAGGGTTATATTCTCAAGTATAATATACTTGTTGAGTGGGAAAGTTAAAGTTGCTCTGTAACTGGTTTAATTTAGGTGACTTTTTGAGCGGGGGATGAAGGGAGTATTGATATACTAGATGAATTATTAATGTAGAACATGAGCAAGATCAAGATCCAAACACATCTGTTTTAGCACAGTGGTTGAGGTCCTCTGAGTGGAAATGGGAAAAGTGGATTTCACTGGACACAGGCAGAAGAAAAGAGGAAGAAAGAAGGAATTTGGGAAGAAAGGATTTAACTTATGCTCTTCATTTCCTGTGCGATTTTGGAGGGAGAAGTTGGCAAAAAACTTTTCCTCTGGATGTTTTTCTTTCAAATTTGAGCAGAAGTTACAATTGTCTTCAAAACCATTAAATTGCCTCTTTTCTGGAAAACATTCTTGACTGATGGTTTTATTTTACTGTATTTTGTCCTGCTTGAATATGAGAATGGAAATAGTTCAGGTTCCCATATGGATTTTCATGGTCGTGCACTGAGAGTTTAATTTTATTTAATTTTTTTGAAATATATATTTCTTTGCGTGTTCATGCTCTTACATATGTTTGTGTGCATAAAATTCTGTTTTCATAAAATACTGTTTTAAAAAACACCATTTATAATAAGTGGCTGTGCTGGAGTATTTCAGGAGTTATGTTATAAGTGTTCATAGCAATATATTGCCAGCATAGTTTATTTGAGTCACTCCCTTGCAGTTTTTCCTGTGTCTTTAAATGATTTAAAGATGTCCTTTTTTCAAAGACTTGAAAAAGGATTGCTCTAAATGTAGTGTCTTAGTTTATATGGTTCAGGCTTTTGTCAGTTTGCCTGTGATATGTAGACTTGGAAAGTGATGCATGCCAAATGTACACCAGAGGGCAGGATTGGGTAGAAAAATCTATATATAAAGCTTCTGGAGCTCATAGCATTGATTTAAAGTTATGCTTTACGTAACATCAGCCTTGGAATACGCTGTTACATTCAAGACCTTTTATAGCCTTTTTATTGTTTTTATGCATAAAAATTATGAAGCATCTGTGATGCTTCATAATGTTTTAATGCAATGTTGCTTGAACAAGATGTGGTTGTTAAAAGCCATCTTACAAAAATCAAAATCACCTAACAGTGACTAATTTATACCTTCAGCAGTTTCTCCTGTTTAAAGCTCTAAGTGTGTAGGTGGATTTGGTGTGCTTATAATGGCTAATTTAATCTCTGAGGGGAGAAAGAAGGATGAATATGGACTGGGATTTTTTTTCAGGTTGGGGGTGGAACAGGGTATTTTAGTTCAGTGCAGTGTTACTCAATACAGTATTGGATCCAAGACATTTTTCAGCAGTTTATAATCAGCACATAAATTGTATAATGATGTGTTTATCCTTATTCAGATCTATCTAGAAATGAGCATAACTACCTGGTCTTATTTGTTGCATACTGACCTTGTTACTTCCTTTTCCATCACTCTTCACAGTTCCATCTCCAGGACAGCTTCAACACCGAGTTCACAGTGTGGGACATTTTCCAGTGTCTGTCAGACAGCCTCTCAAAGCCACTGCCTATGTAAGCCCAACCGTACAAGGGAGTAGTAACAACAGCAGTATTCCAGTGTCCAGCAACTCCCAGTTGTATTCTAACACTGGGATCCCAATGCCAAACAAGACTGCTGGTCAAGGCATTGTAGGGCGCAGTGCTCTTCCAAGACCATCGCTGGCCGTCAATGGGAGTGGCATTCCCAGAAGTAAAATTGCACAGCCAGTTCGAAGGTAAGAGTTGAATGGGCCTCAGTCTCTATGTGGATGGCTTAGGCTAAATTGTGGAATTTTTTTTTCTCCTGAATGCGAAGCTATAAAACATAAATTTTTGTCTCCCAGTGCTGAGTCACTGAATGGGTCAACATTGCTTGCCAGAAATAGTGATGGACAATGCATGCTGGTAGCCCCGGGCAAACTGTGATAATGGATAGTGTGTAATCACATGTAAATTGGCATGGATTGCCACCTGTCAGTAAGAAATCCAAGCAAATGAAAACCTCATATCATTAGCTGATGTGTCTTACCTTCTCCCAGACTTTTGCCTACTGCTCTTTCAGTGTCACAGCGTGAGCAAGTCTCAGAGTGCTCCCACAGAAAGAGCTGCATCCCTGTTGTTGTAAATGGCAGTAGTCTGTAAAAATGCAAGTTGCACCATTACAGCACTGTGAGGAAGGAAATATCCTGGATAGTACAGTCTTGGGTTGAACCAACATCTTTTCAATTCCAGCTGGGAGACAATAGGAACACAGGGAATCGTGGAATATGACATAGTTGAAATAAGCTGTACTGTTAAGCAAATGCATGTTTTTTGCATGCAAAAAAATGAGGAGAAATTAATCTTCAATTTAATTATTTTTAGGTCAAGCAATAAAATAAGCTTGATGAAAGAGATTGTGTTTTAATCACCTTATAATAGCTGGGAGTTAAACTCTTAGCTTGCCTGTTCTGTAATTATTAGGAATTAAGTCTTGTCAAGGAAAAACTTCTCTCAACTTGTGTTAACTCCTCCAACTATTTCTTCCCATTGCACACATCCCTGCTCTTGTGAGGGCCTGCTGTGTGTCCACCTCATTTTCTATTGGGCGAACTGTCACTCTTTAGCTCTCATCATTTTTGTACTTTCCACTACATACTGGCTAGATCCAGAATAAGTTCAATTGTTCACATTCTCTCTTTGGTTGAGTTACTTGGGGATTACACTGATGTGACTGACAACAGATTTTGACCAACTGCAGTGAAACTTGGATAAAGAGCCGTCAGGTTTCTTCTTTGATGAAGACTGTACCATGAGATTTCTATTATAACCTTCTTTGCTCTCAGCTGGAACTCTCTCAGGTAGAGTTCTTTATAGTTGAGGGTTTTCTTTCCTTTTTTTCTTTTTCCTTTCCTCCACTTCATATTCTTCTCCAGAGCTCTTAAATCTTTCATAGCAACATGTGAGGAAGCCGTTCTGGGTCATGAAGACCAGTCCCTTGCTATTTTGTAACTTCTCATACAACAGACAATATTAAAGAAAAACAAAATTAAGAGGTTTCAGTGGGAGGGTGAGACACTGTACTCTTAACAGAGTTTTTATTAGAAGCTGATTCAAATCAGTAACAAAACTATTTATAGTCCACAAAGTCTGGACTCCTGTCTCCTTTCCTTCAAATGTGCTTTACCAGCATCCTGTGTTGCCGTAGAGCCAAACCAGTGATAGTTGGCAATGGATGGTCTTTGCACTGTGGGAATGAGGAGTTCATAGGACTCGAAAAGCACAGGTAGACTGGACCTTAGCCTACAGTTCTTAAACACCCTCATTTAATTTTATTGATTCATTTGGAAAAATACAAGCCGTTTCAGTTCATACAGACTTTTCTTGGAAGGAATTCAGTTGTCAGGTTTTCTCACTGTGGTAATTTCTAATGAATGGTATTAGATTATGAATGATTATCAGTTTAAGAGTCTAGCTTCTTTCAAACTTAAATAGTGTTTTTAGTCATGACTTGATTAAAAATAGAACAGGTCTTCTGCTTTTTTAAATAAATCAGATGTTCAGGGAGAAGTGCACACTCAGAGCAGATCTGTCTTCCTACCTTTGGCCAGACTGTTAAGTAGACAAGTTACTAGATATTTCTAGATACTTAAAATAGGTACTTAGACACATTTTATTGGGGTTGCATTAGGCAACTTCAGTATTTACTGCATAGGATAAAACACTGGATGAGGGAGTGCTTTTAATATTTTTTAATATAAAATTATAATAGCCAAGATAAATAACTTGGCGAAATATTAACTGCTTTTCTCCTTATCATCAGAGATTAAAGCAGTGTAAAGAAATTGTGATGGTAGAATCCATCTCTTCTTAGCCGTAGAAGTCAGACAGCACTTTTTTTTTTGCTTCTGTTGAGCGAATCCACACAACCCTCAGCCCTTTCCAACTCCAATCTCGGGGCTTCTTGCAGACTCCACCTTCCAGTTCTCTGTGTTTTAACCCTGTGCAGTGTGAAGGGCAGTGGGGGCAGCTTCCTCTAGGGCAAGGTGAGCAGGGAGCTGAGTGGGACAGCTGGGCTGCCCCACAGTGCCCAGCCTAGAGCATCACTGATGGTGATCAGGGTCAGCCAACACTCCCAGTTTCCAGACAAGTCCACAGTGATGAGGCAGGTTCCAGCTAAAGCCAGAAAGTCAGTCAGCAGCTCAGGGTCTTGATCATGCCAGATACCAGGCACAACTGTGGCAGGAATGTAAGCATACCTGTGGAGCCAGGGCTTGTTTGTTCCTGCTGCCTTGCACTGGAGCCAGTCACTGCTATTCAGGTGGTGATGGAAAAGTAGAAATGCACTACAGCCCCTCCAAAACTCCGTTGTCTCCAACAGTGTGATGTCATACCTACAGCTTGTGCTTGTTTGAAATGGTTTTCAATGCTGGCACGTTTTCCTGTTAGTGCCCTGTAGCAGAGATTGACTTCTGGATACATAGCAGTATTCTTACCATTATTTTCAAGTTAGCTAATTGTTCTTTTTTTTTTTTTTTTTTGCCCTCTCTGGTTTGGGTTTTTTTTGAACATTATTAAACATACTTGCTTCTTTTTTTTCTGGAAACAAAAGAAATCAGCAGTAGAAGAAAGCAGCAGAGGCAGATTATGTTCTTAGTTGCAAGTAAGTGGATTTCTATCAAAGATAAGTGATGCTGCACCAAAGTGGAGCTGCAAAAAAGCAACTTGGCTGAGTCTACATTTAACCAACTATTTTTACTTAAGTGTAGTGTTTTTGCTACTAAGAAACCAGTTGTAGCAGAGAGTTGAGGCTGCTCTGATGACTGACTGGCTGCCTGCTTTATGAGATACCTCTGCCTTTTTACAGCAAAAAGCATTTGGAAGGGAGACGAGGCATCAGTAACTTACAGCAAAAGCACAGTAGTGTGAAAACAAGACTTGAGATCTGCTTTTATATGAAATAGTTTCACAAAATTGACATTTTTTTCAGCAAATTATGACAAGATTATGGTTGTGGCAAATTAGAGATAGAGCCTGCTGTGTTACCAGTGAGTTGGCAGTTAGATCAAGTCAGATGGTTGTTTCTCTTTTTTTTTTATTTTACTTGAAATGGTTGTGTCAGTAGTACCTGGAGGGTTTGGGCAATGGTCAGGAAGTGTTTTAGAGGTCCTCATTGGTAAGTGAGAGATGCAGCCCAGATGTGAGGGTGGGGGCCCAGAGGATGGTGAGTTCCTGTCAGGAGTGGTAGTGCTGGAACTCTTGGCTCTGGGAACACGTTGTCACATGTCTTCGAAGGAGGGTGTGGAGCACAACTTGGTGGATAAAAGTCTTCACTGCTTGCACAGTATTTTTATAAACTGCTGGTTTTTCATGAGCATGCTGAGCACAATAGCTTTTTGCAAAGTGTTTCCCATTAGATCTCTGCTGCCCGTAGTGACAAAAATGTTTTTAATGTCTTTAGCCCTGAAAAACCAAATCTTGTCAATTAGAGGCATCTCATGCATGATTACAATTATTCACTCAATTCCTTTTTACAACTCTTTCATGCTCTTCTCATTGGAAATGGCCTTAATTTTACCATAGATCTTTACATGTGCATTAATACATAGCCAGAAATACACCACAGTGATGTCTCTGAGCAAGCCCCAAAGCCATTGTCACTGCCGAAGTAAATTATGTCTTTTACCTTGATCTTTCACAGGAATATGACTTCCTTTTCCTTTTTTTTCCCTGTCATTTGGTTAATACAGTTTTCTTCAGCCTCCAAAGCCACTGTCGTCACTGAGCACGATACGGGATGGGAACTGGAGAGATGGCTGCTATTGATGAAGGATGCCCCTCAACAGTGGAAAACACATAATGTGGATTTCATTACCCAGCTGGCTGGGTAACAATGATTTGGAAAAGGAGGTTCATACAGTATTATTTTCCCCAGGATCTTAATCTGTAACCATCTACAATTCCATGTCATTTTTAAAAAATGAACATCTTATCAAATACTAAATGTTGCACTTAATCAGTTACCTGAACAGCTGCATTGTTATCAGACTAACAATGGCAGTGTTGGCATTTGGAACTGAAGAAAGTAGTATATGTGTGCAAAACACCAGAGTATTTCCTTGGAAGGAACTAGGAGATTTTCCTTTTGGGCAGCTTTGCCGTACTGAAGTTCTGAGATAATTTATTCAGTGTAAAGGCATCATGCATTTTATTTTGAATTTTGGGGTACTTATGTATGTGCTTGAATTTTTTTCTAGTGTTTTCAGTACATTTTATTTTGTATACTTAAGTTCATTTAAACTTGCCTGAACCTTGAACTACAGAGAGATAATTTAACTTTTTCTGTGCCATAAATAATATTTTTGGGGTAATGTACTTTTTTAGCGCTAGGAACATATCTTAGAAAATCTTACCACTGGCAATACCAAGCAGTATATTTATGTTGCAGAAGCACAAAAAAAAAAAGGTAGCATTCACTGGGAATTGCCATCCAGCTGGGTCAGCATGGTTTTGTTGGTCTATCACCATTTGTTGAATTGTTAATTTATTGTCATAGTGTTTTGTATTTAAAATGGCAGCATAAATCACATTGCACTTACAAAGGTACAATGATCTCTACAACTACTGTTGATTTTCAGTACTTTATTACAAAGAATAAAATTGTAATGTTTTATTAACAGTTGCTTATGGAAAATGAGTTTTAATGCGAATAAATCTTTTTGATAGATCTTTTACAAAATCCAATTGCACTAATCAATGCTTTCTTATAATGGCATATGACTTAATATTTGATTACAACTGTGTATACTGCTGTTTTGGAATGTTTCAGGAAATAAAGAATCTATTTCAGCAATAATGCTCTTCTTCAGTGTGCAATGTAAACATTGTCAGAATTTAGCTACTCACATCTACTTCGCTCCTGAAGTTTTTACTTGGGTTTTGTAAAGATTATGCTGGATTTTTGCAAATAGTAACTGAGTTACCTGAAAAAAATGTCTTTTTTAATTGCATTAGAAGGCCATGGTATGCCTAGAAGACAAATATGTATTATTTTCTAATCAATCTTATTATGATCTTAAGAGACTTTTTCAGTTTAGTGTGTAGATTGTGCTAGTGCAAATGTGACTTGCAGTGGGAAACAGAGATTGTGTACCTTTCTCTGTGTCTATGAATTTGCTCCACAGTTGTTTGAGGACCTGCTTTTCTGAAAAGGGCAAGCTAAAATAAAAAGCAAAGGGGAAGTATTTAGTGGTGAGTAAAACTTCATTACACTGAGAAGTGATGTATACTAGTGCTGTAGGATCCCTGCACAGCATAGCATTGTTTAACAGAGATAAACAGGTAATTTTTCACACTGAAGTTCTTTTAATACAGTTAAAATATTTTTTTTTTCTTTTCCAAAAGAGGAGAGCTGTTGAAGAAGGTATCAAAAATAGTCAAAAAAAGAAATTATCTCTGCACAGGTAAGTATTTAAGCAGGAGTGTGCCAGACTCACATTGTTTGTTAGCAGCTTTAATTGGAAGAAATTACTTTTAGTTAAAGCAGTCAGTCATTTGTGGACAGTCTCTGATTGTGGTGGGGTTCAGAGGCAGCTGGGGGGTGCTTTGCCTTTTGCCTGTTAGAAGGAGTTCTGCAGCTCTCATGGCTTCTGGTGCTAGGGATCCAGCATGATCTCCTTCATAAAAGATGGATGAAGGCCCATGGCAGTGATTAGTTCCTCAGTGATGACAGCCCTGGTCTGAGCTGTCTGCTCAGTCTGTTCCCTAGTGCCAGGATTTTACCACTGTTCCTACATTATCTGGGATACCACAGCACCGCCTTATTTTCAGTTTTTCAAATAGGTTGCTGCTGTTGGATTTAATACCGAGTTGTACACAGGAGGGCAGTATGTACTTGGAAAATACTTTCTTTTTTGTAGCTAAAGCTGTTTTCCTCTGAGTATCACAAGCTCTTTGAGAAGATGCAGTTGTTTTTCCCTTTTTAATTACCCTGTTCCCTTGTACTACATCATATTAGGATTTGGTAACCTTACAGCTTTTCTGTTTTAAGTGTTTTTGTCAGGTATCTGTCACATTGGATGCCATCAAGCTCTAGGAGAAAACACAAGGTGTGAGCAGCTGGATCTAAGAATCAACAGAATCCCACTCGTTTCAACCATGGGCTGTGGTACTACTGCTGTTTACCTGTAGCTGGTGGAGCTGGGTGCGTCCCCTCAAATTTGCATCAGCAAACCAGGGTACTACTGCACAGTGTAACATACTTCACCACAGTCTCAGTGAGAGCAAACTGGGTGGAATACGCAGCACAAAATCACTTCTGTCAGGCTCAGTTTTGTGAGAGGCATAATCTCCTCCAGGGCAATGGAAAACAGTTATCTTTAAAAATAAAGACTCAAACTTACTTTTCACAAGGAAAAATTAATTTTTACGTGTAAGGGAGCATTTAAGAACTCTCTCTGGTTCTTTTCTTTTGGTCCATGAATGCAAATCCTTCTCCTGCCTCCTTGTTGCTGCATCCCAAAAACTTACCTACCTCCTTCAGTCCAAACTGTCATCTTGGGCTCACCTTTTGAGCTACTGGGTGAACCATGGCAACCTTTATCTCAAAGGTCTTCTCCCTCTCTGTTTAGTCACTGGGCATAAAACCTCTGTGGTTCCAGTCTTTAAGCCCCATAATCTAGGGCAGTGTCTTTGACTTTACCACAAGCTAATATTCTGGGTAAGTCTAAGTCCTGCATTGAAGATGCACATTTCTTTTTTTTACGCATACATACGAAATTCATTCCTTGCCTCCTTACTTGAAGTAGTCTTTGGCCTTGTAGTGGCTTCAGTATGTAAAATATGTCCAAACTAAAACTGGTAAGGTAATTTTTATCTCTTTTTGCTTTGATGATGTCACTGTTTTGACCTTTTCATGTGTATTGCTACTGATTTTCCCCCCTCTGTTCAAAAGAATTGTGATCTAGTTTTACTCTTCTACAAAGCCATGGACACTATCCCATCTCCACTGTTAGTTTCTCACTGAGTGTTAAGTGAACTCCGGTATCAAAGTCCATGATGCCAGCCTGCATTGTGCCTGCTGCAAGCAAATCAGCTGCTAGCTCCTTCTGTGTTGTATCTCACTAGAGGGAATCCCTGGGCGTATCCATTTTTTAATTCGCCTTTAAATCCTTCTGAAAAGGTTTTTTCTTTGGCATGGTACCACTCAAAGCAGGACAACAGTTAAATTGCCAGTGTCATCATCTTCTGCTTTTAAGCCCATCATTTTTAATTTGATTCGTGATTATTGCTATACCTAAACTACAAGTTGTTGGAGACATAGACTGCTGTCTTTCTCCTTTGGGTTTTTAAGACATGACGCCCAGCAGGATTTCAGGTCCACCAACTACAATGCCTGTATACTAATACACGTACTAAAAATTTGCATTTTCATACCAAAACCACTATTTAAATATCCACAGTGAATGATAGGTAAGGTTTCATAATTAAAAAGGTTCGGGGCAATAGCACAATGACTCTTGAAAGCAGATTTGTGGTGTTTAATCCTCAGGCATGATTTACTAATTCAGAAATTCTGGTGGAAAGGGAAATGACTAAGCCCGGGTGACTTTCCCTGTCACTGTTCAGGTGAAAAGGGTATATTCTGACTAGTCTGATTTAATTTTCTTTTTGTCATTCGACCAGCCCATCTGCTCAGCCATCGTTTCCCCTTCATCAATATTTCTGCTTCTTGCACTTCCCAGATTCAAAACTTTCTTGTAATCTCTCTCAGCTATTACACATGTGCTTGTGGCTTTTGAGGCTCTTGTGGCTCTTTTAGCTCTTGTGGCTTTTCTGGCTCCTGTGGCTCTTGCGGCTGGTGCAGTTTTTGACTATCCACATGCAGATTCCCACCCTGCTAATATGTTCCTCACTCTCCAGCCTGGGTAGCAGGTCCTCAGTGCATCTTCTGTCTCTGTCACTGGGACTTCCTGCTTTTAGCTGCCAAGGTAAGCAGTTATGATTAATCTGATTTAGTATCTGTGGAATGGGGGTCACACCTCTGCACTTGGATGTGACCAGGCTACCTGGTTGTTGCAAGGGGAATTCATGGGATTGTCTGTGACCTAGAGAGACCCAAGAGATTATGTTTCTACGTATGCAGCTCAACAATACTTTATATAAAAGTATCTCATGGAAGGAAGGGAGTGATTGGATAAGCTTCTTCTTGAAACCTCATTCCTCTTTTAAATAAGCCATTTTATATAAGCCATAATTATTTAGGTAACTGAAGCATTATGAATCTCTTAGCCATAAACAAACAAACAGAGCCCAAATGTTGATTTTGGCATAATCATTAAACGGTTTTGGTTGGAAGGGAGCTTGAAGATCATCTAGTTCTAAGACCCCACACCACAGGCGGGAACCTTCCACTATGCCAGGTATCTCAGAGCCCTGACCTGGCCTTGAATGTTTCCAGGGATGGGGCATCCACAACTTCTTTGGCCAACCTGTTCCAGTGTCTCACCACCCTCAGAGTGAAGAATTTCTTCCTAACATCTAATCTAAACTTACCCTCTTTCAGTTTGAAGCCATTCCCCCTTGTTCTATCCCTACATGCTCTTGTAAACAGTCTCCAGCTTTCTTGTAGACTCCCTTCAGGTACTGGAAGGCCGCAGTTAGGTTACCCTGAAGCCTTCTCTTCTGCAGCCTTAACAATCCAAATTTTCTCAGCCTTTCCTCATAGGAGAGTTTCTCCATCCCTCTTATCATCCTGGTGGCCCTCCTCTGGACAACAGCTCCATGTCCTTCCTGTGCTGAGGACCCCAGAGCTGGATGCAGCACTGCAGGTGGGGTCTCACCAGAGCAGAGCAGAGGGGCTGAATCCCCTCCCTCACCCTGCTGGCCACGCTGCTTTGGATGCAGCCCAGGACACGTTTGGCTTTCTGGTGTTCGGCCAAAGATTGGATTCAGTCATCTTGGAGGACTTTTCCAACCTTAATGATTCTATGATTGCACGATTCTTGCTTAATTTCTTTAAAGAAATAAACACATTTCTTATTTCTTGCATTACTTTGAGCAGGTTATGGAATGATAGCAGGCATAGATACAGACATATAAAAGCATCTGGTAGTCTTGTTTTCCACTTGTTCATGTGAACAATGGACAGATGTATAGATTTGGCTGTCTGAACCATGGTAAGAAGTTTGGATAATGAAAGGTGGTTGAACTTTATGCAGAGAAATATTTCAAAAGTGAATCTATCTTGACTTTTTAGAAGTAAAGAGAAGCTTGGTATCTTAGTCAAAAGGGGTGCACATTCCCAGATGCAGATGTCAAAATTGTACAAAACTACAGTTAGACAGTAGATAATGTTCACAGACTATTAAGTGATTCATACTTGAAAAATTATGTGACAAATACACAAAATGAAGGCAACCCTCGTAGGTGTTCGCTGCTTCTCTACTCATTTCAGCTCTCTTTGTAGAGGGGTTGAACATCTGAAAGAGATTGAGCCGTTCAAGTTCTGCGGCTGGGCAGGAAAAACCCCTTGTGGCTCCTAAGCGTGGAGTAGACTTGGCCATGCCGTGTGGATCTGCAGGAGCCTTCTTGTTTCCCAGGAGCACAGGCACCCGCTGCCCACCTGGCACCCAGATGTGGCCTTGGCTGCCCACTGCCTTCTGTGAAGGTGCCAGAGAGGGGACATTCCTTGCTTGCTAAGATTGAATGCTTAAAAGAGTCTCATTACTGGGGCAGAGTCCAACTAGACAACGATACTCAAACATGTTATTTTTGTTCTGTGAGCATAGCTAAAAGATATTGTTTTGCCTTTTCAGACGTGATCTTTCTGCTCTGTAGAGTTCTTTCCCTATGCTCATGCATTTATTGTTGTATTTTTCTATTTTGACTAATTTTTTTTTTAGTTAGAAGAATTAAAATAATATTTCTTATGTGTTAAAAATATTGAAATAATATTTCTTCTTTGTTTCTGTTCACTTCTTGCCCCTTAGATTTCTGTTGTTCCCCTAGAAAAATAAAATATTCCTTTGTCTTTGCGGCCAGACGTATAGCAAGAATGAGCCTGCGGCCAAATTCCCAAACTGAGCTCTAGCAATCCAGCCAACCCTTAATACTTTGCAGTCTGCCCGTAGATGTTATATCTGTATCCAAGACTGAACTTTTCAATTATGGAAGCAGCAGATAACATTATGGGGATGTCAACTACAATACACCTAAACTGAAATTTTTGGACCCTTTTTTTTTT
>VZRQ01009870.1:109514-178069 GCA_013397975.1 Machaerirhynchus nigripectus | reverse complement strand
TTTTTGCAATAATAGAAAACAGAAAAGGTACTGATAATGTTTCTTTTGCTTTTCAACCCTTCCTGCAGGAGGTTATGCTAACTTTGTTTTTGGAACCCTTGATACGTGCTTTTTCCTTTCTTACGAATTTCATTGAGCCAATACAAATGTATTGAATTCAATTTTAGCAAAATGTTTAGTGAATACTGACCTCTTTAGGAGACTTACATTGTTTTTAAAACTGAGATATTCCAATGCTAGCATACAGTTTCTTTACATAATGTTGCTAATATCCCATTCAGTTCCTTTAAAATATAAATAATTGAAATGAAAGTTCAGGAACTCAGAAGAAAAAAAATTATTTAGAAAAAGTGATTTTTTTAAGCCAAAGAAAATCATAAAAATATGTTCTGATTTAATCCATGTTTATCTAGGCAGTCACTGACTGCAGTAAATTATGCAGCTCTGAGTAGGCATACACACACATTCAACGTATTTTTCTATATATGAGAGAAGGAAAAAAGCATCAGACAAAAAGGTGTAGGTGTATCCATGGCTTGCTCGTCACTGGATCTGAATTCACATTAACCTATATCTGCCTGATAAAAAGGAACAGTTTTAGCACCTGATACTTTGAATTAATGTGAAACAGCATTGATTATGTAAAATGGGCCCCATCCCACTTAATTTACAGATGCAGCTACTTAGGTTGGTGCAGCTGGGCTCAACTGTTTTAATTATGCTCTCGTCTCATTGATGTAAGTACAGTCTGATCCAGAAGCTGTGTGAGTGTTAGTGGAGCTTGTCTTGCTTCTGAAGACGTCTTATTAGTTTGGCCCGTTCCGTGCAGACGGAGATCTGTGGTTGGGTGGGTTGGGTGGAGGGAGACCATGCATCTGCCTTACCTAGTTCAGTACTATCAGCCTGGTAGCTGATAGCTGATAACAAATCTGTGGCTTTGTTATCCAGCCCTGCGGTTTGTGTGTGAGCTGAGTGATTCTCTTTGATGAGGAGCCAAATGTAATTATGCACAGTCTGACGACATGGGCGTGTTTTTCTGAAGCACTGAGTACTTGCAGCCCCAACTGCATCTACTTCAAGTGCTAAGACTTCTAGCACCTCTGAAATTCGACACTGGGAAAAAAATTATCTTCCTGATATTGTCTTACTAAGGTCCCATTTAAAATGAAGTTTCATTACTGTATTTTCACAGGTCAGTATCTTAAAGTTTACTCAGAAAGCAGTTTATACAATGGCATTGAGTGAAAATGGGTTGGAATAAAATCCACTGTCTGGGCATGGATATTTTGTACTTTTGTGGAATTCCAAACTCACTGCACAGAACATTCTGTTAAAAATAGTGGTTCAGATTGTTTTGCATTGTCAATGATCCATTTTCCAAAGGAAACAGGAAGAAATGTGCTATTTATTTGGCAAGCAATTCCAGACAGTTGGGATGATCATTTTCCCTGGCACTCAATCTCTATACACAGAATTGAGTGTAAATGCCAATATTGATTGAAAGGTATCAGGTATTCATAAATATCCAAGTTAACTTCATAATGTAGTACAGCAAAAACTACCCTTAAGGGACATTAACGTAATGAAGGACTCCATCAAGGAAAGCCTTAGCATCACTCCCAAGAGCAGACTTTCTGCCTCCATATAGACTAAACCAACAGTTTGCTCAAGAAATTCACGTCTTGCTTCAAAATATAAATCACAGGTGCATGTGGGGTTTACATAAGCACATTTCCAAGAAAGATAGGGACATGTGGAAATCTTGGAGTGTTTCAGCAGTGTTTTGGAACATAAACTGGAAAGAGCCTTGCTTCCTTCTGTATCATTTTGTAACCTCACTCGATATCCTGTCTACTTTATATCCTCAGCGTGAACAATATATGATAAGATGAAAGGCAGTTTACATAAAAGCAGGTCATCTCCTTGAAGAGAACTTATGAAGTACATCTCCTGTATATTCCTTTAATCCTTTGTGAAGCAGTAAATTGCAGCTTTGCCCTCTGTTTGGAACTTTTCCTTAATTCCACAGAGTGGTTAAGTTTGTTGTGAAATAATTTGGGGTTTTTTTTCCCCTTTCCTCTGGGTGGGAAAAAGATATGGGAGAAACTGTCTAATGGCATGTGTTAGCCTGCGGATAGAATCACAAAGCAGTAGAAATGAATGCATTTTCTTGAAACCTCAGTAGTACCAGAAACCTGCCTGACATGCTCACGCTTGAGTAATGGGATTAAATGTTTGTGCTCTGGTAGTGTCTGTGGGCTGGAAGCAACTTGGAGTTAATGGAATAAAGCCAAAAAGCCTTGTCCAAAGCAGCTGGCAGTCTAAGTGAGGGCATTGCCTAAGCTCTGTGCACCTTGTCATGTGAATAAAGGTCTTCCAGCTGCAAGTGGATTGCAGAACCAATTCCAAAACAGGAACAGTCTGGACAGCAAACTGAAAATCAGAAAACCTGGATTATCTTTCCCAAACATTTTCTTTAAGGCTGATCATTTTTGTGTTCTTTCATAATTGATTTTCTACTTACCCAGTTCTTGTTTTAACAAACTTACCATGTACTCGTAGAGTTACTGTTTAGGCTTTATGGGAACTACAGTGCAGCGAATAATTTTTGATTCTATTGAACATAGGTAGCAATGAAGAAAAGCACTGGAATAACAGAACTGTATCATTCAAATCTGTAAATAAATTCCTGTACAGATATATGCTGTGTAAGTGGGATTATTTTGTGTTATCAATGCGTTTAGTCAACGAGCAAAGTCTGGGTAGCAAGTTTAGGAATCCATAAGGAAATAATTACCTACAGCTTGTTAAGTTTTGGGTTTTGTTCTGTATGCTGAGGAAGGTTTGTATATTCATGTCATGTAACAAAATACGCCCAATACAAGTGAAAGGAAAGGAGAGGAAGAGAATCAGAAACTAGGGTAATTGAAAGAAACAGTACTTGTTTGAAGACAAGGAGACTTCCACAGGAGGTACTGATCTGTCATGTGCACCAACAGTTAAAAAACCACAACTGGGAGCCACTTTATTGTCCCTATGCTGTTTCCTTTGAGCTGTAAACAGATAGCTTGCTTAAAAAATCTCCAGAGAAGTTAAAAGCTCTCTTAAGTGCTACTCATCCTTAATCTCACACATACTGGCTCTTGTCCTGAAGGACAGTGGGTTTTCCTGGGATGCTGGACAGACAAGATGACACAGGTATGACCTAAATTCAGGTAGTGGAAAATGGAGGAAATATGAGTGTCCTCTAGTGTCCACTCTTATATGTGCTGGCTGCAAAACCAGCTGTCAAGACTGAGGGGAAGGAGGGAGAATGGTAGAAAACTGAGACAATTGTGGTTCATCTCTATTTGTTATTATATTACATGATATTGAGGTGGTTCACAAAAGTAATAGTGAGCCAGAGCATCTGGGCTACAACACTTGATGTTCTGATAGTATATATTGGTTATGCATGCGCTGTCCTTTTCATCACGATCCAAACACTTTGGTATTTTGTGGGTTACAATAGCTAAACAAAAATACTGTCCTGTTTTCTGATACTTGGGGCAGTCAGTGCAGAATCAGACCCATTCAGCTGCTGTGCACATGGCGTTGGTTAGGAGGTAATACTGGATCAAGTCAAGAACAGGTCCCTGCCTTGAAGAGTTTAAAAGTCTGAAAAGCAAGGAAAATAAGTAATATAATACTAAACAAAACAAACCATGTGTACTTTTATAGAGAAAATCAGATATGGGTTAGATTGTTTGTACTTGAAAGGGAAAGGTCTCTGGCAACTTTCTTTGGCATCCTCATTTTCTGGATTTGCCACAGGAGCTGGTCTTGAAGTATTAGTTCTGAGATCAAGGACTCTGAGCCAGCAACCACACGACTGTGGTCATCCCTGAGCTGATGTTGACCCCTTAAAGGGGAAAGGAAGAGCAGGAATGATAGCATCTATGGGGACTTGAAAAACAGCAGAGGAAAAAGAACATGGTTCTGTTATTCAGTGTTATAAAATCTTGTGACACTCTCTTTTTTCCTAGCGTGTGAGGTTCTGTCCTGCTTGGCCTCTTAACCATTTCTAAGCAGTTCCAACCAGGAAGCTTCTGTTCTTCATCTGAATTTGCATCAGCAGAGGCTGAATGAGCAGAGATTAAGTCTAAGCTTGGTGAAAACCTGTAAAAGAAAAATTCTTCATGGAGGAGTGTAGGGGTGGATCTGATTATGGAGGTGGGTGCCTACATGGTACAAAATGTGATGTCTACCTTTGGCATTCCTGTCCTAGTTGGTAATCCAAAATACTAAGTAAAAGTAAGGAAGCATCCTAATTGGTAAGGGAAAGAGAAACACCTCAGAGGAGTGCTCCCATTAGGGCTAACTAATAAAAAAATGCTAATTAAATCCTTCCCTTTTTCTAGACTGCAGGTGCTTAAATTAAGTCTTCAACAGAGATTACTCTGCTCACTTGGGATTCACAACCACAAATCCTCTAATGAGGGTTGACACCCACATATGTTCTTCGAAGAGATGTTTATGCTGCTAATTAAAAAGGGGCCATGAGCCAGTCCCTGGCCTCAAAGCCAAATGGCACAAACTGGCTCATGGCTGCACAGCTGAGGCTTCCTCTGGAACTAAATTTACCTTGGAAAGGCTTACCTGGAGCAGCCTGAAAGGGAATCAGATTGTGAACTAACATTTAAATATTGTGCATTATTTGTGGGCCTGCTGCTTGACCCAAATCCTGTCTCTCTTATTTAGCAGTTTCAAGGTATGTCTTGTGAGACCTGGACAGAACTACCAGCCTTAAAAGAGAGCCTCCAAGACAACAACCCTCTGTACAGCTGCAATGCTTCCTGAAGAAGTGGTAGACTTGGTTTAAAGGTTCCAAAGGAGTGCCACTGCCATGAAATTCCCTCAACCTCTCCTGTTAAACTGAACAGAAAAGACTGCTGGAAACTTCAGGCCAGAGAGAGAGAACAACTTTGCATAACTTTGAGTGCTAATAGTTAAGGGAAAGGAAACACCGTGTTGGCTGGGTTTGGTTTGATTGGCTGTTTATCTCCTGGGACTATTTCTGTAGATTAAGCAGTTCTTAAATACAGGAATTACCATGCAGTTTAAATGCCTACAATTCCTTTCATTGGCTCTATTCATGGAGGAAAAACAAAAAAAAAGCTTGGAAAAATCCCCAAAGAGGTTACTGTAAAGCAGTTATGACAAATATAGGTACAAGATGTAGATGCAGGCAGTGTATATTATCACAGAAAGGATTGTGTTCAGCAGGAGAATCTGAAATGCTTGTGTTGTAATACAGCCTTTTTCACTGCTTTTCTCTGGAAGTGGCTGCAGCTGTTAGATGTACTCAGCATTGCAAACCTTTATGCAGATGGTGGTTACTAGCATCGGCACACAGAACCTGTGGTTTCTGCTTGTTTGGGTTTTTTTCCTGCACATGGCTTACAGAAGTTGTAATTATTATTTCAAAATGTGACCAGAAGAGGGGAGATCATGGAGGGGAAAATTAGCAGTCTTAAAATTCTAATATTAATTGCCTCAGCGTTTTTTTGCTCAACTTTAAGCCATATGCCAAACAAACACGCTTCTTTGTATTGCTCTGCAGATGCAAACTGGAACATAATAGCCAAGGGCAAATGCATCCATCCACAAATATTTTGCAAATACTTTCATGGAGTACCTTTTTAAAAAGGTTGTGCTCGGTTTTCAGAGGCTTTCATTGTGCATTGGTTTTGAAAAGTTTCCAGAAAAAAAAAGTCTGCAGTTTGTGTGTCCTGGAAGAAATCAAGGAATATTTTACTACCTGAAATGATGCAGAGTCAACACCAAATCAAGCCTAATACAATCAAGCTGTTGCTGAGCACTGGTTTGTCACCCTGCATAATCCCAGTTCTCTCTTTTGACCAGAGCTGTGTGTCAGCCAAAATACCAGTTGAATATTTCAACAGCCAAAAACCAAAAGAGAACTGAAAAGCTTTTCTTTTTGTTCTCCATAGTTCTGACATCACCACAAGCACTGATTGGACATTGGGAAACTTTTTGTTTCTGAAAAGTAGAAGTTTCACAAGTAGAAGAAAATTGAATTAATGTTGCAACTGGAAATAGTATGGTGCAATATAATTCCTCAGTTTCTAGGGGTTCCTATTTGAATTAAATAAGTTGAAACTGGATCCATATTGCCCACCATCCTAGAGCCTCCAGTGGCTGGGGTGTCTTTCATAACTGGCTTGGTCTCCCCACTCCTGGGTGGGGCTTTACATACTGGGGGGAACATGCAACATCACTGGGGTGACAATTACAGAGGTGGTCATGGAAGAGCATCTCTGCCCAGCAAAGTCCTCCAATTCAGCTGATAGGATTCAATAAAGGGTTTAAGGTTATTTAAAGCAGTACTACTCTAGCTTTTTTTCATTTGGCTTGGCTTAGTATGCTTTGCTTTGCTTTTCTGACTCTATGTTGATTAAAATCTTTCCTGTTTTCTACACGTTTACCCACTTATCTTACCACTGACCTCTGTGTTTAGCTGAATCTCTGGGAAGTTACCTAGTAATGATTTTAAGTGCTCAGGAGAGAGAAAAATACAAGAATTCGTCCCTCATAAAGTTTTCTTTTGCTAATTTTCCTCCTCTCTGGCAAAAATATGTGCCTTGTTTCTCACTTGAGTAACGTAAAAGTAATTGACTATAATTTTTATCATTTAGGAAAAATAGTTCAGGGAGTTTTATGTCATGTGCTGTAACAAAGACAAGTTAATACAAATCCTCAGGCTTACCAAAAAAGGTAGGAGCCAAAACTTTAGAAATTATTTGTAAAATGCCAGTAACTAGAAAGACGAAGAAAATGAGTGTCCAGCTCAATATATCTGATAGATTTCTTTTAGTAGCAAGAACTGGCAGACTAGGAGAATCGTGAGTTGCTCTGAGTTTGTCATATGGCATGTCCTAACATAATCAAACATTCTTTGCAGTATTAAACTTCCGTAGTTCAAACCATTTTATCAGACACATGCAAACTTGATTTGCCAGTAACAAGGGAAACAACCCTAAGGATATGTTTTTGAACATTTATTCAAGACGTATTTTGAGTGCTGTTTCAGCTTTCATTCTTGGGTATTGGCAGAAACATTATTGCTTTTGCTGTAGCTTGTACTCTGTGAAATGAACATTAAATAGATATTGTTTCACTGCACACAGGGGACATGGAGTTCTGTTTTGAAGCCTCAGAAACAGCCCTATCTATCTGATTGTTTTGATAACTGCAGTTGGAAGAAACTGACTAAGAAAGCTCTTAAACAACACTGGTATTGCTCCTATTCAGGAAAGTATGAAAACAGATGCTTAACATTGATTGCAATGTATATTTAATAAACACTTAATTGCAGACTCTATATGGGCTCTTCTGAATCTGAAAAACCAAAGCACTCAGGCATTAATTTCCAGTTCTCAGACATTTTTAAAATGCTGCTTCTTAAAAACTGAGGCCCATATATGTTACTGAGCTATATCCAGTAAGTTCAGCAGGAAACAATGAAGCTGCCGTTCTGAAGATCTCATTCTGTGTGCCTTACTGGTTCTAAAATAAAATTTCATTTTCTAAGATGGAATTGTGGCTCTGCATTGATAGCTCTGTTTTCCATTTTCTTCTGTCCCAGAGAACCAAATACTCATGCTGTGAGAAAGCTCCAGTGTACTTTATTAACAGTGATTAGTTAAGCTTTTTAGCCACCATTCAAGGGAGAACAGTGGCAGTTCTTAGCATTTTACAAAAGAGGTCGAAGGTACAGATGGTAATGTCTAAGTCTCATGCAAGTCTTATGACTTTCGGGTTTGTGCCAAGTGCTCTGCCTTCTGGAAAAGCAGCATTCACATCAGAGGTCACCATCAGACAGTCACGGTGTCTACCTGCGAGCCTCTATGTAAATCAAAAACCTTTGCCCAAGAACTGGCCAGTCACCTCTGGCATGTGTGCTGTACTAGTGTATGGCTTTTTCAGAACTAAAAATAAATGTAGAGCATTTTTCTAGAAGTCCCAAATTTTCTTTTACAGATAGAAGTTTGCTTAATCACATGCTGGCTTCATTTTAAGCTATGAAAATGAATTTTGGAGTGGAAGTGCTACAACAGTGTGTATGTAACTTAATTATCATAGTGGAAAAGGATGCCACGGGCAGCAGCTCCTGTGGCTTCTAAGTGTGTGAATGTGCATGGCTCCAAATCTTCATTCCACTTGGTGGCAAGAGTGCAGATTTATACTGGCTAGGCCCTCAAAATCATGCAGACATGTGAAGAGCTGTAGAACCTCTTGTTTTTTGATGTGCAAAGCTTTATTTTGTACAGTATTTGTTGCTAGTTTCATGGTGGAGAGAAAATCCATCCCTGTGCGTGTACGAGGCAGCACAGCTGGGTCAGTTTTGCTCCTTGTTACAATTACCAAATGCAAAAATCCCTAAATGGGGATATTTGCACAGCTGTCTAAAATACTGGAATATCTTCCCCCTTCCCTGAAGGAAATATAAGTGTATCAAAAAATACACTCTAAAACCATTTTAAAATCCAGAACTGGAAACAAAACTTTTTTAAACTTGAATGACAAGAACTTGCTTGAACTTACTAGGGTTTTTTTGGTTGGGTTTTGTGTGTGTGTGTGTATTTTGGTCTTGGGAGGGTCTTTGTTTTGCTGTTGTGAACTATAGAAATTAGATTTCAAAATCATTATAGAACACAAAGGAAAAAAGACAAGGTTGGATGGGGTTGTGAGCAATCTGGTCTAATAGAAGGTGTCCATGCCCATGGAAAAGAGGTTGGAAATAAATGATCTTTAAGGTCCCTTCTGACCCAAACCAGTTTATTTTTCTAAGATATACCACAAAATAATATTTATATACTCTGAATGCATGCACAAGGTCACCTACAGTCTTCTTGTTCATTTTATAGAACCTGTTTCTTTCTAGAAACCTCTTTTGGACCAAAAGAAGATTATTGTTTTTTTCGGGGGGAAAAAAAAAAAAGTTGGCATAAATGTTTTCTATTAAATATCAGAACTTGTGTATTCCGTAAATCACCATCCCCAATTTTAAGTGGATTTTGAAAGAAACAGCAAGACTTAGCAAGTTATCTTTTCACAGCCCAAGGGGAAAGCTCCCTCCCTTCCTTTCACACCAGCTATTCTTGACTGCTAAATTGTCTTCCTGCTTCCTCCCTCTTAGATTTCATGTTTAAAGCTGCAGAAAGTTAAGATAAACAGAAGTTGTCACACTAACATATGACTCAGTAATACTGCACAGCTTTGTAGTTTGTTTTGTTTTTGTTTGAGTTTTTTGGATTTTTTTTTCACTAGAACTAGGACTGATAGTGCTGCACAGGGTAATTGTGTTTTTTAAAAAAAAAATATGAGCAGCTGTCTGTGGATGCTTTAATTAGAATGGATTTCCTCATAAGAGATCTTTATAGTCTCACTCTTAAAGTAGATGGTTGTCATAATTCCCAGTCTGACAAGCTCCACATGATTCTCAAGTTTCACTACCTTCCTTATAGCTTACATTTATGTGGCCTTTCAAATGATCCAAAAGCTGTTCTATATGTATGTATGCTGCCACAGGAGAGTGAGCAGTCTGCTGCTGGCAAAGTATAAAAGAAAAAAGGCCTAGTTTTATTATCAGTGTCCCAGGATCTCAAATATCCAGTCAGAATAAACAGGAACTTTTAAAGCTTTGTGCATGACACTCCTTTCCCTCTCCCCAGAGCACTGGTAAACTGCACTGCATCTTGTTTGCCCAGAGGACAGAAGGGAGAGTAAACATTCTCAAGTTTGGAAGTTCTGATTCTTAGATAATAGGGTACTTTACCACCTAACACGTAAAATACTTATCTCCTTCCCTTATGAATAGGTGAATTCCCAGTGTAGGGAAAATAAAAGCTACAGGGTTTGTAAGGTTGTGGTATTCCCCTTACCTCAGTGGTTTTGCAGATGGTGAAATTTGCCTCAGTGTATGTCTACAGATCTTTCATATTCACAAAGTCACATTTCCTTTAGGACAGGGAGTATCTTGTCAAACATCTGAGCAGAATGAACTGTATTGACTCAAAATTATGTATATCCAAATGATACCCAAGTGGCTCTAATGAAACACTGTTAGTCCTGAGCAGTAATAGCCAAAGTATACATGGATTTTAAGGCACCTAAGAAATCCTTCTCACTACGTGCCCCTAAGTGCCACTAAGGCTCACTCAAAAACCAGAAACACTGTGGTGTGTAGTTCCTTAATTCCAGCGTAATGAGTTTATTAAAAAGAAAAAAGAAAAGGGACTTGCTTTGGTTTTTTTTTTATTTAGTTTTTGTTTAATAAAGCTTGTCTGCCTTCCTGTTGGCTCATCATTTTGGAGGGTTTTTCTTTACTGTATTAAGGGGAACTCATTGTTTAATTCCAAGTGTATCTTTCCCATTTACTGGCTATCACAAAAGATTTTTCATGTACTCTAGAATTGTTTTTTTACAAATTCTCTTGCATCTGTACATTTTTGCTTTACTGCAAACCAGTACACTAGTGCATTCAGTGCACTCTCTTCCACTTCTTTGAGAAAGTGTTTTACTTAGAAAATGACTTACTGATTTCTCTTTCCTTCTTAATCCCACTTTTCTTTCTTCTTGTCTTGTGCAAGTGACTTAGATTTGGAGCACCTGAGCACTGCTCTTCCAAAGCTGGAGAGAAGTTGTAGCACAGTGCAGGAAGAAGGACTGCAGGTGCCTGTGTCAGGTCTGTGTTCCTCTTTCCCGAATTCTATCACCATTTCTACACCATGCAGTGGGGCTCTTCCACTGTCTCTCTGTCCATGGCGTCCCTCCTGAACATGAAATAATTGTATCCCTGTGTTCATGCTGCTTCTGCTTATGTCCCTTCCTGACAAACATTTCTCTGTACTGACTACTGAATTTCAGGTTGAGGAAATCTATATACAGGTGCAATCCTGAATTCAGGTATGGATGGGTGTGTTGTTTGTTGATCGAGGAAGACAACCCAGTCAGCTGGAAAAGTTCTTTAAATTAAAAGGTCATTGTTTACATTGTCTTACTAAGGGTTTTATTTGGTCTCATTTGCCCTTGAAAATCTTTAAAACAATGGTAAGTTGTTGTGGAAATGTTTTTGACTTTTGTGCCTCAGGTCTAATCTGAATGTATTCAGCCCACAAAATCAAAGGAGCTACTCTGATTTCAATGGATTGCTTGTGTGGTTAATTTTGGAGCAATGATCTAGCCACAGCAGTGCCCTTTTTTATTCTCTTGGGCTGTTGCATTGGAAAGCTCTCTCAGTGGGGTTGCACTGAAAAGACCACCTGGGAAACTCAGCTGCAGCAAAACTTAGCTGCTCAGTTTGCTGAACAAGGATCCACTAAAGGAAGACCTAACACAGTGCTCACCGTTATCTCAGTTCTTTCCAGTTTGGTTGGAAGTGAAGAAGAAAGTTCTTTACAAAGGTGCCCATTGTTGTCTGGGGTCTCTTTCGGATGGCTTGCTGCCTGCTCGCAGTGGGCACTGTTCAAAATGCTTGAGCTGCTGTACCTGTTCTGGACACAGGGTTTGGACAAGGGAGCTCACTGATGGATCTGTGTCCCGTCTTTGTAATAGGAACACGATCAGGACTTACAGGTCTGCTGTAACATAACAGATGATTTTTGGTTTAGCACAAGCAACATGTTCAGCATTTGCAATGCCTTCTATATACACTACTATTTGATGTGAATAGCTTAGAGTTTACAAGAAACACAAGAAGAGGGGAAATTCATTGGTGGAGATAACTTGGTGCTTATTATCATTACTTCCATGTCTTCTAAGGTTTTTCGAGTACTATTTGTTTTCATTAATTTTAAGTATTTTAGATGAAACAGTAGCTAAATTATACAAAATAATCTCAAAAGCCAACAAAGGCAATTGGCCAATTTTAAAACACAAAGTGTAGGAAGGAAAACCCTTCCAGCTTTTAGAAGGTAGCTTGTCTGTACATGACTGCTAGTATAGTGAGCAAACCGAAACAGCACTGAAAAAACTAGACTCTTAGTCTAAATACAGTAAAGGTTTTCATAAGTATTAGCCTGTCCTATTCTCCAGACCAGGTGTGAAGTGCTTCCTCAGTACTTTGACCTAAATCTGGCAATATGATCAGCTTGCTGGTGGAAATGCAAACCCATTTTAGTAGTTGCCAGCAGTAACATCTGAACGGCATGACAGCATAATCTGTCCAGTCAGTATGAGACGGAGTTTCCAGCAGCAGATCTGGCTGCATTGAAATGAAATTTGCTAGTTTGAATACAAAAGGGGCCTTTCTCTTTTGTTTGATTTGTATGTTTGCCCACTGTATATGCCTGCTTTTTCGTTGCTTTCATGTATTCACAGTTCAGCACCAGTAAAGGCATAAAACAGTTCAAACAAGTAATAAAACAAGAAAGGCGGTTTGGTTATTTGATTTATTAATCTACGTGGAGATAAAAACTGTCAAGTGGGGCAACTGATAGAGAACAATTCTGTTGTACATATGACTTGCTCCTGCTGGGCCCACTGCCTTTCCCACTCCTTCAGTGCCATTACAGGTGCATTGATGTTGCTCTGTCATCTGTTCTTCTTTGTTTCTGAAATATAAAAAATACTTCAGCCCAAAATATAATTTCTAAAGGGATGGTGTATTTAAACTAATCTTAGCCATCCCAAAGTTAGCTATCTCCTTCAAGCTATCCCATACAGGATTTCCCCATATTAAACAAAGAAAGGTAAGATTTTCTTTGGAGCAATTTTTCTTTCACCAGGACCTTTATTCAGGTTGGCTTCCCTGTGGAAGTGTCAGAGTCTCTCCAATAAAGCCGAGAGGGCCTAGGCAACTAGATCACAGTCTGCAACGAGAGGAATCCTGTCCCCAGTCTAACACCACACCCCTATATCATGTCCTAGAGCCTCTAGGACGGTTGCAAAGAGCATTACCCACGCTTTCAAGATTCCTGCCAGGGGAACATTAGGATTTATATTAAATGAATTAAAAGACTCTTTGGTTGTCAAAACTAGGGTGCATTTCTTCCAAACACTGCTTCTCTTCTCAGTGACAGCTACTGAAGGTGGATTTACATGTTTGAAATAAGTGATTCGATGTCATTTGGTATGTGCCCATGGGCAGCTTTGGAAAGATTAAATGACACTAGAAGATGAACTTTCTCCATCTTCACTGTTCACGTACTCACATATAATGTTTGTACCACTTGTATAGTAAACATTTTGTCTGAAGCACCCTGATTGCTAAGTTACTCTAGACATTAAGGCAAATATGATGAACAGTAACTGCTCGAGTAACCACTGAAGTTTGTGCAGAAATAAGGTGCTGATAGGCAACCAGAGAGGCACCCATCACACTAATTATGTAGGAATAAGACATTTGTCCTCAGTTTTGTTTTTTTTTTTATTGCATCACTTTCTTGCTTTCTCTCTGCAAATTGTATTTCTTATCCTTAAATGTCAATTTGTCATCCCTTACAGCTGTTCTCATCCACTACACAAGTATACTTCTCTGTGGTTTCTGCTCACAAATTGTTTACTTCTGATTCCTGGAGTTATAGGAACCACTTGTTTCCCCAGTAGTTAAAGTCATTCACATTTAGTGCATTCCTAAACAGATATAAATGTTGAATAAATCATCTCATACTGATGTGTTGTGGCATTGCCAAGTAATGGCTACGTGCAAGAAGCAGTACTGTCTTAACACATAAGAGAAGAAAATCAGGTTGTGGCACTTTTGTCTTTATTACCAAAAAAAAAAAAAATAAAGTTTTTATCAGGCACCTCAGCCTGATAGCAGTACATTTACTTTGTTTTTGCTATAATATATACAAAATAAGTAGAGGTACATCCACAAGAGATTCCTGGCATTAACGTCACCATTTTGCTTTATGTTAGAAGTATGATTTGCACTTTTTTTTCTTGACTCATGAAAGTCAGGCGTCTAACTACAGTATCTAAAATATGAATTTCATTTCCTGTTTAGTCAATAGAGGGAAATACTTACCAGGAAGGTAATTCAGTCTTTCTGTAATGCTTAGTTCTCTCCATTGACTACAGCATCAGATACTTACACTCCTGTCTCAGTTCCTCACCAAAATATTAATAACTACAGGGGCTGAATCCTGGCTCTATTAGTGTACATTCAGGTTTTATGTTAAATGATGCCTTCTGACAAAGTGCTGGACCTAATGCAGACAAAGGATGTTCGGATAAGGGAATGGAAAGTGTAGTAGTTACCATATGCTTTGAAAACTCAGGGAATTCAATGCAACTGATAGCAGGTATGATTTGAGAAAGAGAGAGCTTGCAGAAATACTCTGCATTATCCATAATGTCACTACAGAGGAAAGAGCATTTAATTAAAAGACTCTGAGAATCACACAGGATAATTTTTAGGAAGCAGAGAAGCGAAATCAAATAAAATAGTTCCAAGGTGAGAGGACGACCTTTGAGATTTGACTTGGAGTAAAGAAAAACATAGATTTTTCAGCATGGTAGGAAAGAATGAGGACTGAGTGATTTTTAGAGCAAAGACAGTGCTGGAATTTTAACTCTTCCGTAGGAGACTGGCTATAGAAAATGGAAACACTTGGCACTGAGGTAAAGCAAATTTAAAAAAACTTAGCCTAGAAAAGGCATCAAGATGTAAAAGAAAGGTCTAACATCAGCTTTCCTGGAGATTAACACAATGTGTTAATTATCCAATGGAAGAGTGATTTTTGCGCTGATTTTTTTTTATAAAGCTCATCGTCCCTGTGAAACCCACAATTTTCCAGTCCACTTACTTTGGTTTTCATGATGTTTTTCCATGAAAGTGAGGAAGCTTTGAGTTACTTTCAGTGTACAAACATACATGATTTCCCTGTCCTTGTTTACCTCTCCTTTCTGATATAACACACCACAAAACCTATCTTAGTAAGAATGAGCTCCTTACAGGAAATTGCTTATGACACATCTTGCTGTTTGGTGTTGTGCAGTTTTTATTTTGAGTGTGTTTTAACGTTAATTCCCCAGAAAATTAATTACCTTCTGAAATACATACTCTTTGTTGATAGACTTGAGCTTCGGAAGCTGCAGTCTGCCCTGGCCCAAGACCAGGTTCTTTGGGGTGAGATTATACCTGGAAAGCAGCTGCACCAGTCATGCTGTAAGGCCAAGGAAAACATGAAGGGTAAACAGCAGTACAGGAGCTTTTGTGAGTTGCTGATCAGTCACTACTGACTCATGGAAGCTCTGAAATATAGCTGGAAACTGTAAGCTTGGAATTAAAAAGAGTTTTCTCTCTCCAAGATGAGCCACAGATAGGAAATGACATTGTTGCTTTCCTTGTTTTCTTTTCAAGATGATACACTCAATGCATTTTTAAAGACAGTTTATCTGTCTCTGGTTATGCACAAAGACTGGGCTAAACTTTACTGACTGAACTTCACTTGAGGATTTTTCAAGTGGGAAGAGTTCATTCTCCTGCTGCTGTTGAGTCATCACCACACCACACTCTGATCATCCACTGTGGGAGCCTTCTGCTCAGCTTTGATACTGGAGCTACCTGCTACTCTTTCTTTATACTCAGTAGAGAGAAGCAGACATTTGTTCATGACAGCTAAAAACTGAAATGTGGGAACCAGTTCAGTTGTCTAAACATACTTGCCTTCTCCATAAGCTGGCTTAAGCCATCAACATGAGCCTGGTAGATAAAGTACCAGCACTTGTGGGAGGCCTGTGCTCTTACCAAACAGAAGGCAGGAGGCCCAGCATGATGCCCTATTGCAGTTAAGCTGTTGAATCAAGTCCTATATTCTCAAGTTTTCACCACCTAAACCATTTAGGAGTGGGATTTAGAACCAGACAGTAGATGCCTGAATGTAATGCTTGCAAATGAACTGCATGTCTAAGGTCACATTAAAATCAAAGCACATTTAATTACTACTGTCAGAAGTATCTGGAGAGCCAGGACGTAATTTAATAGAAATTTTTCAGAAAAATAGAACTCTGAAAATAATGGGCTTTGATCTGACTTGTAGAAGCCAAATTCTTCTATTAGCAGGCATATGGTGGCATTTTAATTGAGACCAGTGGAATTATTTATTAAGAGAACTTTTCCAATCATTGTACAGTTGCCTTGCATTGTAATTGATTCAGCATCAGTTAGATAAACGTGACTATGTTAAAACTAATAACAGTGACTTGGGGTTTATTTAGCTCATAAACTCATTTTTTCATGCTCATTTCATTCTCATTTGTTTGAATTTTAAGTGGTCGGTTTTATTGAGTACATATTTATACACTTTAGGATGTTTATATTAAGTTATGTGGTACCTGCAGCAATTTGGCAGGACAGACATAGTCTGTAGATCAATTTATTTTTACTGCTAGTCATATGGTATTCTGTGACAAGACAGTACATCTCATACATGCCAAAATGTTGTAAAAGGTAATGCCTGAAGGTGTGATAAAAATATTATTTAAAAACATCTCTAGATCAGGCTTGTAAGAGACTTTTGCATGAGGAAAATTATTTTTCTGTCACAGAGGGCAATTAATAACATCTGTAAGAAGTATAACCAACATAGTAGAGTGGTTTGGTGTTTATTTTTTAAATGGCTATGTTCCTATGTCCAAAAGAAAATACAACTGGATACAAACTGACAGCTGACTGTTCATGTAACACAATATCTCTAGCAGCTTTGGTCCAGGAATATGCTTTGTCACAGGCTAGAAGTCCTTTGGATGCTCTGTAGTTCCTGGAGCATTTTTGAAGTCTGCATTAAACCTAAAGACCATGAGTATAGCACAGGCTTTGAGGGGACAATTCAGTCCCTTCCTTGCCTTGGCAGAAGAGACAGCGACTCCTAAAGAGAAGTGACTCTTAAAGAGACATTATCTCGATAAAAAAACCATCCATCCAAAAGGGCATCTGGAAAGACAAATGCAATGAGGTCCTTCCAAATCACCTCTGGGTAGGGTGGATAACAGTCTTGAGATCCATAAACATAAGGCCCTTCCAAAGAGCTGTCAGCACCATCCCTGCTAACAGTTAGACTCAGGAAATTTTGTGTTGGTGTCAGCCTCTGGGAACTACTTTCAGGAGATTCCCTGTGACTTTGTTGTACGTTCTGTGAATGGTGCAGCACACTGCATGCAGAGGAGTAAACTGTGGTGCAAGGCTGGTGCGACAGCCTTAGTTAAAAGTCGTGCACAAGTATCCCTGTACAGGTAATAGCTTGGAATAACCAAAGCTTTCTGAGGAGCAATCCTCAAACTGTTAGCAGAGATACCTCCTCTATTCTGTGCTACTTGAGTGACTTCTTGCTGCTGAAAAGAAGAGAGCTGGGAAAGAAACTCAGGCACTATGCCCAAGATGGTCTGCATTGTTTATTTCCTAGTTCACTCCCTGGCTTTCTTTTGGACTACTTCAACCAGCCATCTCCAAGACATGCTTCTAGATTAGTCCTAAGCCAGTTTGGGGTAAGCACGCTGGTGCCAGCCGAAGTGACATGCTTTGTTGAGCAGTTTGTGGTCAACAGGTAATGAGGTAACCTCCGGATCTGTGGTAATAGAGAGAGATCCTTTTTGATCAGTGACACACTTTCCAAGATTAACTCCTTAAAGGTAAGATTTCATACACCACAGTTTATTTTCCATGCTAAAACTTAACAACAGTAGTCTTTTTCTCAGGCCTTACTGGCAGCAAAATAGGCTGCTAGAAGTTTCTATACTAAAAGAGATTTGAATATTCACCTAGAAACCTGGGAAAATAAACAGATTTTGTCTGGAAAAATGCTCCTCCAGATATTTGTGGTGAACCAAATGAATTAATAGATTAAACAGTGCTAAACAGTGTGGAAAGGAGGGAAGGAGGAAGGGAGGAGGGGAAACAAAGTGGAAACAATGCACATCTTCTTCCCTCAGGTACACAGCTTCTAGTTTGAGTCCAAGAACTTCAGAGCACTGGTTACTTGCTTCTTACTTTTGGCTATATCTCAGTCACTGGTGAACCATCCAGGTTTAAAGGCCAAGGCTCTATTATATCTCCCAGTTTAGGATGAGGGATTAGGAGGCCTTTTACTGGAGTTGCAGTTACATAACATTTCTGGGTTTAGTATGAATTTTTAAATAGATATACAACATGAAATGAACATAAAACATACCTAAGAATATTCCTTTGCTCATTCCTCCAGATTCCTCACTTTCCACTCCATGCCAGCAAAGAGGTACAATCTAAGAGATCTTCCATGCATGCAGAGCATGATCTTTGCTCAACATCCTGACCAAAACACTTAAGATATTAATCCTTAAGGTACATGTATGGGGCTTGCTTCCAAATATTTGCAAGGAACCTACTACATAAACTGGTTATCAAGCACTGAGGTATTTTTGACTAGTCTCTGAGGTGACAGGTCTCTCTTGAAATATCATAACTGTTGCTAATTGGAAATTGTAAGTAGTTGATTTTGACAGTATAAAGGACATGGGGTTTAGTTGTCTTATCTGTTACAATATTTGCCTAATTATGACTAGAACTAAAGAAAAAAAAAAGTACTGAATGACTCTTGCATCATCTCCTGAAACTGAAGACAGCAGCATTTGTCTACTGATATCATTCTCAGAAGCATGTGGAACAACAGTATAGCAGTCCATCTCTGTCTAGCCACACTGTAAGTAGGAAAAGATGGGAAACTGGGGAAATTTGGTCAATCACCATATGATTAGAGCACATGGCAAGAGGCACTTTTGTTTGGAGTTTGTGCTCCTCCATCTCCTTTGTGTTCTGATCATCAATTTCCATCACGTGCATATATGGTGCTTTGAGTAAGGTGATTGATCTTACATTGATCATAGATCTGTATTCCACAAAGCTCTGACATCGACTTCTATCATCAGTAAAAGTGTTAGAGTTCTCCCTGTCTACTAAAACAAATACCTACAGGTGCCAACCCGTATTCAGTTGTAATATACTGTAATTTAACTGTAGTAAACTTCTTCATAAGTCACTTGGATTATGACTAAGGGCACACTAGTAACTTGTCTATACCCAAACTTCACAAAATGCTTAGTAAACTTAGTCAGGAAAAAAAAGTACACCTATTTTCTTGGCCAGTCTAAACAAATCTAAGCCTATGTTGCTGCAAGGGAACAATTTTTCCTGTGCCACCAGTAGGGGCTCTTTTGTTTGACTTGGCTTATTCTTCTGGCATATATAACACATCTTGAAAGTTTGCTCAGTATCTCTGTTCAGCTGAGCCAATATAAAGCATTTCTCGTCCTCTTAGGTTTTTCAGTCCTTAAATGACCTGTATGGTCTTTTATAAAAGCAGGAGTGCAAAAATGTTCCTTTTTCTGTCCAAAATTCCATCTGAGTCTGAAATTCACTCTTACAGGATTGGTGAGACCACCCTCAGCTAACTGTATTTGTAATTTTTTTAAAGTCCTATCCTCAGCTAGTACTCAGCCTTGCTGTACACTCTGCATGGGCAAGTGATGCTTAAAGATTTCTGTAAAGTTGTATAACTTTCCAAACTGAGAAATATGGACTAGGAATCACTAAGGGTATGATCAGGGTTAGAAGTGCATCTAGGACTGAGATGATGGAGAGGCACAGCCTTCCTAGCTTACCTTGAAAGCTAGGAATGAAGGCTGAGCAGAAGTTACTCTGCTTAAACAGACTGTCATGTGGACATCTGGGAGTACATCACTGACAGTAAATTTGATGGAGCTTAAATGTCTTCCTTCCTTCACCATACAGGTTTTAAAACCTACAAAAGAAGCAGCAGATCTGAGCTAGCCAAAGAATAAAGCTGACAGAGCCACTGCAGAAAGTGTGGAAGCTGAAAACAGTGATGACTTTAAAAGCTTATTTCTGCTGTTTTAACACCATATAGCCTGTTGTCCATACAGATTTGCCATTTGCTCTCACAGATTTACTCCTATCCTTTTGTTTTTCCACCTACATAATTCTTCTCAGAACTCCACTGAAAAGATTTAAGCAACAAATAAAGCCAATAATAGCAGTGCTAACAGAGATAATATTTGCTACTACCACGTTGTTTGCTGTGCTTGTACATTCTTCCTTTCCTGTGCCCTTTGTCTGGCTTGTGTATTTATAAATTCTGTGGTCCTGATATTTTCTCTGACTGTATATTTATACAGTTGTGGTAAATTCCATGTTTCTTAATGGTTCTTAAGGCACAGTATGAGCTTCTATTAGGTCTACACAGTATATGCATACCAAATATATGCATTTCAAAATCAAACTTTGAGGGAAAAGGTACAGAGTCAGAGATTGTGATGACAAAGGGAAGCAGAATTTTGCTCTGTATTGGATGAGAGAAATTAGTTTTTTGATATGTGTTCTTGTGTTTGGATACACATGGTTACACTATTTGGTCTTGAAAGACAGACTACAGAACAGGATTTCATGTGTAAGTCTACAGACATCTGCATTCTCCTTTGAAATTTAGTCCAAGATGTAGACCATCATTAAAAAATTGTGGTCTTGTGCTACACATATTATTTGTCAGAATGTATCTTGTATAGTGAATGATTTACCACAAAGAAAAATGCTGTACATAAAAAGTAATTTGAAAATTAGTTCATGCTATTTATTATATGTTTATACTATATTTTTCACAAATGTAATGAAGGCAGAGAGAAAGATGGTATGTTCAGCCACTGAACAACTTTCAAGCTTTATGTTGTACTATCACAATCACTAGCAATGATTTCATTTGGACTGCACATTGGTCTTCTGAGTTAGGTGGTTATTTTTTCTCCTACAGTTGAGTGTGATGATATTCTAGCATAGATGTGTGTTAGATTCCCTGAATCAAAGAGTAATTTAAGTTAGAAGAGACCTCTTGGTGTTCTTTGATATAGCGCTCTGCTTGAAGCAGTGTCAGCTTAGATCAGGTTGCCCAGGATCTTGTCCACTTGGGTTTTAAATACCTCCAGTTCTCTGTATGACAGAGAGGCACTTAAACACTTTTTTGGACCTGTTAAGTAATTTGTCTATTGGTTTGGCTCCTGATTTCTTATTCACAGTGTTATGCTTTTGACTGGGAAGGATATTTCAAGTTTGTTCACGCTGCCTTTTTTGGAGGAAAGATGTCTAGCAGAGGATGAACAGACCTTGGCAAGATGGACCCTCTCATCTCCAGTGCTCTCAGACAAGGCTGTTTTGATGCTGACACAACGTTTTATCTCAGTTTGTCAGGAGGGCATCCACAGACTTTGTTGTTGAGGAACAACAACAGCATTACATTTTAGACTTGGGTTGCTCAAAGCACCTCCAAAACTTGAAGTTAGGAATAGGAATATATTAAGTTATTTGTGGGGAGCTCATTCAAGCCCTGCAACAGCAACATGGCATTATCAGAACCTTTCTGTCATGGACAAGAAGTGGCCCCGAGGAGCTGTCCACCCCAAAATAGTTTGGAGAAAGTTAACTCAGCAGACTCAGAGGAAAGGTAAGGCACAACCCTTCTCTTGGCCTCTCTATTGTGGGCTCTTGGCCTTTCTGAAGCAGTAAATGCATCTTCCCCCTGTGCATATAAGACACTAAAGGGACACTTTCCCACAGATTTCCTGGTGCTAAGACCTACAACTGTGTGAATCAGTGGAGGCATCACTCCCTGATCCTGCAGGGCACTGATGGTCAGTGAGGAGATTAGTGAATGTCATGACTTGTGCTTGTCCACTTATCCCTGGGGCCTCATCACTATGGTTACCACCATCTGGAGGCTAATCCAGTGGGATGTCACACAGCTGGGCTCTGGGTACTCTGGAGATGCTGAGATACAAACCTCTCTCTTGGACTCTAGCACCTCTGTATAGGGTGTGGCTTAAGCACATGGGATCATAGGCATGTTGGATAACTAATTCTCCATCAAAGATTTTGTGCATATTTTGAAAATACTGAAAGTCCCCTCAAATTCAGCTTCCTTTTTTTGGCTTCCGATGATGTTTTCTGAATTTGAAGAGGTGAAACCTTGAGTGTTGATCTCCTCTTGGCTCCAGCTGCATCTTCTTTAAATGCTGTTTGGCACCATCCTGTTCAGCAATGGACACAAACAAGACAAGTGCCTCACAATCTAACACAGGAATGTTTTGTAGCATGTTGTCAAGGTTAAGGCATGTTGTTTTGGTCTATAGCATGAGAATCAGGAAGGGCACACAAGGCCATGAAGCCTTCAGGCTGAAGAAACTAGATCTGCCAGGGTTTATTTTTATGTTTTATATAGGAACAAAACTCTGGCATTTATTGTTTTCCAGTTCATGCTTGCACTTTTTTTTTAGGCTCCAGCCCTTGCAACACCACCCCACAAGGAATATTGGATGATAAAAAACATGCACATGGCCAGGAAAATTGATAGACTAAGACTGGAATGTGAAACATGGGATACAGCAACACAAGAGTAAAGATAGGACACTAGTTGGAATTAGGCAGTAGCCAGGACTCCTCTATATTCAGTGATCTTCTAAAAGGACAGAAAACACAAATCCTGTCCCAAAATTATCTGATAAAAGAACTGAGATAGGGGTATGAAAAGATATGAAAATAAGGTGCAGCTGTGACACAATATTATCCAGCACAACAAACATGCAAGATATCTCCCTGATTATGTAAGAGACTGAGGAAAATTTCCTAGTATTGAATCCACTCTATGTACTACAGAGAACATCCTTTTTTTCAGACGGTCATGCAGTGGAAGAAGACAAATGAGCTTTTCAAGCTACTATCAGTGCAGAAGCACTGGCCAGTAAATTATAAATTTTGAGAACTTGTCTGCAGGAGCATGATCTGTTATGGCAAAAAAACCACACTTCAAATGAAAAAGTAGTAGTAGCAACACATGTCAGTGATAAATACAAGACAGAGAGAAAGGCTGAGCTGTGAAGAATCAGGAAAAAAAATGTTTGTGCTCATGCCATAGAAAATTTATTTAAAGGGGCTTGGAGAAGACAGGATAAAACTTACCTGATTTCAAGTGGTTAACTTCAACATTTAACGAATATTAGTCCAGGAAACCCCAGCTCCCTTTACAAGAGCCATTAGTAGTGTGAATTGCTGTCAAAATCCAGCATCTAATACCAAAAAGTGTTAACTTATCTGCTTCAACCAACAAATAAATCAAACTACAAAAAGATTTTCCAGCTACTGGTTTTTTGGAATGACTCCCAAATATATTAATGGCATGAGTTCTTTCAACTTGAGTCTTTTGGAAAGGCTCCCAATAAAGTTAATGACACAAAGTTCTTTCAACTAGTGTCTTTTGGAATGTGTCCCCATAATATTATTGTCATTTCCTTAACTCATTAATCTTTGTAACATCCTAGTAATTACACATTCATTTACCTATATATTGAATTACCTTTCTTTGAAATAAAGTAACATTTTAGGTAATTAAACAGCATTTTGATATAAACTATATTTGAAAATAATATATGCAGTGTTTACAGCCAAACATAGAGAACTGAATTAGTAGAACAAAAATTTCATTAAACTGAAAAAACCTGAAATTTTCAAACATAGTATATGCCTTAATGAGCAACTCTGTTATAGGAATTCAGGTATGCAGAATGCGATGCAAAGACTTCTTTCATAATTTACCCAATTGAGTTGTCAAGCTAATTCACATAACAAAATAGTCTGGCTGTTTTGTGTGGCTACATGGAAAAGAGTCATGAAAGACAGTATCTCTTTTAACCTTTTTAAAGTGCCTGTCTCTGAAATGCCTACATGCCTAAATGCCTCTGAAATCTAAGTTGTTATGAGGCGTACTTTTTCTTTGATGTACTTTTTCATGCCACAATGAAGTTGAATCCTTTGGTCTCAACCAGACTGACTAAGCTGTGGTTTACGGTGGACAATGGTAACTTGCCTCTTTACACTCCCTAAATTGTGCCTACTGAGAAGAGACTCAGGCTTTTCTATCTGGATCACTCTTAAGACTCCAGTGAAACACCACCAACTAATGCAGGCCAGGTTTTTCCTAAACATTTACTTGCTCTCATTGCTCTGCTCTGGTGTGGGGTCCTCCACAGGCCACTGTCCTTTCATGGGTATATCCTCACTGGCACAGCCTTATCCATGGGCTCCAGTCCTCCGGCAAGTAGTGCCTCCTTTGAGTGCATCTCCCCTGATGCCCCTCAAAATGTCCCCTTCTGTGTCTCTCCTTCTGTGTCTCCAGGTGTCCCCTCCTGTGCCTCTTTTTGGGTCTCCTTACATACACTTTGGGCATCTGGCAACTACTGTCCTTTCCTAAATGTGTCTGAGCAGAGGCTCTGCGTGTTCCTCTGACCAGCTGAGGTTTGGCACCAGTTGGGTTGGTTGTTGAACTGGCTGGAACTGGCTGTGATTGTACAGGACAGTTCATGGCTTTCTCCCAGACAAGTCACTCCTGTGGCCTTCTGCTACCCAAACCTTGCCAGTTACTCCCACTACGCCTTCCCAGAATGGATCTTGGCCTAGTTCTACTCTTGCATACACACACACACACACACACACACACACACATGCACACGCGCTCATACATACAGACACACCCACTTTTTCTTGGCAAAGCAATTCCCTGCTCACACAAATCTCTGACATACCCTTGGGCACTGAGGTCACCCAAAATGCACTGCCTTGGTCCTGGTGACCACACTGTTTCTGAGACAGGCCAAGATGTACCTTCTTGGCCTTCTGGGCACACTGCCAGCTGATGATCAGCTACTGTCAACTGGCATTCCCAAGTCCTTTTCTGCCAGGCACCTTTCTGGCCACTCTGCCTGGAGCTCTTCAAGGGGTTGCTGTGATCGAAGGTCCTAGGATCTGGCCTTTTTGAACCCCATACAACAGGCCTTGGCCTGGATTCAGACTGTTCAGATTCGTCTGCAAAGACTTCCTGCCTTGCAGCAGATGAACATTCCCACCCAACTTGGTGTCATTTGTGAACTTACTGTAAGTGCACTCAATCCCCTCATTCAGATCATTGATAAACAATATTAAACAGGACTGGCCCCAAAACTGAACCCTGGAGAACATCACTTGTGACCGACCACCAAGTGGATTTAACCCCATTCACCACAACCCTTTGAGCTCATCCAGCCAGCTAGAATATGTCGTTCTTCTTCTAACTCCGTCCCCGGCACAGCGACAAGAATATCCATCCAATAAAGGATGAAGGTTCCCTTTTTTTGCTCACATATTTATAGAAACATTTTTAATTGTCTTTTATGGCAGTAACCAGATTAAATTCCAATTAGGCTTTGGGCCTTAAAATTTTCTGCCTGCATAACCTCACAACATCCTTGTCTAGACTTAGTTGTTTTTTACAAGCTGTATGTAATTCAGCAGTATGGACTTGCAAATAAGGTATTTTATTAGTAGGAAGGGTTAGATTGTTTAGAAACGTGGAAAATACATGTAGGGCTTTCAACCTTGAGGTCATTGGTTTGAGCTCGGTCCAGCCTGATAAGAAACCAAAAACATTAATTCTGTATGTTTTCATGCAACTCTTCCAAACAAGTATTTCCTAAAGTATAAGAGGGAGGTCATTGCTGTGGTTTCCCGTCTTTTTCCTGCTTTCCCTTCTGAGTTCAAGCTTGAACACTGCCTGGTAGGATGATCTGCTTCTGCGTTTTGAAGAAATGCAGCAGCAAATGTTCTTCTGTAGAAAATATTTCTAATCCCCACATAGATACTGTATAAGAATAGAACTTTATGATTACCCAGTTGACTTCAGTGAGACACTGAAGCGGCCTTTCTGCTAGATATTGTTCACTATGAACACCATTTTGTGTAGGCCGTATGTTCTGGGTTTATTTCACTTAAATTCAGGTATCTAGTCAAATCACATAATTTAAGAGAGGGTTTCTCTAAGCCCTGTCATGTGGAAGAGAGAAAAGTACCACGTGAGCATGTCTGAAGTTTTATGTATACCACCTTATCTGCAACTGGAAAACATTCATGCAATTTTGCTTAATACATTTTGAGAACTGGTATAGTTTGGGATTATGCTTAGGTGCAAAATGGCTCACTCGGTGTCAGATTAGAATGTTCACGCTGGGATTTGAGATATATTAATCTGGATCCAGGTTGAGTTTTAATGCCATGGTTCAAAAGAAAAATTAAGGATGTCTGCAACAAATAGCTGACAGCCCTTGGAAGCCTCTAATTCTATTAGACTTGCAGCACAGGGTTCTAAGAACTGAAAATTCAGGATTCCATGTAACCTCAAAAGTTTCTCAATCTAGACCTGTGGGAACTTGAACCCCTGGAGGCTGATTTACTGTGATCAGGCTGGTAAACACACCTGGGGAGCACTATTGTCACTTGAAAACACACAAAGAAGGTGGTGGCACTGCATGAAGACTATTTGAGGCTGAAGACATCCTTGGGATTTGGGTCCTCTGTTACTGGCACTACTGCCAGCTTCTTATGCTTCTGGTGGCTTCTTCTCCCTTTACTGTGCAGTCCTGGGTTAAACACCAGTATAGGGATGAACTGCAACTTTCTTATTAGCTACATGCATAATCAGTCTGTCAGATTTTCTAAGATGACTGTATAGTGAATGGCATTACAGAGGTAACTGTCCTTATCTTTTCTACTGTTGTTCTGGATCCTTCATTTTGGACGCCTTTTGCACTACGGATGTTGCTTTTCATTTGCAGTGGGCTGTATTCTTTAATGGATACCTAAGGGTGTATTTCCTGGTTACTGCCACAGTGATTGTTGTATATTCTCCTAGTTTCTAAAATAAATACTGTTCACAAGTCCCATTTTAGAAAAATTATTCTCCCTGCTCCCAAACACCATCTAGACCAGTTAGACCTTCTTCCACCAGAACTCACCACTGCTTTGATCAAGGTCTTGCTTAATTTTGAACCCATTTTTCCCAGCTGATACCTGAAATACCAGTACTGGGGGTGACCAGCTACTCAAACTGCTTGTGAGCCCTAATCTAAATAAAATGTTTGAGGAGGAGACTAGCAGCAGTATCTAGGGTTTCAGCTCCATTTTTTTTCATGGTCAGCAAGCAACATAGACACAGTACTGATGTGAGCTGATGCTGATCTCTCTTAGTCCAACTTGTATCTCCATATTGCTCAGTCTCTCTGAAGCAGCTGACTGTGTCTGCACTACTGTTTTCCTAAGACCGTGTGAAGGCATTAGCTTTATACTCCATAAAAATGCCCACAGTGTTCAGCTGGCCTCCTTTTGTCATTTTAGCAGCTGAGTGGAGGGGAAGCAGAATGAGGAAGAGAATACCTCCCTTAGTGTCCGAGCAGTCAAGTGAATGGGGCATGTGTTACTTGTAACTGCCACCAACAATAGAGTACTGTTGGTGTTACCAGTCTGTGATATTTTCAGGGATCTGAAAATGATGTTTTATTTTGGCATCGCAGCAGAAATTTGTCCTTTGAATTGCTTGTACTTTCCCACATTGCAAATATTGCTGATACAAGGAGGGAATGATCAACTTCTCATGGGATTTGCAACCGTTAATAGACAATTCACATAAATTTGCTTGTGAGATTTCCAGCACTGGTGGTGCACCGTATGCAGCTGTGGGAAAGATGGGGTGGGCTTGAACTGGACGTGGGAGAATGACATCAAAAGCCCTGTCTCTGCAGCAGCCTTAGGCTATTTTATAACCCTGTTACAGTACTGCTTTAGATGATTGTAATGTGTCTGTACCTGTCATGGCTTGATCACAGAGAGTGAAGATTTTGAGATGTATTTTTACCCTGATCACAGCACTGAGCAGTTACTGCATTCTATAACATTCCTTCCATCTGCATAAACATTCAACTTTACGTCTGTATAGATGGCATAGTAAGTTGTTTACCCTGATTGCTAAATGTACTTGAGATGATCTCACATGTGTAGTGTTTCAAATGGTCTTTTTAAAATCTTTTTTTGGAAAGTCTTCTTTCCCTCCATCCCCACACCAAAGTATGGTGCTGAGTACACAACAGGTAAACCATAGCCAAATTGCATTTTTCAGCTGGAACTGGCTGCCAACACTCATTTTTCAGAACTGTAAGCTGTACATCTCAGTCACAAAATAATCTTCTCGTGCACATAAGGGCATAGGAATGGTTCAGACTAAGAGTCTGTCCAGCACAGTACCCTGCCCTAGCAGTGTCCACGTCTGGACATGAAAGGAAAGAAATATTGGGCAAAATTTTGTCAGTTTCTACTAACGCTTTTACGATGAAGGCATCAAAGCTGTACACAATATTTATTCAAGGTGTGAATGAATGATGGATATAGACAATGACATAAAGACTTTCCTGTTCTGTTTGGTTATCCTTTCCTAGTGCTTCCTAATATCCTACTTGGTTTTTAAACACTGAGTTGGTGCTTTCACAGCGCTATCTAGCCTAAGCCTTTCTGCAGAATACATCAGCCCATTTAATATGTAACCACTCGTTTTACACATGATACCAGGTCTGTTTTTGCAAATGGTTTTCCCCTTGACTTCACATTTATCGGTGTTGAATTCCACCTACCATTTTACTGCTCTGTCTCTTAGGTTGCTCCTCTATCCTTACACTACCTCGAATGACTTAGTATCATCCACAGACTTCACCGTGGCTCTGTTGGCTCTCTTTGCCAGGCTGTTTACAAAACATCTTGCATGGCACACACATGACCAAATCTGTGCTGGCTCTGAGACTGTTACACTCGTTGAACTGAGGAGGTTGCTCAAACCTATCCAATAGCTGGAAGAACTGTACCTGTAGGGAGGGAGCATCCTTTAATTACTTGTTCCCTGTGAACTAAACCGCCAGACCTGCACTGCACTGTTCTTGATATGGAAGACTTAGAGGCTCTAAGGAAAATATAGGTTAGATACCTTTTCCTGGATAAGCTGCACATAAGCGATCTTACCTTTAATCTTCAGCATTCAGATACTCTTAAAATACCTTAGGCTGTGATCTCTCCACTGTCAAGAAGTTTTTTAGTAGAGTTTTTTAGTATATCAGCATGATGTGTGTAGCACTGGCTTGACAGTTTTTGTTGTGAAGTTCCTTTTCATATTTGTATGTCTTTGGTTTTCATCATCCCTTTATGAAGTTCTGAACCAACAGAAATTTTCACAGAAACCTGAATGACTCATTGGGCCACGATGGAAAAATCTACAACTTCCTGCCCCGAGCAGCAGTACTGGAGAGTTGTGTATGATTCATACTGGACATAGTCCCAAATTAATCGAAAACATTTCTAGAACTGTAAAAGTGGCAAGTCATTGTGGGGGCCTGGACCCTGCCAAATGCTGAACTGAGGAAGCTGTGGCTCAGCTAGTGTTGAGTCAGCTCGACTTTGCTGTCATCAGTAGAGTATTCCCATTTTACACCAGCTGACAGCCCCATCACAGCTATCAGTTTGCAGACCCAAATGCGATGGGATTAGAAGCAATCACCGTAAATTACTCCTTTGTGCAGAACAGTCGGGGGGCTCAGCAACGGATGTGCATAGGTAGCATGGAAAGAATTAGGCAGCAGAGGCAAAAAAGTAGAAACGATGGCAAAACAATGATCATATCAAATTATCAAGATAATATATCTTACTTTCCTTTGTTGAACAGCAGTTGGTTTTACAAAAATATTGCCTGGCATGCAGGAATATTCACCATCTCGTTAGCTGATTTGGTTCTTTGCAGGGAGAGATTATTCTGTCTGCCTTGTTTGAATTCATTTTCTATTCAGTCTGGAAACAGTCACCCTGGATCTGGGTTAATCCATCTTCTGGTGGACATCATGAAATCTGAATGAACCGAAAAAAGAACAAATTGCAGCGGGCATGTAACAAGCCCCTCTTCTTTCTGTTAAAACCTCTGTTAATAACGTGTGAAGGAGTGACAACAAAGAGCTTCTGTCCTCTTTATAAAAGACCCTTAAGGGCACAGGCAGGCTGTAAGAAACTATTCTTTTGCTAATGATAGCTGAATTACTGAGAATGCTCAGTGTTAAAAACCCACGAAAAGGATCTTGTACATGGAAAGGAAGTATTTCCTTGGATGACTTTCTAATGACTGTCAAACATTTGCAGCCATCATACAAAAGGAAGCATTGTGAAGACAAGGCACAAGCAACCTACTGCTACCCCTGTGGTTACATCTGCCAGTAGCTGTGAGCTGTGAGCACTCGAGTAGTCCCACAAATTAAAAATTGAGTCCTGATTCTGAATTTTCTTTACTTCACTCCTTCTACTTGTTTCTTTTCTTTATTTTTTCCTCCAGAAGGGTAGCTTGGTTGATAATGATTTTACTAGAAAGGTCTTACTAGAAAGGTCAACCACATACCACTCTTTCTGAGTTATATAAAAGACTTTTTCATACCAAGTTATTCACTTGTTAAATACCCTTAGATTTCTATGGTACCATACCTCTCTCCTCAGCTCAAAACATACCCATTAATGTATGCGCTCTATGTAAAACTTAGTGACTTGAAGAATATTCTTGCTCATAGCTCTATATCTTGTATGTGACTCAAAGGTTAATAACTTTTCCTGTGTTTCAATGTGTATTCCAGTGTCTACCTTACAAGGGGCAACTTAGTCCTAATCACATATATTTCGTACTAGCAGAAAATCCACCAAAAAATGACCTCCCTGTGTTCAATTTTAACTAGTATTTTGTGTTTTGTTTTTTTCCCCCTGCAATACAAGGCAGAAAAAGAACAAAAGAATTCATGGTAACTGCGTCATGTATAACAAAGGAACCTCATCACAATGTCCACAACTGAACTCTCATAATAGATTTTTTTTATAGCAGTCATATTTTGGCCATAACAAAGAGAATTAACAGCTGAATTATGAGGAGGAAAGATCATTCATGCAGCTCATGTTGCTTGTTAGACTCAAACAGGTGTTACACACTTTTTTTCAGCACTGTGATAGCATCAAGGGACAGATTTTTGGGGTGGAACTTCTATAACAACAAAATACTTAGAAATGAGGCAATATTTCTTATATTGGTGTAAATACTGAAAGCTAAGTGTGCATTAAGTTTTCTTTTTGTTTGGTTGCGTTTTTGCCCTTAGTATAACTTTATTAGTAAAGCTCTGTGGGGAAAATTTAGGTATGGATATGGTCTACAATGGAAAATTTTTCTGTCAGTATGATGTCTCAGCTGAGCTGGGCGAAAAAATCCCACACCCTAAAGTCATTTATCTGTCCACACAATATGCAGCTCTAAACTTGGCTTAGCAAGCATCATTAAAGTAGGCGTGGTGGCCATACTGGTGGAAAAACACCTTCAGTATTTTGTTTTGCTGAAACAGCTCTGCTAGCAGAGCAAATTCACAGAACCTCTTCAGTGGAAAGAAACAGGTTTATAGTACAGGTATTTATGAGGCATTCACTACAGGAAAAGTGAGTATAGACTATATACTATTCAAGGATATGTGCCTTGAAAAGCAACATGCCTAAAAGCACTAAATAATTTCAGTGAACAAGTTATCTATGTGCTTCTCACATCCTCCTGTGATTAAAAGGGTAAACGCAAGCCTTGAATGTATGGACTGCAAATTATTAGAGAGGATTTCCATCAAATACTAAAGAAATGATGATGAAGTTCTATCAGAGCTAGAATAATACATTTAGTAGTAAGGATAATTAATGATAGCAATAACCTAACAAGACATGTGATGATATCTGTGTAATTCAAAATATGTATATAAAACCCATTATTTTTAGCTAAAATACATATTTGAGTTTAAAGAAAAAATTACTTTTCAAAACTAGCATGTTATGCCCTTTGCATCTAGCCTTAGAAATGGAACTGTACACCATCAAAGTAGAGGTGGATTACTTACTTTACAGGCTTAAAGGGTACCTCTCACAGGTTTAAAAGAATGCCCTGTGAGGGGGGAGCTATATCTACCTTAATTATAGATGCCTAAACATGAGATATCCCAGTTATCCATTCAACCAGTATGATCAATAGCAAGAAATAAGAATCAGAAGGAAGCTGTTCATCTCAGCTGAAAACATATATGTAAGACAGATCAGATGAATTGCCCTCTGGAGGTGACTCTTTTTGTACTGTGCAGAGGGAACTTGAAGGAGTAGCTTCCAATACTTAAGCAAGTTTACTAATGCAGACAAATCCATTCAGAGGTGTAGATTTGGCAAAGTGAAGGGGTCCAAGATTTTTTTCTTTAGCTTTTCCAAAAGTATACAAGGTACTCTATTCTCAATAGGAAAGAGACACAAAGATATATTTTTTTTCAAGTAAGTCGCACAGATTGCTATCATTCACCTCTCTCAGCAGCAATATCTACATCACGAACCCACATTCATAATTTTCTGTCTGTGAATGACACAAAGGACAGAGACACTGAGGATTAAAGGCTTGATTTAAATCCCATTAAAATGGGAGAGTCTTGCATTGACTTTAATGGGATTTAGATTGAATGCGGAGGAGGCTGAATGCTGAACTGCTGTCAGGTTTGAAGTACAGGGGGTATTAAAGGGCAAACTAATAATGCTTCTGTTAAATGTTAAGTACCTATTCTTCAGAGAGACTCGCCAAACTGGTCATTCAGTCTCTTTCAGGATGACTCAAGTGACTCAGTAAGAGATAAACAAAATTATTAATGTAATTGCTGCTTGTTGTCATGTTTTCCAATCTTTGTTACATTGCAATAAAGTAAAATAGTGTTTAAGACACGATGTGTTTACTAGATACTACTAACAATTTATTTCATATGATAGTTTTTGCCATCTGATACTGTCAAGGAATCTGTCTTCTATTGATGCATTATTTGATCCATTTACAGGCCAGTGAGGACATGTAGGGCTGCATTAAGCCTACCAGTTGTGGTACCTGTGACTCCTGTGGACTGTAAGCTCTTCTACACCTGGAAAGTCCTTAGATACCTGCACAAAACGAAGATAAAGCCCCCTGCAGTTGATAGGTGCCCATGCTCCCCTGAGCACATGGACAACGCTTAGGTTCACTTCGCCATGTGAACAGAAGCAGGACATGGAACTCGTGAAATAGGGAAGGGGAGCTTTGTTTTTTGAGGCCTTCTTTTTACAAAGAACTTTGAATCCTTAGCTGCTATTTTATATACTCTCTGCTAAAGTAAAGATGCAGGGAGAGTCCTCATTTGTTGTTAAAGCTGAATCTCTGTGCAGGGGTGAAGGTACGAGGCAACGACCACAAACTCAAACATCAGGAAACACTATTCTTTTTGTGAGGAAGACTGAGCACTGAAACAGGTTTCCCACAGTGGTTGTAGAGTCTCCCCCACTGCAAAAGCTGTCTGGACATGGTCCTGGGCAGCCAGCTGTAGGTGGTCTTGCTTGAGCAGGGGTGGTGGACCAGATGGCCTCCAGGGTGCTTTCCAACCTTAACCATTCTGTGATTCTGTGATGGATGGCGATGTCTGTGAGGAAATGAGGGAAATGAGGTCAACCAGGTTCCTGGTCTGAATCCTTGGGAGAAGAGAAATTTGTGGAAGGGCATCCTGGCTTCAGCTGAGTTCTGATGGGACTGCTCAAGCACATTTTATTAATAAAGGGCTTACACCAGGGCTTGATGCAAGCACCACAATGCAAACTCATTTGGGGACCATTTGTATTCCTGATCTAGGGAATGTCTTAGGAATGTGGGTGTTCCTTGTGTCCTGGGTATGCGGTAGGGGATGCATCCACAACTTCGAGCAAACTGTTCCAGCGCCTCACCACTCTCAGAGTTCACCCAATATCTAATCCCAATCTACCCTCTTTCAGTTTGAAATGTGAAAATAAAGATGAAACAGGCTGCAAATGGGACATGTTCTCAGTGAACCTCCTGTGCAGCTGATCTCTAGCCATGCTGCAAACAAATCCAGGTTATGTAGACAGGAGATCAGGATATTATTCAGGATTTCCACACTGAATTTTAGATGAATATTCAAAATTCTCTTAAATCTACCATAATTAATTTTCCAGGCAGAAAATGAAGCCATGTGGCAGCAACATGGCCATTGATAACTATGTGTGTTTTCAGCAATTCTGAGGAACGGTAAAAATCCTGCACAATTCTCCTGGACCAGGCAAAAGCTGTGTGCAATGTATAGCCTGGGAAGTAATGGTCCTCTGCTGTGGAGTAGAAATGTTGCCTGCTTGCCTGTGGTCTGCTCTCTGTGACCTTGGTGAAAGACCAGATGCCAACACAGATAGAGCATTGCTGGTTTTACCAGCACGCTGATAAGAGTGTGGTTTCCCTTGGCTGCTGAGGCTAGATTTTCCCAGAAGTTTTGTGTGATGTTCTGCAGAAACATGGACACATATGGATGGACTACATTTGGAATTTGTGACTCAAAACACTCATTATATCATACTCTCAAATTAAGTTAATTAATCCCTTTAAAAGAGCCCAAAGGACCTGTATACCAAGAAGTCATGATGTTCTCCACTCTTCTTGTTAAAATTTAAAACATTAAATAAATTTATTAAAAGAAAAAGAACCCACACGTGCAATTCTGGGTTTGAAATTTAAGACGTGTTTTATTGTTTGGTTTGCTTTAGAGATAATATATATATATATACTAGAAATCAAACTGAATTTAAATATTTTTGTAGATGCTCAAAATATTACCCGAACAACCTCCCCCCCGAAACACTTTAGAAAACCTTCTAAGTGCAGAAGAAAAAAAATTACTTAAGTACATGGACAGAAATCCCAGATTTGCAAAGCAATCTATCACATGACATTCAGGTAGACTCCATCTTATTTACAGTTTGTTTTAAGAAGAGTAAAAGGCTTTTTTCCATCAGCAGTTTTAGGTTTGTGTGTATCTGTGCCAGTGTTAACACTGATGTATCTTTGCTATCTATGCCACCCTAAAAAATCTGAATTTAGAACTAATTCCTAGCCTGTCTCACAAGTTGCAGCTTAATGGGTTTCTTCTTTTTCACATATAACAAGAAATACAAATAGCAATCCAAAATAATTTGATTTCTGAATTACGTACTTCTGCTGACTGACTTGCAGTGACCTTACCACCCTTGGTCTAAATAGAAACTTGAACAGATCCTATCCAGTCTCAGACAGCACATCCAGATTTTTTTGTGATGACTTTTGAGATGTGTTGATGAGGCATTCTTTCTGGTGAAGAAAGACAGATTTCATCGGGTTTTTTTCTTTACATTCAGGGCTTTGCATAATTTAGCAAGAAAAGAAAATCATGAATGCACTCAGTGCTCATGCTAGCTAGTGACTGTTTTGTGTCAAATGCAGACATTGGAGTAGGAATGAGAAGCCCACATTTATGAGTGAGTGTCCTAATTGTTGGAGAATAATAATCAACTTTCTGCTGTTTTCCAGACTAATCAATCTTGGCTGCACTTTTGATTTATGTATAGTAGCACAGATGAACATCAGGGATAGATAAGCCTTGCTTCTTTACATAAGCAGCCTGCAGCCTGACGTCTGGTACATGTTTTGGAGGTGAGAAAAGGCAAACTGACATTTGAAAACAGTGTTGTCATCCCCTGCTCTTTGGAAGGTGTCTCTTGAGTTGCTCTATAAGGGGTTGGGAAGAAGTAAGACAGTGAATAACTTGTTGGTTTGTTTTTTTTTTTAACTAGTAAATACCATTTTTTTGCATAGCAAATACCCTGGTTTTGAATTGTAGAAGGAAGGTGGTCATGACTGGTATATTCTTCATGGAGTTTATGCCTTAGAAGTGTGTTATATGTGCACAGAGTCTACCTGCCAGACTGGGTTTCTTGGAAAACAGGCATAATTTAAAATCCCGGTTATGTATAAACATGAGATGTGTACTGAGCTGCTCAGCTGTGCCAAAATTGTAGCAATCTTGTTGTGCCTGCTTAGATGCAGACTGTCACAGGAGGTTGACTGGTGTGGATGTGGGACCGTATCCAAAACGTCACTGCCCACGTAGAGCTGTTAGTTGGGTCAATAACTGTGGGGGGGAGGGTGGTTGGGAAGGGCATCTGTGGGAGATGACCCAGAGACCTCGGGGAGCTGTCTCACCACGCATTACACCGAGCACATCAGCTATGGCACGCAAGAAGACACTGGGGAGAGCAGGCAGGACATCTCCAGCTGTTCTAGTCACTGGTGTTTAGGCAGCTGAAAGCCTCCACTCAGGCCTTAGCATGGGTGATGCCATCAATCTGCGCTTTGGTTCCTGGTTCCTTACCTCAGTGTACCAAGTTATGCTATGGATACAAAACCATGGATCTAGGTTTGGCTCTTAGTCTTTGGTCTTGTAAAATATTTTCACAGCTTCTTAAAACAAATGGCTTAAACCCCTCTGATTTTAATCCAATTATTCCCATGTCTAAAATGAGTTATGTTCTGAAGGCTTCCTGCAACAATACATAGGCCTAGTCTGACTTGTTCTTCCTCTTTCAATTTTTCTTTTAAGTATCCTAGATGATGGTTGTCACTAGAACCAGGAATCCAGACACATTGACATCAAAAGCAATTGTAATACGTATGTGGCAACAAGGGTGGGGGAAAGAGTGGAAGGAAGAGGAGCACTTTGAAGATGTCATGATAACTCAGGCATGTTTAGATTCAGTAAGTAGGTGTGCCTTTTTCTGTATCCTGCTCATCTGCAGAGTAGGATGTTTGAAGAGAGGGAAAAATGAAATGTTATTTCCAGTAAAGGGGAGGAGACTTAACAATGGCAAAATCATTATGAAAAAACAAGCAGTGGAGGGAACATTAGAATTTTTAGCCAGGAAATAACTGGGAAAAATAGTGTATGTATTTGAAATATATTTGAAATTTTCTGCCTTTTTTGTTTTACAAAGCACTGATGTTTATAATTTTTTTGTGACTAAATTTTATAAAACTGTTGCAATGAATATAAGGGTGGAACTGAATCATATTTTCCCCTATTAGTTTCGTTATTTACCAGCAACATGATTGAAATTACTTGTAAATTTAACTTATATTTGCAAATATCAAAATTTGGTTGGTTGTTGTTTAATTGGAAACATAGATCAAGACTGTTCATCTCTTGAGATTTTGGCAGAGGTATCTCATGGGAGTCATGTGCTGAGGTGGCCTCTGGTGTATCCCACAACCAGGGGACCAGTCATTGAGCCTCCCCCAACTTTTGCCTGCCGTGCCAGCCCTCATGGTCCTGACAAACTGAGAGCCAGGACAGAGGTGCACCAGCAAGGGTTTAGTAAAGGTTCTACATCATGTCTGCTAAGAGTATGGGAGAAACCATTTCCAACCACGAATTTGGCAGCTGTGATCAGTGGGACACACCACTCAGTGGAGCACTTTTAGCAACAGGGCAATGGCACATTAAAGGCCAGAAGCTGTGATTTTGCACAGTGACAAGGCCCATGTGTAACTGTGGAGAGTTTCTTCCATCTCTACTATTCTTCAACCTTTCCAAGCCTGCTGGCAAGGTGAGGACAACCAGAAATCACCACAAGCACTGCTGGAGTGCTCGTGCGCTTGGCTCCAGGAGTATGGATATCCAGTAGGACTGCAAGGAGGGGATACAACTTGTTCAAGAGCAGCTAGTAACTACAAGAGTAGCTTTTATTTTGCACATGTTTTTAGGGCTTTATCCATCAAAAAAAAATTTAAAGTGCTTCTACTTTTTTTGTTTTCCTGAAAGTTAAGGATTTATCCCATAATCCAGATCATGAAGCTGCAGCTTCAACATACTACCCTTGTCTGACAGGATCTTGACTCTTGCCACTCATTTGGCTGAAACCCCATGTTTGGAATATTATCAGAACTTACCAGAGTCTTTCATTCTCACATGTGAAGAGTTGAAATATTTAAGAGACAATGAAACAGTGTTAATAAAAGACTTTGAGAGAAAGTATCAAAATGCCACAGGTATCTAGAGGCATATAAAATATTTAAAATATTAAAATGAATTTAAAATTATTTGTTCAACAATTACATATATATAGATACATACATGAACATAAAGTTGTGTGCTGGGGGTGGGGGTTCTGCCACATAACTTGAAAAACCTTCACTTTGATTGGTGCCAGTTCAACCTTTCCTAATTTTGCTCTAAGTATTGCCCATTTGAGCCTGGTCTGAAGACACAGATTCGCATAGATTCACCAAGTTTCAGTGGTCTGTTTCCCTCCAGCTATTTGTTACCCCCTCTATGCTATTTTACTGCCCTATATCCAGCCCTAAAGCAATTTGTGAGTACTTCTTAACTCATTTCAGGAAAAATTGATCAGATTCATTCCTTTAGTTTAAGCAGTTTACCTGGTTTGCTTTGTCTGAAGTGGATTAGGAAACCCTGATATAAACTGTTCTTCCAGCAGAACTGTAGAAATGCTGAAACCTTTGGCAGTGACTTCCGTAGCAAGACCTCACTCAAAGGAGCAGGGCAGGGCAGTGATCTCCAGGGACAACTCCTCAAAGCACAAGAGGACCATCCGGATGTGCAGGAAACAGCAGGTGTGGCAGACTGCCAGCTTGGCTGAACAGGGAACTCCTGGCTGAGCTCAAACACAAAATGGAAATACACAGAAAATGGGAGTGGGGATCAACTTAGGAGTATGGAAATTGTAGCTTGAGCTTAAAGGGGTGAAGTCATTAAAACCCAAATCTGGCTGGAGTTTAAACTGATGAGTGATAGGAAAGGCAGTGAGAGGGACCTCTATAAATAAATTGAGAGAGGAAGGAAAACCATCAAAAATACAGATCTGTGGCTGAGTAGGATGGATGACTTAATGGTTACTTGGTTATTACTGGCAATGTCTGTTTCCCAGCTTCCCAAATCTCTGTGGCAGAGTCTGGGGGGAGAGAGGTGTTACCTGTAGGAGGGTTGTGTTGGCATTAGAGACCACTTAAACAAACTGGACATATGCATTCTGTCCATAGGCCTGGACAGAATTCATCAAAGATTGCTGAGGGAGCTGGTTTATGGCATTGGGATGATCTTCAGCATGGTCTTTGAAAAGTGGTAGAGAGTGCAGGAGGTTCCTGAAGATATGACAAAGACAAATGTAATGTACACCTTCAGAAAATGCAAGGAACAGGATCTGGGAGACTACAGGCCAGTCAGTCTCACTTCAGTCTGTGGGGAAGTTAAAGAGCAAATCCTCCTGGAGACCATTTCCAGGTAAATGGAGGAAAACAATGTGGTTTACCAAGGGTAAATCATGCCTGACCAAGCCTGATTGCCTTCTACAATAAAATGACAGGTGTGTGGACAAAGGGAAAGCAGTGGGTGTCCACGAATCCCGAAAAAAAGTGGATGGGATCTCTGGAGGTACTGGCATGTAGACAAGAGGCTTCTAAAAGAAATATGTTACATAACTTTTCTAAAACATATTGCTTTTTATTTTTTAAATACGTGAAATTATTTGGCAGATTTAATCTATGAGAAAGCATGAAGTGTTTTAGTTTGCTAAATTTATTATTTAGTGATGAGTAAGTGCTTATGTTTCAATTTATTCTTCATTTTCTTATCAGCTGATTGCTAAATCACCATAGTAGACAGTAACAGTTTTCACTGGAGGTATTCTGTTCTAAGGATCTCAGAGTTTCTGTACAGACCCCTCCTTTTTTTAAAGTAAAACATTTCAGGTTTAACAAAAGGTCTGGTTTTAGGTTAGGGGAGTTTATTGCACCTGGGCTCTGTCCCCATGCTGCTCTGCCGTGAAGCTGGTGCTGAGAAAGCACGTTGGCATGGAAGGCTGACGGGAGGAACACCAGAGCCACACATCAAAAGAACAACTGGGGTTTGTGACCGTTGAATTCATGTTTGCAGAGGTGCTACAGGAAGGGTTCGTGCTGGCAGCCTAGATGTGTGGAGCCAAGAAAAAGAATGGAATGATACTCTGCCCTTTCCTGGGATCAGACAACAGAGTGAGTTGTAGCCTTCATATTTGTGTCCAAAGATGTGCACTAAAGCTTCTACTTACCACAACCAGAGAAAAAACAAACCAAATACTGTATGAGGGATTTTTCTTTTTATTTTGTTGCTTCCTCTCATTGCCTGAAAGTAGGCAATAAATATAAAAAAAAAACAAACAAAAGAACCCACATTTTAAGCATGCACAAATAGTACATATTATTAAAAAGACTAAATTTAAATAGATTTTTTTTTTCATATCTAACACTGGTATTTTGTATGCTTCTATGAGGATGTAGCTGTTGAGTGCTATGTGAGCTTAATTCTTCAGTGCTAGCAAAGCTTTCCTATATGTCTTTTGTCCGCTGACATGAGGGTGGTACTGCTGTCTGGTGATGGGGATGCTTTCACTGCTTTCTGTACAAGGTAATGGCAACTAGATCCTTCTGAGATTGTTTCCTCATTAAACCTCTGCTGGTCCATTGCCAGACAGCTGAAGTGGCAGGATGCCTGATTCATCTGAGAGTGCCAGCCTTTGCTATTCAGTCTGCATCTCTTAGTTGCATGCACAGTACTGATTCTTATCACTCAATATGATACACATATCCAGTTAGAAGAAAAATTATGAAAAGAAATATGAATCACTAGGACTTGCTTCAAAATATGTTACTAGAGGTTGAAAAAGCTGCAGTATTCCAAAGAAAACAGTGTTGTAGCTTAGAAAAGAAGCAGTTTTGATGTACAAGAAATCAGAGCAGAACAAATAATAAAAAAGAAGACATATTTATGAGTGATGTCAGAGATATCAGAGATATATTTATGAGTGTTGTCAGTGTGTTGGAGTGAGAGTTCCTCTGGGCCTCTCTGGCATAGAAGCCAGCAAATAAAGAAAATTAATGAAAAAAGATTATAGAATGGAAGAGTAGCCATCTGGGTTAAAGATAAAGTATTTTCTGAGTAGATCCAAACAAAACCAATACTAACAATAATAAAGGCAGGATGACCTTAATAGAATTGCAATGACTGACACAGAGAAGGAAAAAGAATTCCATAAGGGTTTCAGTTCTTTATTATGGACTGGGGAGAAAAATGAATTATGTCTTCCTGTTGGATGATGCTGATCTAATATCCTCCAGTGGTACTAAGCATAGCTAGCAGGTGCAAGACATCACATGATCTTAAGTTAGCAGTTCCAATAATCTTGCAACCAAACCCTTGTCAAGATTAATGTTGAGATTAGTGTAAGGAACCTCTGGTTGCTTTTCAAGAAGCCTTGGAACTTCCAGGGGACTGCAGAGAAGTTAACACTGTGCCATTATTTTAAAACAGAAAATGGATAAAAGCCCAGACCTGAATAATGCAGGTCTGGCAGTCAGAGCACAGTATGAGGAAAAATAATGGATCAGTATACATAGACAGATGAAAAATATTAAGATAAGTTAATATAATTAATTTCAGTCAATAAAATTGAGAGAAATACATCTTGGCAAAGTTACTAAATATTCTTTGTTGAAGATCTAAGTTTGTCTGGAGAACTGAGAAACTTCTGGGTTTTGACTTGGTACTGTGTGAGATTTTCACTAATACACCACAGAAAAACAGGTCAATGTAGCACACATTACACTGACGCAAAACTCTTTATCTCCAAACGTAATTGTAAATATGAGTGTATCTGTGTCTTTTTCTATTAACTGTGTTTTCCATGAGATGCCAGGGAGAGAAGTTTTGCTCTATGTCATTGAGCATTTTCACCAAATGACATCACATTTTGTCTGACAAAATTTGGTGATGACACAAGATAACAGGAGTGAAAAATTAAGAAGAGAGCAAATAGTAACAAAGAGTATCCAGGGACACTGTGTTAGCAAGAATAGGAAAAAAAAAGACATTTCTGTACAGCCAAATAGAGGATCTATCATATAGGAATAGAAATGTAAGCCGTAAAAACAGGAGATAGGACTTTGCTGTGAAATAGAGATTCTGAAGAGAACATGTTATTGAGACCACATGGAAAAAAAAGGCAAATACTATCCTTAGGTATATGCACTGGACAGAAGTGGAAGGTTACAGCGTTGCCACTTTTGGCAGAGAAGCAATTGCTACTGGAATAGAGTGTCCAGTTCTAGCCCTCAGAATTCATGATGGATGTGAATAATTTGGAGAAGGGTCAACGAAAAGCCATGGGAATATTAAGGACCTGGAAAGTCTCCATCAGTGCAATCTACTCAGCTTATCAACGTGATGACTTAAGGATAACTGGTCACAGTACACAAAACAGGACAAATAGCAAAGAGCTGTTCAGTCCAGCAGTCAGAGGTCTGATAATCTCCTCTGTCAAAAAGGTGAAGCTAAAAACTCCAACACAAAATAAGGCACTTTTTTTCTTAAGAGTCCATTAAATTAATGGCTATATTCACTCACTGAAGTAGTGTGGCATCACTGGTAGCTTTTAAATCTAGATTGGACCTGTCTCTAAAGGCAAGTTTACTTATCCTGAAGCAGAAATAACCCTGTGAGACTCTGTGGACTCTGTCACTGAGGGGATCAGACTGGATATTTGAGCCCTTCTGCTCTTTATCTATGCCTGCATGGATATGTGCTCTGAGAGAGCGGGTTATCTGCATCTACACGGCATGACTCAGGGATGGTGCTACCTTAGATCTGATAAGCAGTACAGCAGTGTTATTCTGGTGATGAGCCCCAGCTAATTAACCGTGTCACGCACAAGGGCCAGTCAGTCATTCTGTGGTAATGTGACTATGCTGCTTCCCTTTGTGGAGCTGGCTCTACACAGTCCGGGGCTGTGCAGCTGTTTGATGTGTGTACAGTCCAATATAGACCCTAACGAAGTTTGTTTTCATGTACTAAAAAAAATGGTCACAATAAAGTGCTTCTGTCTTTAATGAAGGTGAACTCATTACTGTAACTTGTATTGTGGTATTTTAAACTCTTTTATGTATCTGGGCACCAGATATAGCTGAGACATTACAGGGCATCTGGTTCCCTCTGCATATTAGCCACATTATGACACATTATTCCTGGTTTTCTTAGCTGTTTTTTGGCTCTGATGTTCCTACATCATTTAATGAGAAACACTGAACAGAGGATTTATTGTGAAATTATTCATACTGAGAAGAGGAAATAGAGGATGAGGAAATGAATAACTCTTCTGTGAAAAACTGTGAAATGACAAAAATCTAATGGAGACATTTTCACAGTTGTTTGTAACTGTTTATCGTATCAGTCAGTAGGTGAGTCATTGCACCAGAACCTCTCTGATGCTTTATTTACTCCAGATAAATATTTGCAACATGCAAGTAATTATTTGTATTACTGGGTCTTATCCCAGGAATTTTCCGGAGACATTCTCTGATTCCATCATACCTGTGTGGGCTAGGGGTGTATATTACCTACTCTGCCTTTAACAAGGGTTCCCTACATTTTATAGTCACTTGGAAGGCTTCCCTAAACCAAAAATGTCAATACACAAATGTATGATGAAAACTCAAAATTAAAACTACAGCATTCTCACTACATGCAAGCACAGACACACTTTATTAATCTGAAAAATAAATAGGAATTATACAAAAAAATAGGTGAGAAGGCTGAGGGTGGATGTAAAAACAGTGAACACATATGTAGGTTAAGTCATGATAGACTAAGGGAGTAATCTGTATTTAAATTTTAGATGCCCCCTGAATTATTCTTCCCAAAGTAAATGCTTCTGTCTCTTGTCTACAGAAGTTTGTAAATAAACCCCTCAATGGTTTTTTTTATTTGCTGGGATTTGGTTTGGTCATGAAGGCAATTTCAGTAGTTTCAAAGTAGGTTCGTTTTGGAAGAAACACAATCTATCTCCAGTTGAAGTGTCCTCCAATGTCTGACGGGGATATTAGTGTGTGAACCTATGGAGTCCATGTCATGCCCAATGCATATCTGACAGACATGTGGCAATACAAGGCTGCTGAGAAATCCTGTGTCATCTCAGAGTGGGTTTTGTGTTATATTAAAGGTCATGTGCTGTGACTGTGCCTTTTAAAACCTGAGGAGCATGAGGTACAGAATATAATCTACAGAGCCCCTAGCTGCACCAGAAAGTGTTCCCTCTGCCTCTGTCTTTTTAATGTCTTTGTTCTTTTGCCTCTTTTTTTTTTTTTGTTTCACTCACGAACTGAGTGAGCTGCTCATGTGGCAGCCCTGAAAACAGATTTTTGAGTTCCCTTCCCTTCCCTCCCCTTCCCTTCCCTTCCCTATTCAGTTCAGCACTGAGGATCCTCGCACACGAACAAGAAGCCATTTCTTCAGGCCCAGAACCTCCAGATGACTGTGCTCAAAGTAGTAGCCATGACAAGGACACCAATTCTGCTTATCTTCTGCTTCAGAGAAACAGATACCCCATAAAACAGCTCCTTAAAAGAGGTGTCTTGCTGGGATAGTCACGGTGGCTATAGGATTGTTTCCAATCCTTCTTTATTGCATCTGACAATCCATGTTGTCCAAACTCAGAGTGGGAAGGTAGTTTCAGCAGAAGGCACCACAGAATCACTTGGATACGGCATGAACAGGAACAGAAAGAAGGGTCTGCTCAAGAGATCTGTATACTCAGTGATGGCTCGAGCAATGATGTGTTTGATTTACGTGAGGCAGAAATAAGGACTAGCTTAGAGGTTGGACTTCAAATTTTCCTTGACCCTGTCTCATGTAGTGTCGTCATGAATACCCCGAAGAAGATTTATCTAAAAAGTAATCACTCTAAGGTTGTTCAGAACTCAAAATGTTTTAAAACCATCCTTAAGCAAGAGCTATCTCTGTCAAGCTGGTAGATCATTTCAAGTAAGACTTTGCAAGAATCATTTGTGCGTGTGGTTCTGTTCAGCACTTTTGGGCTCTTTATACACAGAGTACACTTAAGGAATTGAGTATGAAATAGAATCTGGGAGCAGTCTGGGAGTTGGTACTAGAATTCCAAACTGTCTTGATGAATCAGAGACCGCTAAGGTGGTCTGTAACCATCAGTGTGAAACTTTGTAAAGGCGAGTCGTATACGCTGCTACAAGAAGCAAAGATCAGACCAAACTGTAAAGATAATTTAAAGTTTTTATCATTGTAGAAAGAGAAAAATCTCTTTCTGGGACACACTGCAAGGAGACTCATATGTATGATAAATATTTTGTAGAGTTCCAGTGTGAGATAACTTTGATTTTAGTATCTTTCAAATATTGTGCAGTAATTTGTCAGTATCTATCATGTGCCTATTACAGCAAAATGTCACAATCTTAAGTCCTTACACAGTTGCAGCTGCAAATCTATAATCCTGTCTTAAAGAGAAGTCTGGTGTTGTTTTTTAATGTGGTGCATATTTTCAGGAGTAATGTAAAAGTATATTGATATGAATGAGTTGAAGGAACTGACAAGCCTTGTCAAGTAAGGGAGCATTGAAGAGAAAATTCCTAATCGAAGTGGACAGTGTGCTCCCTCCTCCTGTTTAATTGCTATTAAGGAATGCATCTGCTTATCTTCATTAACTGTACTTGACATCTGTATATATGTGATGCGTGTTTCACAACTTCCTTCCTGCTTTTCAAGAAGTGCAACAAAATCAAAGGTTTCTGAGCAACAGAATTACTACTTCAACGTCACTCGAAACGTATACAATTGTTTATGGGACAAAATGGACCATTATCACTAGTGTCACCTTACAAATAAGACATGTCTTTGCTTCTCACCCACCAAAAGATGCATTAGGTTCATCTTATTTAATCAAGCTGTAGAAAAAAAAATTGTTCAGAAAAAGAAATGCTTGAGAGATCAGGGCTTTATATTTCCTATACAATGAAATAATAATGCAGTGAAAGGCACCGTCATAACTTAATCCCTGCTGAAGCATATACAAGGGTAGACAAACCACAGATAGTCTACAGAAAGAAGACACACAGGCTTTGAATATTTAAACTAAAAAGTAAACACATGTGCCTAGCATTATTAGCACTTATTATTATACCTTGATATGCATTTGCCCACACTAAACTAAACTAAATTAAACTAAACTATTTTCTAAGAAGGTTCAATGCATCTTCGTCTGGCAAACATCCATTGACTTCAGCTGTCCAGCTATCTCACAATGAAGTCAGTATTGGTGTGTTATAAGAGAAGCTTTCCAAAATATCCACTGAATACCAGTAGGTATTTGTACACATCAATGATACCCTCCCGAGCCCTCTACCTCTCCAGGGTATGGGGTCCCATTTCTCTCAATCTCTCCTTATCTGTCAAATCCTCCAAAAGTGCATTTAAGTCATTAGATACCTTAAAGCAAATGTTGCCAGTTCTTTGTTGATTCTTCCAAACAAGTATGTTGGAGAGGTACTGGAGAGGGACTATTTACAAGGGCACAGAGTGATAGAAGCAGGGGGTCCAGCTTTAAACTGAAACTACGGGTTTAGACGGGATATTAGGAAGAAATTCTTTATGGTGAGGGTGGTGAGGCACAGGAACAGTTTGCTGAGAGAAGTTGTGGACGTCCTCGAAGTGTTCCAGGCCAGGTTGGATGGGGCTTTGAGCAATCTGGTGTAGTGGAAGGTGTTTCTGCCTAGTGCTGTTTCCTTCCAACCCAAACCAGTCTGAAATTTCTGAATATAAGCAAGGAACTCTTTTTTTTTTTTTTTTTTTTTTTTTTTTTTTTTTTTTTTTAAAAAGGACNTTTAATACAGGCAATAAATGATGATGAACTTGTTATACTTGTATAGTCTAATGGTTCAAACACTTAGCCTTGCCTTTCTAAGTAGTTAACCCTCACTTAGGATCCACCTGCATGGCAACAGGCTGACACTAGCTCAGTCTACCCAAGATTTGAGTTGACTAGAAGTTAGTCTGTTTTGCTCTGGAAGCAGTGCAACTACTTCAGCCTAAGCTTGGAGAACACTGATCTCTGCAGCTCATGGCTTTCTACACCCAACCTTGTAGACAACCTTAATGCCTATTCAAATATTTGAGCACTATTTATCAAATTCCAGATCATAATAAATCTCTCCAACTATACAAATCAATGATACACAAAGATTTAAAAGCCTTTTAAAACATGTTTATAAAACTTAACAAAGTCAGTAAAAAAGGGGTGATTTATATCCACTTAACCTTGAGTCGACATATGCTTAAAGAAACTCTAAGACTCTGATTTTACATTTAAATTTCGCTTTTCATTCTGAAACACTCCCAAATACTCTACAAACTGACAACAGATTTGGGAGGCTCCCACTCTCTAGCATGGAAATGTGGTCACCTCCAGGACAAGACAGAGCAGATGTCTCCACACAGAGTGTGAAAGTGAAGAGTGGGGCAGGATGCTCTGCTAACCCATGCTGCAACTGGCGGGAAGTGAGAGGAACAGAGGAAACAGATTGTAATTATTTAATTTGGAATTTGGCCAAGAGACCATGGCTGGCATTCCTGGTCTTTTGTAAGAGTGCCATGAAATGTCATTCTCCTGCAGGTTTTGCAACTCATTGGGAAGACTGGAGTAAGGATGGTCAGACCTTGAAGAGCTGGAAAATTTGGTTACATCTAGCTGAAAGCTGTAAGTTCTTCAGTTCAGGCAAAAGCGCAGTAGAAGTCTCAGCAAATCACACACGCTATATATTTCTTGTATTTTCACTCCCAACTATACCTTCTCTAGTTTTTTCAGCATCTTTTATACTGTGACCAGTATCCTGACTTATATAAGATATGTATATTTGGTTAGGTATTTACACACACACAGAAGTAAAAATGCATATATGCATAGATATGTCTACAGAGTAATTTAAAGGCACTTGACTTGCATATTATTAGAATACAAATTTATTCTTTTTCAGTCAACTAAAAATAATTTGTTGAATTCTTGCATAAACTGAGTGCATATGTAAACAAATATTAAATGGCCTCACCTATTTGTGACGTCTTGTTCTTCCTCTGAAGACATTTGTAAATGATATATCTCAACTTCACTATGAACACTTTTATACATACTAAATAATGAGTTGTAAGTATTAAGAAGCTTGCCATATTCTTTGTCTATTTGTTCTTTAACATGGAATTTGGGCACACAAATTTAACAAGAGAATTTTGTTTGACAGAGAGTGTCTTCATAACCTATGTGGACGTCCTTGAAGCAGAGCATTGATGTCATGGGTCATTTCACAGTCTGTTTCCATCTCCTATAAAAATATAAAGTTCCAACTTTTTTGAAAAGTATCTTTTCTGTTGTCATAAAGTGGCCATAAAAGTTACAACATTCACTGCTATGAATTATTTTAATTACAAATTATTAAAAAGACAAAATTTTAAAAATATTCCTAACCAATTCTCTTTGGAATTTATGAATGCCACTTAATAAATGTTTATACATATTTTCATTACATGTCACAGTTTAGCCATTCAGTGTGAGTAGTGCATGATTTTTCAGCATTTCAGACTTTTATTATTATAAACTGATATACACATCAGAAAACAATAAAAATATTTCCATCTGTGCTCAGCGGTCTTTATTGTTCATGCTAATGAACATAAAAGTTTAAAAATGCAATAGACTAGTCCAGTGGTTAGTGAGACATTCATCATTTGCATGAGTGGCACACATAGCTTACATTACTCATATTATGGCATGAACTAATGCAAAATTGTCTCCAAATATATGAAAACCCCTTAAAATTCAAAATATGAGATTAAAGTGATAGCACACGTTAAAAGTGGTGTGTCTGTGTTTTTTTTAAAGACTGTGGGCTACATTTTGTTCAGACTGATATGGTTTTTTTAAAATTTTTTATTTCATTAAAAACTTTTTCAGATAAAACTAGTGAAAAGCATTCTGTATACCACACAAATTATATTACATTATATGAAATACATTTCATTTGTATATTTACAGGTATTAATTTATAGATACATATGTATTCTTAGTTATGTACTCATATAAATACACATCAAAAATGTATGCAACTGGTTATTGCACGTGTTGAGTATTTGACAACAGCAGATGTGAACCTTTGATGCTATATCTTTGCTAGTTTCTTGAGACCAGTGGGGCCAAATCTGTAGGACGTGCTACCTGCTGTAGGTGCAATCCAGGAAGAAGCTTCCTGTATCTTTGTCAAGAACCAGTCTGGTCCTGTGAACACCCATTAGCAATTACGGTGCTTGTTCCAGTTTAGTTTCATTAAAAAACAAACAAACAAAAAACAAAACCAAAAAACAAGTTTGCTTGAAATCTGCCGTTTCACCTGCAGCTCCAACTAAAACTTTTCAAATCCACCAGTTTTGGTTTTGTTAACTTGGCATGTTTCTCTCCAGCTCCTGCAAAGGCTGCGTGTGTTGAACCCATTTATCTGGGGAAGATGTGAGCTTCCTTGGGATTTGTCATTATTCCTTTTCCTGATAGCTTCAAATGAGAGCCATTGTCTGACTCCCTCGGTTTCACCACTGATCTGTTTCTTCAGGGTAATCCAGCTTGTGAGTTACTTGTGAGTTTGGGAAATGAAGATCATGAAAAGGTAAAAGGGCAACAAATGCTTCCCCTCATCCTGCGCATCCAAGAGCAAAACAAATTGAAGCAGCTTCTGGAGGATGTGGTTTGTGAAGAAGGTCTGGTTACCCTAATTCCTTATCAGTGTGTCCTTTCAGGTTTTACTGGGTTTCAGGATTTGACTCCCGCTTTTTTTCCAAAGCCCTCCTCTAGGGTGGCTACAGAGGATGCAAAGTTTTATAGCAACACTGAAGTTGAAGATATCCACTGAAGGGTATCATACAGATATTGATGTGTCTGGCTACTTGCTGCATTGTACTTTAAAATTCCTTCCAGATACTACCTCCCACAATCAGGACATCCTTGGTTTGTCACAATGATTTCATGAAGGTTTAGGATACTGACCACTAAGGTAAAACAGTAATTTCTGAAGGTTTTACTTTTCATTACAGTAGATTTTTCTTACTGATAGTAAGAAAAAGGGGTGGTGGGGGGTGTGGTGCCTTTTCACTGGTGAGGCTGAGCTTTGGGATCTCCTACATAGCTAAATGACAGTACGTAGGAAGACTGACAAGACCAAAGAGATGTCAGGGTTTTATTTAGTGACAGCACATTTAAGTCCTTTTGTCTGTCTTGGTCTTCCGAAGTGCTCAGCAACTTGTCTTAGAAACTTGAACCCAAGAGCACAGCATGGAGAACTCTGTTGCCTTTTTGAGCAGAGTACAAGAACATAGTGGTCAGAGCAGCAGGCTGCAGGAGAGTGCAATAAAATGTGAACCACGCTGTGGACTAGACCCAGGCACAGGTTACCAGCTGGACCATCCTGCCCCACCAACACCAGAGGGCCATATCTGCCGTGCTCAAGAGTGGTCAGAGTAAGTCAGTGTTTGAAGAATATAACATAAGTGTACATGCACGTTGCTGGGAAAGCTCTAGCATGTTTAGAAAACTGACAACAAGCTGCAGTTCTGGCCCACCTGTAGAAGGCTGTAGGATCTTAAAAGAAATACGCAAGAAATGCTTCTTCATAATGAGAGGTTGGTGAAGACCTTGGACCATAGCACAAAGTAAACAGAAAGGAAGTGAAGAGGCCATGAGAAATACTGAGTAGAACATTTACTTACAAGAGATCTCATTGCTACAGGTGCCTCTGTTCCAGGCATGGGAAACTTGAAACTATGTGTAAAGGTCCTGGGACTATGAAAAAAGACAAATCTACGTGGATGCAACAGGCCACCAAGTAAACAGAAGGAAACTTAAGTATTTGAAACAAAAACATCACCAAACACACTTTGGGATGTACAGATACCACAAGCAAATAAAGTTATATATTTGACCAGTTAAGGCACATTTAGCGTGATACAGTTTTCCACTGCTTCAAGAAAGGTAAATTAAACTATGCACAAAATTACAGTCAGCATACGAAGGGATGATGGTTTTCATGTGGCATATTCCAGCACTGAGTGCATACACTTCTAAATTAATGAACTAAAAGCTTCTTGCCTTGTATTTGTAATGTCCCAAACACAAGAGAATTTGTGACTATATAAGGGTGTGTAGAGAAGAGATTGCGACTGACATTCTGAGCAAAAACAAGCAGAGCAAAGATAGGCATGATTGTTCCAATAAACATCAGACGATTTTGCAATGCATATGCAAGTCTGAAATCTCTCCAGTTTTCAAACAGCTATATAAAACCATCCCCCCCAAAAGCTTTGATATCTAGATGAGGATTGCTTGCTTCTTTTTACATCACTGTCACTGTTTAACAATTAAATGGGACCCCCTAGGAGAAAAAAGGTCAGACATCTTTTTGTAATGAATCAGAATTACAAATATTTTATTGGTAATTTAGGATGTTTACACTGCTTGAACCACAGAAGTTGCTATTTTAAGTGATCACAGAAAATGCAATATAGAATTATTTTACATAGCTATACAAAACAATTTTTAAAAATCCTTTAAACATTATTTTAGTACATACAACATTCTCTTGCTAAGCCAGCTGTGTCTTGATCAAGAGCTGTTTGGGACACTGAAATGTCACAGTTCACAGCAGACACTCCACAACCATCAACTTTTGCACTTGATTCTCTGAGGTGTAGTACCAATGTTTCAGTTCAGTTTAAGCAGAATTCAGAGCAGCTGGGGAACTAAGATCTAACTGCTGTCTGAAGGCCGAAACACGGAGTTGTGATGTAGTTTCTTACAAGTTGTTTTTTTCACCTAGAGCCATTCTGTGTGAACTCTTCAGACCACTGGGACAGATGACTTACTGTCACACCACTCTGGGCAAGCACACCTATAAAGATGCCTGTGTCTCTGTGCAATTGTTCTGCTACCTGTGACCCCATTTGAGGATTAGAGAGCCTTAGACTGGATGCTTTACCCCACAAGCTGATTTTACCCTCTTTTCCTATGTTTTCTAATCAACTCCTTAAAAAAAAATGTATTTAGCTGTTTTTTTTGTCGTTGTTCAAAGTAGCAAATGTCAGATAGGTTTTTTAAAGAGCTGTGTTAGGTTAGGCCCTAATTCTGCTCGAACTGAATTGCATGGTTAAACGTTTACTGATTTCAGTGAATGGAGGGAAAGACCTGTACTGAGGATTTCAGAAAACACCTCTGTGGAGTATTAAGAGATTTAATCTTAGAACTGGATAAGAACAGAAGTTTGGAAATTTTTCATTATAGGAAATGAAAGCTTCAATAAAAATACTGCTTTGAATAATACTGAAAAAATGACAAAGAGTGAACTAATATTTATATATGAACCCAAAAATCGGAGAGTATATATGGTCTTTATTTGAAAACCTAAATATCTGACTTAGCAGGACTTAAAAAAGAATTAGTCCAGGAAAAAATGAAAAGTATGTTACACAGTTGCCAATACAACAGCTATATTTTAAATAAAAATATCAATAATATATATGTACAATATTGTAACGATATAACTTGACGAAAATAACACTGATCAGTATCAAATCTAGGATTTCACTGATTACCCATCCTTAACAGATGAAACGCATTTCACAGAAATAGATGCAGGTAGGGTGACATGAAGTGACATTCATGGCTTACTGTGAGAAAGTAACCATGAAAATAAAGGTAAAAACGTAAAGAAGGAAACCTAAAATAGATTCATATTTATAAAAGTTCAGCATTACAGCAGCTGAGTGGATGTGCTGCAGCAAGAAGGTAACAGCAACCTTATGGTACACAACACACACGCTTGCACACACACCCACACAAACACACATGTGCTCATGCTCAAATGCATGTGCACAAGTCCTCCTCAGCTTGATTATACATGCATTCACTTACCAGCTCTTGATGGGGGCAACACCAGGAATGGGGCTCACCACCCCGTTTTTAGCTGTCTGCAAGGTAGCTGTAGCTACCCGAAGTCAGAAACCCATCTAAGGTTAACATCAGCTGAACATTTTATTGAAAGCTGTTTTTTCATCCTGAGCACATTTAAGGCACTTTAGTAAAAAATTGGAAGTTAATCAAGACTGGAAAAAAACAAGGTAAAAATACTTACATGTGAGATCTGGAAGTTTGAAATTAAAAAATTCCTGAGTTTTGATAAATAATTTTATTATAATAAAATACCAAGCCTATTGAAAACATGTCTTTTATAAAAGCATGTTTGTGTATATGACAATTTTTCTTGAAAAACTCATGCCTTAGTGCATGAAATATGTTAATAAGTCTTTGGGGACATCTGTAACAAATTAATAGGACATGAAAAGTCAAAGAATGACCTGTCATGTATATACAAAATATGCATTGCTCCCGGCAGCACATATCATGTTTACTACAGGCATCTTTATCTTTTTCTGTTCTTACAGGGTCCTGCCCATATCTTAATACTTTACAATTAATTACATTTCACTAAACTATTTACAGAAGCAGAAACTAATCACGCATCGTCTTCCGCCCATAAATATTGAACTACAGAAGTAGAATATATTTTAAAACAGTATTAAATGAGTATGCTACATAGTACTGTTCTCTAGGAGTACACGTCATGAATTATTTTCTTTATGAAGATTTAAATCTAAGTGAAGATAGAAGTTCAAATTCTCTCTCATTACCTTGGTTACATTTTTTTCCACCCACAATTTCTAAAAAATTTTGCCCCAAGACAGTATTTGGAATAGAAAAAACAGCTGGAAATTGTCACAAAAGTATCTCCAGTAAAGAATCATCAAGCTCTGGAATGCCCACATTTACACAGGATACAATCCATTTGTTTTCAGCTAAAAGTAGCTGAAATGATTGCCGTTGTCTCTATGTTTCTAGTAGTATTAGTTTTTTGCTTTTGGTGTGTTTTTCTCTCTTTTGCTATCAGTAAACACAAATACTCACACCCAAAGTGCTGCCAAATGCACTGAAGACACAAAGTGGCTACAGAAAGGAATTTATAGAGCCCTTGGGAGGTTCCTTCTAACAATAATAGGTAAAAACAATCATCAAAGTAAAATGCACTTTTGACTTTACTGCATCCTTTAATATTTTCAGTCATTACCTCTATGATATACCTGATAAAAACTCTACTTCTTAACATTTAGACTTCTATTACAAAGTATTTCATGTTTTATTTTAAAAAACTCACAATAGTGATGGTGGTTAATTTGCTTTATAAAAGATAATACACTGAGTTATATATAATAATGGCTTTGATCCAATTAACTTTATATTATGCTGCTTAATAATTACTGTGACTTCAGTTCCTACAACTGTTACAGAGAATACAAACGATGGCTTAATGTACAGGAAGTGGGGATCATTTGGAAGTGCTGATTCAGAAGTATTCAAGTGCTAACAATGACTTGTTCTTTCTATGCTTTTCTTCATGTTCCATAAACGATGATTTCACAAATGTCCGTGATTTTCAACATGACACAGTTTTAGGGCAATTTTTTTTCATGTTCTTTTTTTTTGTGCAAATACAAAACTAGACTTTTCTGGATGTTACCGTCTTGTTAAAAGTAATTGCCACTTTTACTTAAAAAGACACCAGCATTAACCTAAGAGAATAAACCTTTTATGCTTGTTTTATGAAGAGCTGTACTTGTTACTGGAGCGGAAATTATCATATCCGTGATCATTAGCTTTGAACTTTAAACAGGACTGCCTTTCCTCCAGGGACAACAGATCTTTGGATTGGCACCAGCAACACAAGCATGACTGTTAAAATAAAAGAAATAAACATTTTACATCACTTTGTTTTTGCACATGTGGCAGTATGCACTGAAAAGCTGCCCTTCTCCAGGGGTACAGTAGGAAATGGCAAATGTGCAAGCTGCTGTTCTGGGATTACAGCATAAAGCAAAGAAGTGGGGTTCAACTCTGAGTTGCTCAAATGGCCCCATTAGCAACCTTACTGCTGAAGTGCACTAAGAGCTATACTGAGTAGTTATATATAGTAACAGCCACACACACCTTCAAATCTGGTCTGCAATTCTAAATGCATCTGAAAATAAAATTAGGACTCCTTGTTGTCTTTTCTCTGATAATCTTTCTTGGGAAAAAAATGTATTCACAGCTGTGCTTTCTAAGCAAGATGCTGCTATTTAGCTCATTTTTCTGAGGTGGAAAAAAGAGAAGTAAGTAGAAGAAGGGTGAAAACCTACATAAAATTCATACATTTACTAGCTGTACTTCAGGCCTTTTTCTCATGCTCCTGTCTGGCCTTTGGGTGCTGAAAGTCCCTTCTTCATACCCACTTATTTCCATGCTCAGGATGCTGGAGATCTCTTATGTGCTCTCAGCTTCAGTGACTCTTTCAGAGAGCCAGCAGCATAGACAGGGAAAACAAGACCAACACTAAAACTTTTGCAACCTGTGCTGTCACAATTATGTGGGAAATACATTAACACTACTAGATGTAGAGCTGACTGGCTTCTGACTGAAAGATGTTTTCCTCTTGCTAGTAAGGAATTTAAATGGCCAGACAAAAACCTTAACTGTGGCCAGTGGTTAAATGCTTGGCAAGAAAAGAAAAATCTAAGAATTTGCCATAGGCAATGTAAAGACTCTGATACAGTGTCTGAAGATGGTAAGGGTTCACAAAAAATGCCCAGATTTTGATATTTTCCAAGCAGACGTGAAGGCTGAAGGACTGATGGGCTGCAAACCATATGCAATCCAGAGCCTGAAATCCTGTGTGGAGAATTAGTGCCCAGCTCTACTCACTCAGACCAGGCCAGAACTATGACCAGGTCTGTCTCATAAAACATTGGTGCTAGAAAGGGACAAGTGCAAATTTACACCCTCTGCCTTACATGACTGATTGAAGTGCTCAGTCAGGAAGAGAGAGCCCAGGGTCAGCACCCTCCCTGTCAGGATGCAGAGGATATGGCTACGTGAATCTCGGCAGCACAGGCCGAGTCTGCTTCGTCAGTGCTCTGGAAGGAGCTGGGTGCCAGCTTCAGTCAGGAAGTGATGTAGCACTGATTAGCATGGTCCCCAGGGGGTTTATTGTACACTCTGCTCTTTTGCTTTCTCTTTTTGTTCCCACCAAACCTTAATTCCTTCCTACGGAGCTTCAGCAGGAGAGGGAGAGAACATTTACTGTAATCCAATTAAAATTTGAAGTAAAATTTAATGACCATTTAAAACACTTTGTGCACGTTAAGGAATTAATTTTACTGCTGACATCATCTTTTAACCAGAGGAGCAGCTCCCAGCAGCCACTTACCTTAAAGCAGTTTTGGAATCTTTTGCTCACCAAATACAGAGCTATTGGATTGATGCAGGAATTCAGTGAAGCCATGTTAATACCAATGTAGTCCATCACAAGGAAAAAGCTGTGTGTGAATTAAAGTGAGACACTTCTCATTTGCTTTGAAAAGGCTTAGTAGAGGTTTACAACGATGAAAATTGGACTCAGCTTCACTCAAACAAGACTAACTATTAAATGTAATGGTAACGGAGCTTAAACCAACGGGATTAACTCATGGATTTAACAGTTGTACTCAACAATAACGTGTGAATCAGAAGACTGTTCTTGTGAAAGTAATTTCAGAAGACCCAACCATCTTAACTTTTGGAAGATGTTCACAAGGTTTTTTTTGCACAAATTGAATCCTAGCTGTTCTGTTGAAAGGGAAAACAGGGACAGAAATCCCTCTTCTATTCTCATAGCACCACATGCTAACAGTCCCAAAGAGGATCCAGAGGAAGATGGGAAAGAGAGGGAATTCCTTGCAGTTTTCTGCCTCTGCTATTGGACTGAAACCAGAGGGTCCCAGATGAAGAGGCAGGGACAACTCTAGACACACAGAGTAAGCTAGTTCAATAGGAAATCCATATATGCTTATGGAGAATGCCCACAATGCACAGCCATTTTATTTTTGCATTCTCACCTTAGAAGTTCACATCTGTTGGGGTCCTTCTGATCATAAATAGTGAGTTTCAAGATTCTGCTTAAGTGAAGTGGGAGCCAACACAAGGCAAAAACAAGTACCAGACAGAACACAGTCTTGGCCACCTCACGTCTCTGAGAAAGAAAATTGGACAGAACAGTGTTATAGTTCCTCTCTCTCCCTCTCTGGATTGTTGTTGTCTTCTAATATCCAAATGTTCAATAAACATGATAAAGAACCTTATCAAAATAGGAGTTAGGAAAACATCAAATAGCTTATTTTCTTGGAATATGTACTTAATCTATTCCATTGCTTTAGATATCTAGCACTGATTCAATGTAACTCTTATTTCAAGAAGTATGAGTAATAATATGAAAAACATTATTTTGAGCAATAATTTAAATTAAAATTAAGAAGGTAATTGTCTCCCCTATCACTTTAAAATACCAGCTTATTTTCAATTGCATTTCCTTGTGCTTTGATCTCAGGTCTTATTTTAAATGCCCCAGGAGATTCCAATTACAGCTCTAACCAGGTAAGAGGAAAGGAGGACAAATATACATTGTAGAACAAACACAGTTTAATATTAGTGACATCTGATGTTTGTGTCTGGTGCACTATTAACTTGGAATGTATGCTGGAATATGTTTTCTTCTGCTAACATATACTGCTAACCTCACTAGGGTTCAGCAAGAACTTGTTTCAAAATAATTAACAGTTTCATACCACACCTTCTTGACTAGAGCATGACTTCAGTTTGCATTACAAAACAGCCAACTCTCATTGTAAAGAAGAAATAAAAAGTATAAAATGTGAAAAATTAAAACCAAACAAGAAAGAAACAATTTCGTGATTGTCAGTTATAATCTTAGGTTTCTGATATATACATATGTAAATGAGCTCAGCAGCACCACTGCTAGAAAAGCTCTCTTCGCTTTTAATCCTGAAGTCACACAAGAACAGAATGATGTGGCAGGAAAATCAGTAAGTTATTCCTTATCCTGTCTACAGTTAGAGAGTGGACAGGGATAGATTTTTACCTGTTTTAAGTGGTCATTTAAAGCAATCTGCATCCCACTTTTCTTCCGTAACATCTCACAAGTCATGAGAGTATAGAAAAATGCTGTGATAGCCAGTGGCAAACAGAAGTAAAAGCTGAACAGCCACCAGTCTTTAGCTTGCTTGTAAAACTGTAAAGAAAAAAGCAAAGCAAAAACACAGTTAGGAGTTAAATGCTGAGCATTTTGCTAAGTGTGCTGTCACTAATTGGTCAGTCTGCCCTGAAAAGCACCTTTGTAAGGTGTACATTACAGATGAGAAAACAGGGCAAGACAGCGATATGTTCAAAGCCCACAAAAAGTCAAAGATTTCTGAGTGCTCTTTTTGAAACGATATGGTTCAGAAATGTCAGTATTTCATTTGAACATTATATTCACCTACGAGACACATACACTGTGCACTTTACAGTCCACACAACAGTGAGAAGATCCAAGGAACTCTTCCAAGAGATTTTATAAACGTTAGTGACTTACCATCATAAAGGATGTTTTCTGCGTGGGGTGAAGCAAGCAGATTCTTAGATACCTTCCTCTGTACTCCATCGTAATCATGTCAAATGCAATAGCTTCTGGAACAGCCAGTATCACTGATATGACCCAGATCAGGACAATTTCCACAGCAGTCCACTTTGGCACTCCAATTCCTTTAATGCGACTCCAAGAAGCGACTGCTCGGTACCTGGAGCAACAGCACACATTCACAAATTAAAAATACGAGAAAACCCACCTGGTTTAACTGGCTTAAATTAATCTCTTTTCATTGTACCAGCTGAGTGGAAAGGTGAATTTGAGCCAATGCCCATATAGAAAAGAAATTAGAGACGTTGATGAAAAATGGGTCTCACCTATCTATACTGAGGGCACACAAACTCAGCACTGTGATGCCCACTGACGCCTTTTGAATGAAGGGCACTAATTTGCACATTTCGACACCAAAGGGCCAGTCCTCTGCAAGTAGCTGTGAAAAGAAAACAACAATTATTAAAAAAAATCATTCCCAATGCTGAAACATGGAGTTCTGTCTTGACTGTTTTCCTTTTCCACCAGGTCTTGTCCTATGAATACAGGCTGAATGGGGTTTGTTCAGACTGGAGAAGAGAAAGCTCTGGGGAGACTTTGTAGCAACTTTTCAGTACCTAAAGGGGGCATTAAAGAAGGCTGGAGAGGGACTTTTTACAAGGGTATTTAGTGAAACAAAAAAGGGGGAATGGCTTTAAACTGAGGTATTGTGAATGCCCCATCTCTGGAAGTGTTCCAAGCCAGGTTGGACAGGGCAGTGAGCAACCTGGTCCACTGAAAGGTGTCCCTGCCCATGGCATGGGGATTGGAACTAGACAATCCCAAAAGTTCAAGTCAAACCATTTTACAATTCTATGCAAAACTTAGTCAAGAAGAACCTTTTCACCAGGAAGTCCCTGAGGTGTGTGTCCTAAAAACTGGACAGTAGCTTTGTAATCACTCCCTGATGGGACAAGGGTATCAATTAAGTCTTAGTCCTGCCTCCCTAAGCCCTGCAAACTCCACTTCTTTTGCTTCTAACTTCATCATCCCAGTGTTTATGGTAAAAAATGACAGAACAGGTGAGGATCTTCCTCATCTTTGAATTGCCTTTATCTGCCTTGAGTTGCTTTTCTTACATGTTCCAACAACGCACCCTTGACCAGAAAGAGAGAAAATTACTTGAGGCTGATCAGAACAGGGACAAAGCCAGTAGGGGCATATCTGGAGTGGGGTTTATTTGAAGTTTAGTGTCTAGGCTCCATCAGCTGACAAGTCAGGCAACACTGGAGAGAAATGTATCCCTCACAGTTTTTAGCTGACCATCTGATAACGAATGAAAGGACCCACTGGACACTCAGGGAGCATAGGCAGATAGCTTGATCTAAATGTTTTGCAGCAGGTAAAGACAGATCAGATGAATCCCTCACTAAAGGTCTTTATTGACCAGTCTTCCAACATTCTGTATAATAATACTAAAAGGACTATCTGCACATTCAGCATACCTGTAAGTGCTAAGGAATAGAGAAAACAGCAGAATGAATTTCAGGTTGGCTCAGTTACACTTTGAATCATACACTTTAATGGAAATCTTGTCACATCCCCAGCTGCACATTCTATCTGCTTTAGGGGAAAAGATTTACTGGACACAGAAAGCACCTTCCTCACAGCTGATTCCATGAACAGACAAATGTCTGTAGCCTCACTTTAGCAATTTTTAACCTTTGAACTCTGCTGTGAGCTTCTTTAATGGTTAAATACACCACAGCAGCAGCCAAATCTTCCAGTTTTCATTAAAACAACATTCTCCACAACAAGGGTTGTGCCAAGAAATAAGACGCAATTGTTATATAGAAGAGTAAACTTTTGGAGTTTCTGTAATTAGTTAGATTATCTTAGCTCATCTCTGTTTTTCATAACTTTCTTCAAATGAGATCTTTTGGATCTGTTGCAGATAGAGAGCTACAAATTGGAAAAGGAAGAATGAGAACTACCCAAAAGAGACTGGAAAATCTTTCCCTTGGCTCAGGTCTCTTCAAACAACACATTTAACAGCATTTTAAGAATAGAAGCAATAACTCATCATACTGTGTGGATGTTCCTGGGAACCAGAAAGGCTACAGTCTCTGAAGAGGGTTCTGGACAGGCTGGGTTGATGGGCCAAGGCCAAGGGTACGACGTTCAACAAGACTTGGGTCACAACAGCCCCATGCATCACTACAGGCAGGAAGAGTGGCTGGGAAGTGGCTGGAAAGCTCTGTCAGAAAAGGACCTGGGGGTGCTGGTCAATACCTGGCTGAACGTGAGCCATCAGTGTGCCCAGCTGGCCAAGAAGGCCAGGGGCATCCTGGCCTGTAGCAGAAGGGCCATGGCAGTGATTGTCCCCCTGTATTTGGCACTGGTGAGGCCACACCTCAGGTGCTGTGTCCAGTTCTGGGCCTCTCACTACAAGAAAGACATTGAGGTGCTGAAGTGTGTTCAGCAAGGAGAGAAGGGCAACGAAGCTGGTGAAGGGTCTGGAGAATAAGTTGTACCAGGAGCAGCTGAGGAAGCTGGGACTGTTTAGTCTGGAGAAAAAGAGACCGTGTTGTTCTTTAAAACTGCCTGAAAGGAGTCTGCGATAAAGTGGGGGTTGGCCTCTTCTCCAAGTAAGAAGCAACGGGACAAGAGAAAATGGCCTCAAGTTGCACCAGGGAAGGTTTACATTGGGTATTAGGAAAAATTTTACTCAAAGGGCTGCTCAGGGAAGTGTTCAAAAAGATGTACATGTGGCTCTTGGGGACACGGTTTAGGGATGAACAAAGTGGTGAAAGGTTGATGGTTGGACTTGATGATCTTAAGAGATCTTTGCCAACCTTAACAATTCCATGATTCTATAATTGACGGTAGCCACAGAGTTGCCTGCTCATATTGGTTTGGTTCAGCAACGTCCTCATGCAAACATACACATCCATCTAAGGGTAAACACTTATATGGTCCATGAAAGTTTTTTGAAGAGTCCTGATATAATTTAAATATCATTTTATTTGAACACAAAGGAAGTTAAGAATATTTTATGATCGTGCACTTTTAGAAACTCTATGAAGTGCCTGCCTGTATTTTCAGTTATCAGAATCCTCCAAATACCTGCTTTAGCCCTGTGCTGGAATGGAATCTTTAAAGGAACAGCAGTAGACAAACTGCAACATGGCCCAGGTTTCTAGTTGTTCGATGATCTTCTTAAGTAAGACAATAAATATAATGCCTCTACAGAAATGAAGCAGAGAAATAAATTCTAAGGATTTATGCTTCTCGAGAATTTTATGGAAAGTAATAAAGCAGAGGAAGTAGGGATGAGGTTGTAATAACCACACTTTTGCTTATGTGATGTGGGAAAATAACATTATCTGTAATTTAAGTATTTTCAGTAAAGCCTCTACCTGGGATTTCTTCTGAATTGCTGTAAGAGGGGGACAGTAACAATCTACTATGAAAACTGTAATGTGAATAATTACATGTGTCCTAATTGTACACTCTACAGAACTGAATGACACCTGGACTAATTTAATTTATATCAATCAGGCAGTGAATCTCCAGCCTTTCACATTTATTTGCTATAGAAACCAAGGACTGGGCAGCAAGTACCTTGTATACTTATTTATGGTGCCTACTGTACATTGTATATATGTTTGTATTAGACCAGAGAGAACTAATTTAAAAATCACTTTGAAGTACAATATTCTTTTCTTTGTAACTGAAATGCAGAACTTTGGTCAAATCTCTATTGGTAGATTCTGTTGAAAACTTTTATTTACATTTAGCTGGTGTGAGTACAAGACACTCCCTGTCTCCCTTTCTTAAAATCACAATGGTTCAGCCACATATTGTAGATTTTGCTGAACCAATACTTATCTCTCAGGTGAAGATGGTCGCACCTGTGCTCCAAGCTGACTGGATTTGAGCCAGCTCCAGTTTGGGATTATAGAGGCATGGCACAAGAGTGAACGCAGTCTACTGAGAGAAAGGGTACATTAGCTTCAGTTAATCAAAACATAAATCATTACTTACATTCAGCCAGCTCGTATCAGGGCAGAATGGACATGCAGCTGTCTGCACCGAATTGCAAGAACATGTGCTTTATGTCTTGCAGCTGATGTATTGTGAAATTTGAGCATTTAAATGCATGAGTCACAAGTTTCTCTATCATCATATTGCAAGTGGTTAGGGATGTGCTTTACACCAAAAATATGCTTTTTTCAAAGGCTTGAAAACATTAAGAAAGTAAGAGGGGAAAAAAAGAATGTTTTGATTGCTGAACTGTTTCCTTGATGTTTTTGTTTGTTCTCTGTATTGCCATCCACTTCAAATAAGGCCTTTAAGTACAGTGAAGATCCAGTGTAAAGTATTTGGGAGCACCGCCTTTGTCGACAGGAGCAATGGTAATTCTTAGTGAAGTACAGATGTAGCCTGGTGCAATTTTGTATGAGTAAAATGATTCCCTTATGATTCATAATAGGGTAGCTGTAAAAAGACTGTCATTTTACAAATAACAAATGACTTGGAGCCATGAGAGGAGATACTGCCAAGTGGCAGCAAAGAGAAAAATACTGTTGTGTTTTCATAAGTAAGATGCCAAGAGTAGTCTACCACTGGCTGTATTCCGAGTGACCTTTCCAATGTTTTATAGTCACTTATTTTACACAGGCAAAGTTTTAATTGCTGAGCAGCAGAGATGTGTCTAAGATGAAACAGAACAAATAGAAAGGGAAGACATTGCAGAATGAAGTGAAATCATACTTGAAAGAACCAATACATCTGACACACTCCTTGCCAACTCTTTCTCAGACCAGACAGATCTGAGCCTAAATTGATGTGCAAGCTGCAGAGCTATGAAAGTAGCCCCAACAGATGCTGTGACTCACACAGACACACCTGTGAATCACAATTCCCACTCTGCTTCCTCTTAGTTGTGCAAGAACTGGAAGATGTTCTCAATCTGCTGCTGGAATGAGCCAGGCTGCGAGCACGACGTGCTGCTCTAGGGCTCAGCTGCTGTGGTCCCCAGCCAGAAGGCTGATACCTGGCTCCAACCCACCGCTGCTGCCGGGCTGAGTCGGGCAGGAGGAAGCAGCAAAGCGTGCGAGTATTCCCGTCAGTGTTCCAGTCCCGAGCAGTGAATGCACATGGGAAGCGCAGAGCAGGAATTCGTGCTTCCACCAAGCTGTGTGTTCACAGCAAGCCTCATTCACAGGACACTGCACTTGATTTTCATCATTATAAATGGCAGGTATGAGAGAAAGCAGACATGCAGCTGTACACCTAATTCACACACAACAGTTTTTCAATATTTCTCTGAAACAACTGGTAGATTTTCACCTGATTTTTTTTTTTTTTTGACATGGGGAGGTCATGCAGACATTTTATAGGAGCAAGCATTTTTCAAAACAGAAAATTTGCCCAGGAAATTAAGGTTACGGTCAGGGATAAGTCAGGCAACATTACCAACTTATTAATATTTAGCAATAATTATGTCAGGGTGAGGATCTCCCCTCTAGACGAGAAAATATATTTCCTGTTTTCAAGCTTAACTAGAGATGCTTTACTGATCTATCCAATAAGCAGTGTAAAATCTTAATATGAGTCATGCAATTACTTTCTTGTGTCTTTATTATAACTCCTGCTCTTAAACCTAATTAAAAAAAAAAATTAAGATGATTTTATACAGTCATCTTGAAAATGACAGAAACCTCGTAATGTGCTGTCAAAGTAAAAATTTTCTGCAATTTCACAACCCCAGCAAAAGGACTGCATCAAAAGTAACTACTTAGAAAGCCATGCTGCTGTCAGATTGGGATGGATAAACACAGGGTAGAAGAAAAAGCCAAAACAGGTGAAAACTTGCTTTGAAATTTGTCACATGCATCTTTTAAGTGAACGTATATGCAACAAATATATACATAATGAAAAAACCTACTTTAAATTTACAAATCTATACTAGCATCATCTAATTTACTTCACTTTGGAGATCCACCGTGACAACTATGTATGTGTACTTTTAAAAGCATTCAGACATTTCCACTACTCTATATACTTGACTTCAGAGTAGACTGTTCCCATCTAAATACTGAACAAAGTTACCCCTCTCCGCCATTGCCTGCACAGTCCAAACGGATTCCTCCACTGGACAATTCAGATCTTTCTTAAGTGCCTATAAACTGCACTTGTTCACCATAAAGTGTTCTTAATCAAGACAGACTTCTAGCTTTATATGGTCAGAGATCAATAAACTTTGTGTAAGAAATTCTGAGATGAACTTTGCGAGATCTCCAGTAAGTGGTTCAGATGTTGAAAGAAAGGAAATAACACATTTCTCCCAATAAAATGTCTATTATTTAACATCAGAAGAACCAGTGACCAAGAGTTCTAACACGGAATAGTGAGACTCCTTTCTAAAGACAAGCACCTTGATTTAGAAAGTTGGAAAGAGGTTGGCTTTGTCATGATGCAAGGCCTACAGGTACTTGCATTATGAGAGTTAGTAAGATCATCAGAAATAAATTTCCATGGAAATCTTTTTCAGAGCCTTTTTCAGAGAATAGCTGGATTAAAAAAGGAGCCAGTTTGTGTCTGCATGGTATATAGAGTCCCTAATCTGGTCTTTCTTGTATTTCCAGTGCTTAATAATGCCATACTATGTTAACCATAATTTTTATGTAATCCCTAAATTACATTAATGAAAATAAATCAGTGCCTACAAAGCTGACTCTGGCCCTTGATTACTGGCTTGGATAAAGACCAGATTTTTTTTCCTTCCCTATCAATTTTTTTCTCTGATCTTCCATTGTGCTCTGAGAAAAAAGAACCTATGACAATATTGTCAGGTAGATATTCTTCCTCAGACATTTCTTGATAGTCAGATTTCAGAATGCTGCACAATAATGTGCAGAGCGTAGATTGCTTCCCTTGTTAAAAATGCACTGGGACATGACAATAAATTGGAATTAATATACAGGAATAAATACCACAAAATAAGAGAGAGAGATGTTGTTTGCATATCAGAGGAGAAAGCATGTTAGTGTGTGACTTGACTTTTTAAGCCTATGAGTGGCAAAGCTAGTGCAAGTTTGGAATTTCCAGTCCTGATGTTTTGGTGTCTTACACACAGGACTTGACAACTTTATTTACTTGAGAAAGTCAGCATAAGCTGTCCAGAACTGCAGACCTGTATTGTTAGGTGTACAAGCTGCCACTGTCTTCCAAAACTGAAGTGCAGACAAGGACATAAAAAGCTCGCTGAGCACCCACTCTATCCTTCTGCTCCTTACTTGCTGTTTGTGGCCCCAAATTAACAAAGATGTGCTTACTTAGTCTGTTTAGTGGAGCATCATACGATCACCTGCATATCCAGTTAGTAGCAATTTTGCAAAGTATCTACACTGCCAAAACATTACATACTGCAGAACGATTGTCTGACTTTCCTCTGCTTCCCATTCTGCAGCTCGGAGACCCAGGCAAAGCCAGACCATTTACCAGGACCCAGAATGCCAAAAAGGTCTGCCAGGTTCTACGTGCTGGAACTGAACGCCCCTCAAGCCCTCATTTCATGCCCGGTTTGCTGACTGTGTGACAGATTCTGATACTTTCCATTTTCTACTGAAGGTTTTGCATGATATTCAAATGTAGGAAGTGCAATGGACTAATTAGCGTCTTATGCACTGGACTGAATTTGCCTCCCTATCTAGATAACATCTGTTTTTATTTAGCTGCCCATGATTTAGAAGATGTCCATTTTCATTTGTGCACTTTTCCAGCTACTTATATATTCACTTAAATAGTCACAGGGGACATCTTTTGCAATTATCCCTTTTAATACCTAATAAAAAGCTTCTTCTAGTGCAGCTTTTGAATTGTCTCCTACAGGTCTGTCTGGAAAGCATCCACAGACACTTTGACACTTCCTAGGGCAAGTGTTGTGGAAAGAACTGCTGACATTTTATTAACATGAGAAATTCTCTGACACTCTTTTTCACGCAGCTGCCTTACTGAGGATCTGGTAGCAAATTCTGAATCTGGATCTGTTTCATCCTGTCTTAAATTGTTTCAAACTGCAAGTTACAATTGCTAAGTATACTTGATTTACTGTGGGAGTCTTTGCTTCTCCTACTGCTGAGTGACCAAAGCCAGTTTTTTATTGCGTTGTATGTATTCGCCGTGTTGCTCTGGAATGAAATGGGATGTAGAGTTGATAAAAAGTTATCATCAACTCAAACTGCCTTCAAATTTTTGATTAAGTTAACACAGTATCTAATGGGGGGGGGGTTTCTTGTTTGTTTGTTTTTTTCTTTTTTTCCTTGCATTTATTCAAAAATTCTGTCTTAAAACAGCAAATATTTCACTCATTATTATAAGGGACAATATAAAGTGATTATGAGCTCTTCAATAAGATGATGAGTGGCAGTGTGGCAGATTCAGCACCCGAGAGCTATTGCACAGCTCCTGACATTATCAATAGCACAATAAAAATCCCAGACTTGCAGCTGGTGTAATATTTATTGGTTAGTAATCTGACCCTTTATTCCTCCTGCTCCAACCTACTCATAATAATAGACTTGGTCACATTCAATCAAGATAAGAACTGAGGTATATTACTGCATCTTAACATAAATTTAGTTTTGAAGTAGTATTACTGACATTGCAAAGTCTTCTACTGAGCAGCTGTTATTGATTTTTTTGATTTTTCTGAAGACAGATGAAAAAATCTTTTTGTTCAATATATTTTTTAAAGAAACACATTTTTAAAGCAGTTATTATGTTTTCTAAATTCCACCTTCATTCAAAAGAGCACACTCCTCTCTCAAGTACTAAGAGAGTGTACAGTATAGAAACCACTGAAAGTTCAAATCTAAGAACTCTCATGAAATCCAAATGAACTGAATCATGAATTTAACACAATGATGACATTCCCTGCTTTGTAATACTTAAATACTTTAGAAGGATAAAGAGAGGATTCTCTCATTTCAGCAGCTTCTGGGAGTGATTATGGATTCAAAATCTGTCCCTTCAATGTGGCTTTCTAAAAGTACAAGTAACAACCCCTAGTTTACAATCATGCATACAGAGTAAAGAGAAGGTGATAGATGAAGACTTTTCTATTCACTTCATGAAGTCACTGATGGGTGCTCAGGGATCCAGCCCGCAAACTTCAAAGCAGAAGGAGCGCTGTTATTTCCAGCACACCTCCAAAGAGTGCTAGATTACAGCTAGAGGCTGGATTCAACTGCCCAACTAATTCCTAAGGACAAATGGATGGCACAAGCTGGGTAGAGAAGACAGGGGTTGTACTCCCTGCATGGCAAGTCTTATCAAGTCAAAACACAGACTACTGAAGATGCAAGAGCAGCAGGTGTGGCTCATTCCCTCTCAGCTGCCCCTGCTGCAGCACTGGCAAAGGGAGGGAAAGGGTTCACAGCCCGGGAAAGTATCGTGCCTCCCAAACAAGAGATGTATAAACCGCTCAGCTGAACCTTCTTAGTTCCTTCTGCAAAAGCCCTCGTGCCAATAGGGACTGTACAGACCCCTGTGAAGTATCATGACCAAGCCTGCAGCAGCTGAGCACAAGGGACCAAGCGGTACCTACAGGAGAGGGTCTTCTGTGTCTCCTCTCCATTCCTCGACTAACCCACTGAACATTTATCTATTGCATTTACTTCCTTTATCCCTGCGACAGCACCTGTTTCCAGGTGATTATCAGAGCTTGGCCACCTCCATTCTGCCCCATTCCCAGCCTGGAAGGCTGAGAGGGATGGGACTGAGGACAGAGAGGGTGCCATCTGCGACCACATCTGACCAAAATACCACCCTCCGACAGGGTTTTGGCGTGAGGTGAAGCCCACGGGTGTCTCCCAACCAGGCAGGGACGCGTCTCCCCGCGGCGGGGACGGGCATCTGCCGGGGCTGGCAAGGAGCACCGAGGGGTGACCGCCGCACCCCCGCGGCCGCTCCCGAATCCATCCCCGGCCCCTCCTCACCTTGTAGACGTTGATGGGGATGTCGATGATGATGTGAAGCAGGTCGCCCAAAGCCAAGCTGGCGATGAGAATGTTGGGACCGTTCCTCATGCACTTGTTCTTGTAGATGATCCGCAGCAGCGTGGAGTTGCCGATGATGCCCAGGACGAAGACCAGGCAGGACACGACCGTGTTGATGTACTTGAAAGTCTCCTTGATCTCCGTCTGCCCCGTGCACATGGGGGGCGAGGCCGGGCGCGGCCGCCCGCCGGCCGCCCCCGCGCCCTTGGGCAGCGCGGCC
>VZRQ01009870.1:43424-108828 GCA_013397975.1 Machaerirhynchus nigripectus | reverse complement strand
CTCCCCTCACCGCTGTCAGGCGTCCCCCCCAGGCCGAAGGGCTCCCGACCTCGGTACCGACCAGGCGATATGCCCTGCGACCTCCCCCTTGTCTTGTACCGGGCTGACTTGGCAGCCTAAAGAAGCAACTTTGCAGGCTTTGAAACAATTTTTTAGGAGGGTTGTTACAAGAGGTATGGTCGTTGCTGGAGGACGATTGGAAGGAAGAGGGCACTTCCCCCCTGTCCTGTCCGAGGCTCACTCCCAGCAGCTGGGTAGGGGGTTCTCTCCCCTGCAGAGACGCCCTTGCACAGCCCGAGGAGCTCGCACGCTGGAGAAGCTGCCTGTGCTACGTCTACGAGATTAGTGCCACGTTTTAAAGCGCTTCACAAAACCTTTCTTACACCAGAAATAGTATTTTGACTGCTCTGAAGTTGCAGTTCGGTTATCTGGTTGGTTGTCGCTTTGGGCAGCGTTAGCAAGGTGTTTGATCTTAGTGAACTCTTTCCAGTCGTTGCACCCTTCAGTGAAGCATAAGGAAAAAAGGAAAGAGATTTGTACAGGATTTTGTGGAGACTAAGAACAGCCTCTGCAGTTTGGAGACAATTGCATGTCTAACTAAAGAGAGTTGAATTTAAGGCTGTTTTTCAGCATCTCTATGTACATCTCCCTGATGTTTTTTCCCTTAAATCATGCTGGATACTAAATCTTGACTATATACATGCTTTGTTACAGAAGCAACCTGCTCACCTACATTACTGACATACCCATATGGGAAAACACTGAAAACCATATGCTTTTTTTCAAAAATTGGTGATCTGATTTATCTCATCTTTCCAGCATCTCATGCTAACATACCCTTGTGCTACTGTAGAAGACAGCCTTTCCTTGTCCTCATTTAGCTTCCTTTGCCCATCTTCATCTTTGTTTAAAAGACTGCTATATTAAACACCTTTCTCTTTTAATCATTCTTGATCATTTTCCTAATTTATGTCACAGTGATTTTTCCCCCCATTTTAAATTACAGTATTTGTGGAATAAAGCCATTAAAGTCACTTCTAAACTGTACAAGGGTACCTGGAGGCTGATTGCACTCCAGCTGGAATACTGATCTTTCCAAGTTCAGGTTTTTCAAGACTGTGTTTTGCAGCATGATTCCTTTTTAAACACCATGGCTGATTCTTCTCCCAAAGGTAAAAGTATGAACATTGAATTCAAGATTATAGTCCTAGCCCTGGGCATTTAAACAGTCTTTTCAGTTTTCACGTTTGCATTTTCTCAGTCTCCAATTCAGCAATCTAAATGAACAATGTTTTGCTAAATGCAATATTGATTTAGAAACTCTTGCCAATTAATACAGCATTAACTTTAATCTCAAAATGCTTTTTTACTTGCAAGGTTCCAGCTAAGTCTCAAAGGCTTCTATGCTGATCCTGCCGATCAAGAACTATATTGCAACTACACTGAGATATGTTTGCTAACATTTTTATTATCACAGCTTCATAAGACGTTTGCTACTGGTGGCAGCTCCATTCCTGCCACTTCTTTCAGCTCCATAAGTTTTGGGAACAGCAATTTAGTTTCTGAAATGTTTAATGTTAGTATAAACAAACTTAGCATATACAGAACTTTGGGCAGATGCTGATACCTGAAGCACATTCCTCTTTAATATTGCACAAAATGAGTCTGTGTGACAAAGCATCTAAGCTGTTTCTGGCTGAAACTAGCTAAATTTATCACCCTTTTTTCTTTCTAGTATTTTTACAGATATTTGATGAATTAAAACCCAGCATATGCTGTGGTATGTCTGCTTTAATTAATGAAAATTAAAGGAAAACACAGTTTCACATAAATTTATGTGAGGATTAAGATAATACTGTGTTAAATACCAAGACCATATCAGATATCTTGGCAAATTAACTGTAATTTGAATGAAGATCAGCTATCAAGGTTAATCTAGACTGCAATAAGAGAAAATCATTTGTAAATATAATAAACTTGTGCCCTTTAGGTGGCCTCTGCTAATTACGGTATGAAAGAAATTCCTTACTGAACTGTATGGAATACATTATATAAGATTATGCAAGCTGCTGCTTTTTTTTTTTTTTTTTTTTCTGGGAAGCAGTAATAATCCTTGTTCTATGGAAAGTTCACTTTTGTACAAAGCAGGGAAAGCAGGACCCCATCCTAAAAGATCCTCTAAATTGTTACTCATTTTATTGTATTCTGCACTTCCACTGCATTTCATCCCACCAGCTATTAACATTTATATGACTTGTAGCCAGTCACTCTTAATTATGTCAGATGCAACATTTCCATTAATGACTGATAATGTTCTTTTTTTTTTTTTTGTTAATTTGGAATGTCACATACAAAGTAAAAAGACTGGATAACTTGTAATCATTGCCAGGATGATTTTTTTAACAACAGAAAGACTTTAAATATTATTATGTTATGTGTAATATAAGCCATGAGAAGTGGTCACAATTATGGCATCAAAAAGTCCTTTAATTAACAAGCTCATGAGAAATGCTGCAGGGTAGTATATTTTAATTCATGTAAAACTTACTGAATCAATGAGAATTTTGTTATGAGTATGCAAGTGCTTTTGCAAATTCCATTAATTTTCTGTTTATGTTGTTCAGCAGCTGAAGCAGCCTCAGAAGTCTGCCCTATTAGACCTGCTTTTCTTCTTACTGAGTCTGGTGGAAATTTGCCCACTAACTGGGGTAAGTCTGGGATGAATAGAAAGAATAGCTGTCTCAGTGTGAGCCACTCATTAGATGCATGAGTTGAATTAAAGTCAGAAAATAGTCTTCTGTGTTACAAAAGCTACCATAGAAACATTACCAATGCCAATTTTGAAAGAATCAATGTACTTTGAGGAATGGAGATATTAGGATATTGCAGTTTTGCAACTGCATATGTTCATATACTGGACAGATGATAAAGAAGAATGACATTATCTGTCTCATTTTTTTCTTAGTCTAAACTTACATAAAAATATGGAATTCTTTTTAGTATGTGTAGCTATTCTTTTGTCTCTTTTTTTACAAAGCTAAGCAACTTCCAAAAATAATAGTGTTGGCTGTCAACTGCAGTGTATTGACATTACACCAAATTCTTGAAACAATGAAACAAAATTTATTTTATCATAAAAAGTTATAGTAAAACCATACCAGTAGATAACACAAATGAAACATGAAGTTTAGATGCAGATACCTGTTTTAATGTAGATTACATTGTATATGATTGCAAGATGCAAAACAATGAAAGACAATCGAATTTGTGCTAAGAAGAAAACATTTTCTGTCTCTTATAGTCTTTTTTTAATAGGAGTTTGAGGATTTTTTTATGGAATTAAGTTCAAGCCTTGGAATCAGACTGGTTGATAACTGAATTTTTTTTCCCCATCTAACTGTAAGATTAAAACCAATATGCCACTTAGTAAAATTTATTCCCCTTGTCCTTCCTATTCAGCTGCAGCAAAGGAAATCACAAGCTAAATTACAGTTCTGAAACTGATATAGCAGCATGTAATTAAATTAAGGTCTAAAATACACTGAATCACTGTCTGTTAAGGGAAAAGTTACTGAAATGGGTTTGGGGAAGTAGCTGCAGGTTTGAAAGAATAGTGCTTCTGAATTTTATGGACATGATTGAAACTGTTTTGTTGGTTGTTTTTTTCCCCATGATACTTCAATAGAATAAAAGCGAGCAAGTTTACTTTTAAATACCAGCTGTAATAGAAGCTTGGATCAGAATCTCCCAGGAAGCCTAGATAAGATCAGTTGTTAAAAAAAAAGCACGTTTCAGCTGCTGTGCTATGTAATGTATGCATTTATACAAGGGAGGTGATAGCTGACCATACATTGTTTATGTTGTTACACAGAGCTCACTCCAGGCGAGTTTTTCAAGTCTGGATTAAAATCATTTCCAGACAAAATGTCTGATGTCAACAAGAGGTGCAGTGATTCACTCATCCATGCTTTTCTGCAAGTGTGGCCATGTAATACAAACGCTGCATTCATCTGGATAGATCAAATCTGCCACAACATTCTGGCTTTAAAATGTACTGATAATCTGCACACCAATAAAATTATTCAGTTAAGAATCATCAGAATAAGGAAATCCATGCTGTGAAGTAAAAGAGAGCTTTCACGTGCCAGAGAGCTGGCTGTCCACAGGCTTCTTGTTAGCTTCATGCTTGGCTCTGCACAGGATGGTTCCACCTAGCTACAAAATCAAATCTATTACTGTGGAGCCAAGCCTAAGTGGTGATGAAAGCTGATTCTTGCCACAAGGCGCTGGGGTTCCTCCTGGGCAGTAACGTGGCTGAACTTCCTAACAACTCAAATAGTCCCTGGGATCCTCTGCTTGCACTGGAGAGGGAGACACTTATGTTTCTAAGATGAGAGTTGTTCCCTTGAGGGGACTTAATGATCTTAAGGGTCTTTTCCAACCTAAGTGATTCCATGATTCTGTGACTTTTCCCGAAGTGCACTGAAAGACTCGGGGGAATAAGCAAGAGATAGTTTAGATACCATATACCCAAGAGGTAGGAGTACTGTTTATGTGATTGACTGGAAGCTACTCAAATGCTCAGAGATCTAGAAAAGTCTTTCTACAATTTTTGTCATGACCTTGGGCTCTAAGATTTTCTCTGATAAGACATAAAAAGATCTCACCTGTGTAAGTAGGTCCTTACTGATCAGACCTTAGAAGAAGCTTTTCACTTTTATTTCAAACAAACGTTGGATTGAGAATGAAAACAGTGCTTGGCCATTTTCTCAGTTTTGGATGTTGGCCATGGAAATATCTTTGTAGCTCATCAGCTGTCAATTCAGAGTATATCAGAGCACTGTCTTCTGCAGGTCAGCAAAGACTGAAGCTGGCTATTAACTTTTAGGAACTTCCTAACACTACTGCTTCCACTGGACACATTTTTGGTAGGAGGTATTTTGGAGGGCAAGATCTAATAAATCGAAACCACACTCTTTCAAATCAGCACAGCTGCTTGATGAGATGGCTACTTTAACTACATTTTTCAAAGTGTTGCTGAAGGATCTGTATTCTATGTGATGTTCTGTAGTTACTATAGATGCATGTCTTCTCAGGACATTAACAAACACAGCCCTTATTATGTTGAAAACAGGCATGGATTATTGTTACCTTGTGCATTTTGCAACAAAATATAGCCTCTACCATTTAAAAATGTTGTAATGAAGTAATGTCTTCTCCTTTTATATGGTAAAGGCTCAAACTTGATATCAGTTTTTACACACATCTATATTTAGAGCTAGGAGATTGTATGCTGTCAGCCAAGACAAAACAGGAATTCTGTCTCCAGATCCTGTTTTATTTATAGAAGGTGGCCTCTTGGAAGAAGCCTCAACATCTGGCTTTTTTATTGATGGTACCAAGATGTTCCTGGGTTCAAAAACTTTCCTCCATTACAGTGTTTTAACAGACTGAGGAATCTGGGGTTAAAGGCCTAAGTGGGTCCCTTTGTTCAGGTGCATGGTCACTATTAAAATAAACCTTTAACACAACCCCTACAGGTATTGACCAGCAACCTCAAAGTCCCCCATAAAAGACAGACCACTCTGTTGCTGCACAATGGGCTCTTTTCTTAGTTTGCTGTCCTCTTTTCTCCTAAGTGCATTGTAGTTGTTTTGTTTTTCTGGAATCCATTTTGGTTTCCTAAAATCTGTGATTTTGTGTGATGTTTTCTCCTGTCTTTGGTCCTTCAGTTGAGTAGGTTTGGTAGCCACAGATACTATAATCAGAATCACGTAAGGGTTGAGGTTGGAAAGAACTTGTGGAGGTCATCATATTTGTGTCTCTTTGCTGCTGTCTGTCCAGCCACTCTGTATCTCTTTTGCACTGAGGAGCCCAGAACTCTGGTACCCCGCTGGCACAAACATTAATTTGGTGACTGAATCCACTTGCAGCCATTAACAGAACATTGCCCCACTTGTTTCTGAGTTCACAGATCTACAACAAGGTTCTGTAGATGCTCTAGTGGCCCGGTCACATATTTGCTCTTAGATCAAGCCACCATTCTCTGAAGTAGACTTCTTTGCTCCTAACAGCAATCTATTTTTTATCTCCAGGAAATGGAGTATTCTTGTTTCAAGAGGAACTCTCCAAAGCTACTTCCTGCTCAAAAATATATTTTGATTTCTCCAGGGAAAAGTTCTCCCTAACCTGTTTTTAGCTTTCTCCCATCCTTGACCTTTAGGTACCATTTTGTTGCAACCTCCCCTTCATGACCCTTCTTTCTCTGTTTTGCTAGAGAAGCATACCTGTATCTCTTTCTCTTAAGCTTCCAGGCCAGTGAAATCCTATTCTCCTCAATATCAGTCATAAATTAACTCCTTAAACTCATTCCATCACTTTTTTAAGCTGGACACTTTCTGCTAGTGCCATTCTTTTTTTTTTTCAAGTAAAATACCTTATTATGGCACAATTTCAGTGCACACTTCATTTTCCCCTAGTTATCATGAGATACAAATGTAGTCTTCAAGGTCCTGCTCTATCTCTATTCTGTTGTTTACTCTTCTCTACAGCTACTTTCCTCACTTTTACCTGATCTTTTTGTTTTTGTGTCTTGGTTGCTTTCTTTTTTAAAATAATTATTTTATTTTTATCACCCTGTCACTGAAATCCTACTGCTGACATATCTATTCCTGTTATACCTGATATACTTTCTGAAGCCTTGACCATGTCTATTGAAATCTTACCATAGAAGAACTTGAACGTTACTGGAAGACACAGCCACAGAATACCATTTCTTCTCAAGGCAATCCTCTGGTTTCTTCTCCAGCTCGCCTGCTTCAAAGCTTCTGAATATGACATGAATGTATTACCCCAAGAGACCTTCATAGTCACAGATTCTCAGCCAAACAGCATGACTCAGATATCTGTTTTGACAAAACCGGTATTCAAACATCGCTGCTGTCATCTCCTCTACCTTCATAGGTGAAATTTGTTGACATTTCTTCAACTGTTTCATTTTTTACCTCTGGGAATGTGGTCTTGCTCCCTTACTGTTTGCAGAAGCTGATACCTCCTCTCCTCCATAATGCCGGTATTTTCCTACAGATGTATTAATGGTCTTTTTACTGTAATGGAATAAGGGTTCTGATTCTTTAGTAAGTGGTTAGAATAAAGTGTGTTTGATTCTCTGCTGAAATTTGTACTTCAGGTTTCAGAAAGACTATTCTAACAGATGAGAATTTCTTAGAAAGCCTATTCCAAACAGCTGCAGTCCACGTGAATCCATCTCGCTAAAGGCTCTTTGTAAGCAGGGAATAAATTTCCCAGGGTTTGTCACCTGCAGATAATGATAATGTCCTTAAAATAAATAAATATTCAGCATCTTGAAAATGACAAGTAGATGTTGGGTTTCCAAGATTCTTATGCATCATTCTCACCATTCCAGGTTTGTACTGTTCATTTCTCAGTCTCCTGGTGACCTACAAATCCAACTCTAGCACACCTTTGTCTTCCTGTGCTCATTAATTTCCACAACAGATCAAATCATGTGGCGATTGACTCCCATGCCCTGTGTTCCTCTTTCCTGGTGTGGCTGACATTCGTATAAAATTGTCTTTCAGAACAGGACCATGTAAAATGTGCGAAGTAACTGAATAGGAATTCACAGTACTGTATTACCTCGTGTTAGCCGAACTGTGCATTCAGTTTGTGTTAGCAAATGCAGCTCTTTTTGGGCACTTTTTGGAAAAAACTTTAACCTGCTGGAAACTCAAGTCTATGCCCATTTCTATTTTTTTTTTTTTTTTTTGGTTGTTGTTGTTCCTAGTCAGGACTGAAACTGTGCAATAACTATGTTGCACTTGGTTCTTCATCACTTCTTTTTCTGGCTAGTGGTTGAAGAAGACTATTAAATGGCAATGAAGAAAAACAGTGCAAATATTGCATCTTCCAAAAAAATAATTCTAATTTGGGCAAAATGTCAAAGAGGATTTCGATATATCTGAGCCATTTCCCCTATTTCTGTTCATAGTCAGCAGAATGAGCTAGCTCCTATTATGTTAAAAATAAAGCACGAGAGCTGTATTTTTAGGTTAAATATAAAAGAATGATAACCCATTAGCCCATGTTCTCATACAGATTCCTTGCCTACCTACTCTAATGATGTGAATGAGTATCATTGCTTCATCTATTTTTAAACACAGAATGCTCTTGCAAGCAAGACACTTTATTTTAGTGTGAATTTCCTGGTTAAATACAAGTTACATCCCTCAGATATGATTCCTGTGCATTTAGATTGATGCAAACCTTCCTTTGAATCATTTGACTGAAAGCATTTGTTTCATAACTGTGTTATGCCAGAAGTCCAGATGCAAAGAGCAAAATGCCATGAGAATTAGGGCAAAGATGCCATAACATTTAAGAAAGCAACTGTAATTTTCTCTGTTGTATAATAGCTTTTGTAGTAACATCCAATTTGCCAAAAGTATCTTGTCAGTACAAATGCAAAAATGTTAAAATTAATTCCTACTAAGTTTGAACCCTTTTTATGGACTGATAATACATAGGCAGATTTACTGCTGCTTATTGATGGCATAAGGCAGTTGGGGTTAGTTAACACTGTTATGCTTCAGACCAGTAATGAGCCTGCCAATATATCTCTGTGCTTACCCTCACTAATAATAAAAGATATGCTCCACTCCCTTTCTCATCATTCCTTTTGCAGCTGCTATTTTAAGCAACCCCTTTGCCCCTTTTAATATTTTAAACCCCAGCAGGCTCAATAGGTGAAACATGAGACTGGTACATTTATTTCTTGCATCTGGAGTAAAAGGGAAGGGAACAGCTAGAGAATCAGATTCCTTCCCTAATTTGTAACGTTAGCTCTAATAATCAGTGGTTCCTACCACACATCAGAAACTGAGTGACTGCAGAATCACAGAATATGCTGAGCTGGAAGGGACCCACAAGGATCACTGAGTCCAGCTCCTGGTCCTGCACAGGAGCATCCCCGAGAGTCACACCATGCGCCCGAGAGCATTGTCCAAATGCTTCTTGAACTCTGTCAGGCTGGTGCTGTAACCACTTCCCTGGGGAGCCTCTTCCAGTGCCCAAACACCCTCAGGATGAAGAAACTTTTTCTCATACCGAACCTGAACCTCCCTCTACACAACTTCAAGCCATTCCCTCAGATCCTGATGCATATGTTCCTAAGAATGTACATCGACCATCAGTTCTGAGGGCTTCGTGTCCCGCTTACTGCCTCCCCCTTGGCAGGTGACTTGCTTCATGAGTATGCCAGCCCACTGAACACCATCAACAGTCATAGACCTAAACATTATTGTGCAAGAGCAAGTTCTGGGAAACAGGAAAGTGTAACTCCATATATTTCTAATTAGCTGATGGATGGATGAGTTAAATTCACCTCTCTTGAGAGAACCCCCACACAGCAGTGTGGTTATGACTGTGCCAGCTAGAGCTAGCCTAGATAATGCCTGGGTGTGCTATGGATGGGATAAAGCATGACAGAGACTGCTCCTGTAAAGAATCTGGACACTGACACTTTTTTTTTTGTGTGTATATAGGATGAGATGTGTTGTGGGGAAGAGGGTTTAGATGTGTGCAAGTAAGTTACAGCATGCCACTGAACCCTGGGTTCCTGGCTAATCCTATTTACTGATACAGACATATCTTGCAATTTCCAGGGAAGCCTTGAAGACAGATTTACAGTGGACCTTGGAATTGCCTTCTGCCAGCGAGGAATGACACAAAGTTAGTGAGTCACAGCCCCAAATGTAAGCAAAGCTCTCACAGAGTCAGAGTTGGATCCACTTGTAATGCAGCTAGCAAAGAAGATGAGCAGCTCATAGAAAAGGGTCATCTGGCAAAACAATTGAGCATTTCAGTCTGAATGGTAAGGGAATTGCAGCTGTGGAACAAGGAAAAAGAAGCCTTCCCTTTCTAAAGCTAGGTGGAGACCTAAGTTGCCTAATGAGTCTCTGCAGGTTGGCCATAGTATGTCTGATGAGTACTGTGTTAATTCTCAAAGAGTAGGAGGCAAATAAGAGCTTCATCAATTACTAGACAATGGCAGATGTTTTTCTGGATAAACGGAGCTCTCTTTTTCCTGATTTCCTTGTTTACCCACAAAAAGTGTGCTGGAGGCTGTACTCTGCATTAAAGTAATTTCCAAGCTAGATATCTGCAAGATAGATGCTAAACCTGAAGCAGCTTTTATAAGATTTCTTTGCCTGAATAAAATCAGTTGTCTCTGAAGGTGATTAATTGCATCTGGACATTAGGGTATAAGATTGCTCAGAGGATTTGTCTTCTGGGGAATCTATTATTCTCTCTCCTTTGGGTCTGGTGAGAGCACAGTGACTAACTCAGATTTAATTGTCAATATTTTAGCTGTTTAAAACTAGATGAGGTGAAGCTTAGTGTCTGAGTTTTAGCTCAAAGAAGGTTTAGGACAGGATAAATAGGTTAAAAATAAAAGCTGTTTCCTACATCTGTTTATTGAGTTTATCGGGATTCCTTAAATTTGTCTGTGTCTTGTCACATAAATTTTAGATACACTCAAGGACAAATGATGTCATATTGTCTCTTTTATCATTTATTCCTCATCTTAACATCTGTTTCCTAACCAATTATTTCTCCATGTGTAACATTATTCACCACTTATGCCACCAGTAAATTTGGATCACTTTTTCTAGACAATGGCTGGGCGAATGTTCCATACAGTTTCCATTTCTAAAATCACCATTAGAGTAACATGTATTTGGATTCAAATGGGTTAATATTAATGATCAGGATGAAATACTTCCTTTATCTCTATTTTTGGCTTAGGGAATTAGCCATAAGCTCAGACCAAAACAAACTTTTCCTTGGCATTGATTCAGATGTTTTGAACATAATCCTTCTCATTGGGAAATCAGTAATAGCACTCCCATTGGTCTTCTGGAGGGACAGACAGGGTCATTCATAATAAATATATTTGGTGAATTCAATTATCTTAAAGTTAAAAACAGTAATACCAAAATAAATAAATTCACATCAGTCATTTATTTTTCTGGACAAAATCCAGGTGTAATAAATATGTCATGAGCAAAGGACACAGGACACTCTACATTACTGAAGAGACTTTGACACCCTAACTTTTTTGTACTTAAAAATAAAAACCAATGTTTTCTGAAAAATGGAAATTTTTTGTATGAATCATCAAAAGGATTAAATCTATTGAGACTATCTGAAAATTTAAAGACAATTTCTGTACAAAAAGTAAGTTGACTGAACTTGATGGCCTAGGCTTTGTTGACTATACACAAATAGCACTTGAATACAGGTTTTGACCTGAGAACTTCACATTCTCCTACAAATTGTTTGATAAATATCAGTGTCAAAATTTGAACTGGTTTAGTTCCAACTAATGTATGAACTTAAATGAATCATTTTTGTTTGGAGTTTGTTTTTCCCTGAACCCGTATGTTCGATGGGAAAAGATCGACAAACGCAGACTGTGATTTGGACCATATGAAACCTGAAGGACCTGTATCTCCTACTGGCAAGAAAGGAAACTTAGAACAATAATGCATTTGATTTAGATGTCTCTTTCATCGTATGTTACTAAAAAACTAAGAAGTATGAAAATGTGAACTTATGCGTTCTTCTGCCTCTGCCAGTATTTTTGTTAGAATATCCCCTGACCTGGTTTAACTAGAAATAGTTACCTACGTAGGCTGCACCAGTGAGGTTAAATGGGTAGAATTTTTCTGAAACAAATCACCTTCCCTTCCCTTCCCTTCCNATCTGACACCAGAATTTGCCAGTCCCCTGTGAGTGAGCAGCTTTAAATTTTTTGACCAAATAGAAAGAGTAAAGAATTGGATATCAAGATATGTAAGAACTGAACTCCAAAGAGACAGCTGCTGATACTGTGCTGTGTTATTTCTCTTAAGGCCTTCAGAGTTTTTTTGAAATAGGAAGTATATAATGCCCAAAGATATTGGAGAAACACCACAGAGAAGCGTGGGGCCCTTGCCCTTGTTTCCTTCTGTACCCATGAGACTGCTCCTCCTCCATTTCTAAGAATTTCTTTTGTATTACAGTCTTGAGGAGGAACTGGACTGTGTTTGAGATGGTATTGGGATTGTAGGACTTCTGGAATCTGGCTGGCTTTTTGTGACATTAATTTGTCAAACTCATTGGTCCATCCCATCCTTACCCACACCATGCTTGGATCCACGAAGGACAAATTTGCATGGGTATCAGAACTCCACACCAACCAAAGACAGGTCTATAAGAATATAATATGATTTAATATGTAATAGTTTAGTCCTTTCTAAAAAAAAAAATAGATGTTTTCTACATCTATTGGAGGAATGCTACAGCTTGATGGAAAAAGTTTAGCAGCAGCTCTGTGTGACCCAGGGTAGATTTTTAGTAAAAGCTGAGAGAAAAATTACCTACTGGCATTTGCTAAAATAGGAAAAACAAGGTTTTGCTGACATTAGCTCACTTTAACAGAGTAGTGGCAGAAAGGAGGGAAAGATATCAGGAAAGAAATGATGAATAGGTGCTTTTGCAAAGCTTGACACATCACCACTTTGGACTGGCTGAAAACTTTAAAAAAATGTTAAGATTATAACAGTACATTGTGGTTATTTTTTAATTTAAAAGAAGTGGGACGTTTCACTCTTCCACTGCAATTTCTGCCATCACATTGTTTGTTGTTTATACTAATTTATTACAAGTCTAACTCTGTGCTTTTCTAAAAAAAAAAAAAAACAAAAAAAAACCAAAAAACCAAAACCCAGAAAAAGAAAATAATTTTTTTTTAAACTATACATCAGTGCTTGTGAATGCCCCCAGATATGATAACCTTAGGCATATGTGGTAGGTTTCCATCTCAAGCAACTGATTCCCAAAGTACAATGACAGGAATTCAAGTTAGTAAGTAACAGGGCCTTTATTTCCCCAGAGATACAAGTGTGGAAGTCAAGGGAAATACAATGACGTTGTTAATGTTTTATTTATAACTGTTGGTAGTCCCACCCTTGGCTACATTGTCTGAGCTGCTACTGTTATTTTCATAAAAAGCACAACAGGCAATTTCTATTTTATGCAGATGATTTATTTCTACACGTGTGAGGAGGAAAAAATCATTTTTATTGGCTGTTTGTGATCTATTAAAAGAATCTTGTCATAATAATTTATGCCTTAAAACACTTTGATTAGGTGAGCTAGATTAATTGGTTAAATTTTGAAGGTGTAAGATTCTGGGCATTCGTTTTCATCTCACAAAAAATGATCTAACTTTAACCATTACTTCTGTGCTGATAGATACTCTAAATTTGCAAAGGTGTTAGAGACTTCAAGAAGCCACCGCAGGATTTTGCTTGCTTTAGCACAGCTGATTGCCAGTTTTTCAGTATAATTCCTAATACTTTATGAAAGAACTTCTTTTGTAAAATAGAAGTGAGATTATAGGAAACACAGTTAGACTCATAGTTCATAATGCCTTTTCCAAAATCAAACCAATTATATCTGTTTAACGTTGTTTTTAAATGGTTACAGGGCATGATTTGCTGAAGAATTAAATATGCATCTGTCAGTATATTTTAAGAAATTACAACATTCGTGAATTTTTGGAACAGTCACAGTTAGGAAGTATTTGAGAGAAACTCATGCCATGAGGTTGTCATGAAACAGAACTTATTAAGTTCAAAAACATTTAAATATTTGGACATCTGTTGGTTTATCCAAGCTTTCCAAAATTTGCCCATGATTTTCTGTATAAAAACACTTCATTAAGTACTTAGCCAGTTACCAAGTCTGAAGTGAACGCAATCTGACAGAAACATCACAAATCTTTGTAATGTGGTTTTAAACATCCAGCTAAAGTAACCTGAAGTCAATTAATAGCAAGTTGTGTGATTCAGCTGCTAAGCAATTAAACTGTTATTTGGAAATGTAACAGAACAGGGTTTTGCTTTTAAGGTGTTTTGCAGATAAAGCAAGGTATTTCACTTACAAGACTGCTTAAATTAAAGGAAATCTTCAGGTTCCATCTCAAAGGACTCCTGTGAACTCCTGTGAGATGAACTCATGCCCATATTATGAAATATGGCTGTCTCCTGAACTGATATATGAATGAAGGCCTGAAAGACTTCTTTGAATGGTATCAGAGGATGAGTACTTAAAAAGTTACTAGGAAGTTGTAAAAAGTGTCTAAGGTATTTTAGATTATGCAGATAGAGACTTCAGATATCCCTACAGATATCCAGGACTGAATTCAAAGAACGACCTTAATAAAAGAGCATCTTAAGAGCTGTGGAGCAAAAGAGAAGATTATATGCTATAGAGTGAAGAATCTTTTTTGACTTTTCTTTTGTTTATGAGGCAATAATGAACCCTGAAGGAAAGAGAATTTGACTTCACCAGAGAATGAAGTTATTAAGGAGAAGAGGGATTCTGTTGCATCTGGCAATAGGTAAATCTCACTGCTACAGAGACCTGGTGTGGGCACTTTTCAGATATATTTGGGGGGAGGCTCTTAGTGGATTTGGTAAAGTTTCCAGGCTGTTTAATAGGGACCAAATCACAAAGGCAGAAATGTAACATTAATGGGGCAAGTATTTTATGTTTGATGTGAGATTTGTTCTGGATTATCATGCAGAAGTCCAATCAGTCTGTTCAGCTGTGTCTTCCCTCACTCTCAGCTGTCAGAAAAAGCAAATGTGCAGCAGGGTCATGTAGCAAAATGTACAGCAAACAGGATAGGATGAAGAGCTATGGTAAGATGTAGTCTGAGATATCTTGTCTTACTAAATATTTGAATTTAGGTGAATTCCTTATTCTGCCCTAGCTTTATTTTTTTTTTTCATCCTTAGCCAGTTCCATATAGTCCTTCCTTTGAAAGTCTTACTTTCTTTCCTTTGAAAGAATTTTCTTTGGCATCGAAGATTAGACTACCACAGAATGACAGAAAAGCTGAAATTGGAAGGGACCTCTGGAGATCATCTGGTCCACTCCCTTGCTAAACAGGACCACATACAGCTGGTTGTCCAGGACCATGTCCAGGTGACTTAAATATCTCCAGGGCTGGAGATTCCACAATCTCCCTGAGCAACCTGAGCCAGGGCTCAGTCACCCTTACAGTAAAATATGTGTCCTGATACCAAGATGGAACAGGTAAAGATGCAGGGAATGATCTGGATTGCACACTGGCAATGTTTGGAGGTAGTTAAGGAGAAGCCTAAGTGACATGATGCAATCTCATTTCATATGGTTGTGCAGTTTTCCTGTGTGCTGAGGATAAGGCTGAGAATAAGATTTCTACCCTTCATAGGGACTAGAAAATAAAAGGCTTTTTTAGGCAGTTATTAGGAAATCACTATCTGAATTAGAAGTAAATTTAGTCTCAATTTATGCAGATGTGTCGACAGAGTGGAATAGATGGGAATTCTACTGATCCCAGTAAAATACATTTATGCTGACACTACAGAGATAAGACCTTAATAGGCACCTTTTGCCACGTGGTACAGGGTCTGTGCAGCAGTGATCAATTTGCCATCAGAGGAAAAGTCGTACAGTGACAAGTGGTAAGTTTGGACAACCCAATAAATCTTTTTTAACCCCCTGAGATCACACTGCTTTTTACCTAATACATTCAGGGAAACCTTTTCTCCCACTGCCAAAAGTGCCAGTGTTCCCTTACCTTTTTACTGTTCAAATCATGATAAAATTGAGCAAGAGCTGCCCAGGGACCTTGATTATCCACCACATTACTGACGATCTTTTAAGTGTAACATTTGATTAGTTCGGTGTGCAATGCACTATGTGTCAGTAGTTTCTTTCTGTTTCCACTTCTGAATTTCTAAATATATTTGATTCAGTTGTGTTTTCTTATTGCACTAAGCCTTTTTTTTTTCCCTTGGCTGGGACTGAAATGCAGAAAATAACATACGAATTATGAGCCCAAAATAATTAGATATCGATAATTTCTGAAGCAAGAAGGGAGTGTTAGAATGTGTTCTATGTAAAATGCTGGTGATGCCCTGTGCTCCATACTCTACCCTTCAAAAGTGATTTGGGTTCTTTGTAAGACACCCAGGGTCTTAGACAATTTACCTCTATCCAGGTGTAACCTTAAGAATATTTTTCTGTCTCTCAATAAGAGGGGAGAAAAAGTACTTCCTTTATCTTCCAGTAACAAATCCTGAATAGTTGCTTGTTCCAGAAGTGCAATGTACATTAACTTAGAGGTTCCATATAAGTTTTTTTTCCCATCAAAGTATCATACAGGCAGATTTGATCTGCCAATATGCTGATCACTTTTCCTGACCCAGTAGGGTGGTTAAACAAACACTCCAGTGGATTCTGGTCTGAATTTCCCTTGACTAAGGACAGCCCTAAGGTAGGGCTACGTCGTCATGTTACTGATGAGCCCATATCAAGACATAAACAAGTGGTGCCGTCTTAGCCAAGGAACAATGAGACAAGCAAAAGAACAAATGAGCAGCTAGTAATCTGATCCAAAATGTCCCTCATCAGTGTGAAATACTGAGTACCCTAGCGTTTTTAATTATATATCACTAACTGTTTTGAATAAACAAACGCCAAAAGATAGCGATAATCCAAAACCAGACCACACGAGTATTTGGAACCATTTTTGTGACAAGCTGTAATTTGTTCCAGGAGAGAAAAAATAATAAATCATTCTTAATTTGCGTTGTTTTGACTTGTCCCTCTTGACATCATTCCTTTTAAGATGCTTAAGTAGAATCCTTCCTTGTTTTTTCTGCCCATGCTAGTCTCACTTTCAAGGGACCACTAAGACAAGACGAAACTTCTGTAAGGGATTGATTGTCTGGTGAGAGTCAAGACCATGTCATGGCTGGAGAACAAAACAATGATGTTTTTATCCAACTTTCCTTCAAGGCTTTAAAGAAGAATTGATAGGAACTTGCCAGGACAATCCTGAGGCAAACTGCATGAGGTTTTTGTGCTTTACCCTGTCATGCACATTGCTTTTTTCATTGCACTGAAGGAGCAGGGTTTACTGGCTACTGACTGCTCATAAACCAGTGCAAAACAGATAAATTTGGGGCTAGGTGAAACTGTCTGCTGTGTTTCTCAAGAAGGTACAGCCAACTCGTATGTCATAATCTAACTTAAAAAAAGCTCATGGCCTGCTAGTGAGTAGAAGCAGTTAGACATTTCTCAGGAAAGTGACTTTTATTAGAAAACTGCCGTTGAAATCAAAAGTCTTTTGAGAAATACGCTGCGTTAGATAAAGATTTCCAAAGAAAGGACTTCTCAAAGCTAAGACAGAGCCATTTTTGGCATGGGTTTTGGTATGCAGCACGGGCAATTCTGTTTTGTCCAAGATATTTAAACAAGGTCAGTTCATCAGCATTTATCTTGCTCCTTTGAAATTACTACTTTGAAAGAACTCCTAACTTTGGGCAGTTGGGCCACATAGAAGCTGTTTTCTTGGAGCTGTGTGACCAGTTCTATCCTTGTTTTTGTAGGTATCTACCATAAAGAGAAGGAAGGAAAAAGAGGAAGCAAGGAAAAAGAGGAAAAAATCTGGTGTAGGTACGCTGAGAACTAGATCAAAACTCAGGAATTATGTAGGTAATGGAGAGTTTAAGCTGAAATGAAATGCACACAATAAAAGTACACACCATACAACTCGAAACACTCAGTGTTTCGACATGAAGTGACTTCATGTCCAACTAACCCAGGCTTACTCTCAGGTTTTGAGCAGAGCAGAGTGTCTGAGCCTGAGTTGCAATCTGGATAGTGAATATTCCTTTGCCTGTGTGCCCTGAGAGACCCCATACATCTCATGTATTCTGTACAATGCACACAGGCAGGTTTGGCTGACACTTTTTTTTAAATGACATCCCAGGGCTTTATAATTATACTTTTTACACAACAACTCAATGGGCTTTGGCACCATCTGCCAGGACTTTTGCTGTGCTCAATTTCATGCACTCACTGAGTAAACTGGAAACAGGGATGGGAAATTTAGCCTCTTCTTCTGACACCGTTTCTGACCATTTAACTAGACCATCATGCTCCTCAGCATGCTTTTCCTTTCTGGTCTGAATATTTGTCTGCACAGAGTAGAAGCATTTTTTAATAGATCACTTTTTTCCGTAGGAGTCCAAGTATCAGAAGGAAAGATTTAGTCTTGGAAGAGCAGCACTCTGAATGCACACTGGCATAACGACACAGTAGATGCCTTGATTCATTCTCTGCTTTGTTGCCTAGGTTAGAGCCATTGTAATGACCAAAATACAAAACTGGCATGCCAATTTCAAAATGTATTTTCCCTGCCTAAAGCTGGGAAATTTTGTAAGGAAATTTTAACTCCCTGTCCAAAACGGAGGGCAAACAGTTGTCTAATACTGTACTATTTTAACCAGTGCTTTTCAAAAGAAATGTCATATTTCTGGTTTAAATAGGTCTTTTAAATTCATTATTATAGTTCAGAAGATTTCAGATGTATTAGAAATTGTTTTAGCCTGTCAGCTTAAGGTAATTATTCTTTTAAAATGCTAACTTACTGCTGGGATAACAATTTGAAAATAGTCATGGAAAATAAATGTTTTCTACCTGTCAGAACCGACTGTGATTGTTTGGTTTGGGGTTTTTTGTTTTGTTTTGTTTTGTTTTGTTTTGTATTTTTCATTTCAAATTGTCTCACAGTTTGGCAAGTCTTGCTTTAAGATGCACCACACTGTTATTATTACTATTATTACTATTATACACTACTATTACTATTATTAGTATTATTATTCCAAACAAGACTAGACCCATCAGAGAAAACAAAGCTGGACCTAAGTGGTTTTTCCTTCTGTGCATTTTGCAACTTTACAGCCTTGTGAGTTTAAAAGCGCTCTCAACAAAATTATTATAAAAAGGTAGCTGGAATGTTTGTTTTTTTTCCATATTAAGGAAGATGTGATGTGTAGAGAAGGAAGGAATGAGAAAGAGAAAAAAGGGAGAGAGGCAGAGAAGGGTGAAAGCCCCAAGGGAGTGAAGGAACATAATATGGAGTATAGTTTTACATATGATTATAATAGAGACATGTTCATTTGTGATGTGAGAGTCTAAAAAGGAACATCTGAAAGCTCTGCAGTGTTTGCGATGCCAGGTTTAAGTGAGGACTCTTGTAGGAACCGTACTACAAATGCATACTGAATTAAATAACCTTTAAAGGAGTGTTCCCACCCAAATTCTGTCCTCAGCCACAAGTGCAGAAGATGTTAATTGTTCAGAACTTGAGAACTGTCCAGTGGAAGGCCACCAGAATGCTCAGGAGGAACAGCACCCTTGCACTTTGGGAAAAGCCTGAGGGATGTGGGCTTGTTCAGCCTGGATAGGGGATAGTTTTGGGGGGATCTAACAGCAGTGCCCTTGTACGGGGCACTCATCAGGACACAGAGATGGGTTCTTTGAAGAGATGCATGGCAGGTGAACAAGAAACTACGGTGGTACATTGGAACAGAAGAACTACAAAGTCATACAAAGCAAAAATAAACCAACACCCAGATACCTTGAGGACCGTCATGCAGTGTGGCAGGTTGCCCAGAGAGGCTGTGCTAGCTCTGTCAGGTTTTCAAACCCCACAGTACCCAGCCCTGAGCAATCTGATCTGACCTCAGAGCTACCCCTGCAATGAGCAGCAGCTTGGACTAGAGACCTGCCAAGGTCCCTTTCCACCTGAACAATAGTGTGATCATGTTATCCTGTGGCTGCTTCCCAAATGTCAACACCACTGTTACAGGTGAAATATGGTAATGTACAGTTAATCAGAAAGTTGTCTGAGAACATGACTAACTGTTGAATTAAATGGAAACTGAGATATTGTGTCACATTTGATTTCTAGGACTCCCTTCCTCCTTTTCTCAGTAGGTGTTTTATTTTCTAACTTGCAAACAGACACCTCCAGAGGCTGGATTTTACACATCACAGATTACAACTTCTCCTACAATAAATCCTCAGAAGAGCTTCAAACACAAAGGCAATTGTGCCACTTGACCTGAGCACCAGTCCCTGGTGTTTTATGATCTAGTATAGGCTTAGCCTCTGGGCATCATCATTCCCTGCATGGTAGCATGCTCAGGGCAAGGGCACACATAGGTGGGCTCTTCACCCACGTGGCAGGCATATAGGCATGGGATATTCTGAATGCAAAACATGTTCCCATGCTGCTTTTAAGAAGCTTATACTAAAGACAGATAGCTGCAGCTATAGCACCAAGGGCTGAAATCCTTGACAGCACTTAATTAGCTTCATAAAAATCAGGAAAACAAACAGGCTTACAGGGAAAAAGATGACCATATCCTCAGAACTTTGTGAAATCAGGCCATTGCATCATACCAATCTCTAAGTAGTTCTCTCTCTTTCAGGCTACTCTGAGAAAGTGTATGCTGCTGAGTTAGCACTGTAAAACACCTATGAAATACATTTTCTATGTAAGAAGAACAGAATACACACAAAGAAATCTGTAATTCTCGACATTTTTTACAAGCAGGGCCCCTTTATGGCCTCATTTGTCTCTATGTAACCTTTGATTGCCTAACTAGCTTTAATTGCTGGCTCTTTTTGAAGTCCTGCTGGGCTGGAGAGTTAAGTGACAAATGTAGTAGCTGTCTCCCAGTATAAATAGTCTCTCTTGTGCCCTAGATTACTTGACTTACTGCTGACTATATTGTTGGCATACTGTATTTGATTTCTTGAGAATTTTTTTTTTATATATGTAGGTAATCTGATCCACTTATTTATTTAAAGGAACTAAAACTGTTATGCATGATTTGGGAAAAACAGAATTAGATTCTTGCTCTTTTCCATCACATTACACAAAACAATATAAGTGCCATAGTTTTAAGCGTCATATGTCTATAAGTCATTCCCTGGTCACAGGAGCACTCATATCATCATAATGTTTCATGAACCATTTGTGTACTCTCAAGATTTTCTTTGGAATAGAATGACACACAAAAGAAACAATTTTTTTTTTTTTTTTATTAACAGCAGCATCCTTGTCAAATGTAATGGATGAGCAATTACCATTTCATTTAGTCTGACTATGGAACCAGACGTTGTTAGTCAGGAATGTGAGGTTAAAGAGATTTTTATGTGTTTCCATGTCTTGCTAAAGAAAGAAAGTCTCTCTAGGTTCATCAGCCACTGTCTTTACATCTTCTATGTGGATTTTTTGTATCCTGTAAACCCTGCTTCAGATCTGACTTTTAGCTTTGGGTTAATAGTGCAACTTTATCTTCCTGACTGTTGCTTATGTACTTCTGGTTTTCCTCTTGATAAAACAGCAGTAAAATATAGATGTAGCATTCTTCAAAGTAAAAGGAAAGTAAGAAAGGGAAGAAACCTATTCTCCAAAATATATTTATAAAATGGAAAAAAAACCCTGAATGATTGAATTCTTGTGCACTTCTTCCAGGAACATTATACTTGTACATACTACTCTAGTAAACTCCATTTAACTACCCAGCTGAGCTGGGCTTATATTGCTTTGCTCAAACTGTGCCAAGCAGCCCAGAGAACTGGCTGCTTGAGTCAGGAGAATCATTCCATCTACATGCTAGAAAGTCAGTGAATGTTCTGTAACTCTCTTCCCTGGGTGTCTTGGAATGTTATTACTTGGCACAGCTTAAAAATACCACTTGAAAAAGAAAAAAAATAAGTGTGATTTAGGGCCAGATTCACTGACACATTCCAGTTGCTTTGTGCTTGTCTGGTGATAGAAAACAGCAGTAAACTAACAAGCTAAAGTGGATTTATGATTGCTTTGCATATCTGACATGGCATGGGGCAATTACAGCATACCAGTGGGAGTGCTCTCTTCTTTAGTGATGGGCTGGAGATAAAGGGAAAGGGTGTTTGTTCTTGCTTATAACAGAATTCCTGGTGATATGAAATAAAATCATGAATCCCACCATATATTCATGGTATTTTAGTATTGATTAAATTGTCTTTGCCTGCTAATTATTGGCAAATATTAAGACAGCAGAAATGTTCCTTTGAGACTAAAATGGCAACGAACCCACTGCTACAAGAAATGTTTGAAAGCACTTTTAAGCAAAGATTCTGTGCACATAGTAAACTGCACGTGGTATGGGCTTCATATCCTTCCTGTTCACATAACTCTCACTGATCCAGCTTAAATGAGAAAGTCCATTGTTATCAAGAAGGAATGTCACCAATGTCATGCAGAGCAAATACATTTGAGTATGTCTGTCTGGCATGTGACATAAAAGGTTTCACTGAGCCCCAGCAGCATGAATTGCGCAGTGGAGGGCCTTTGTCATCTCAGCTGAGGAATGCCTTAGACGTTCCATTGGCCTTGGCATCTCTGACACAGTGATAAGTGTGCGCAAATATTTCACCAAGCACCAATTATTTAGAAAACTAAGTACTCGTATGTTTTGCCAGGCAATGACTTGGGTGTGCATGGTCTAACAAATGCAGTCAGATTTCCCTCACTAAGGTTTTTTTTCCCTGCATTTTGAGTATTTTCCTTGAGACAGTGTCACTGCTAACTGAGAACCAAAAATTGATATATTTGAGAACTTTATTCTCTGAAATATGGCTTTTGTGTGACACTTGTATAGTCCCCTATGAAAAAATCAAGTTGTAGGACTCTGTCAAGATACAGAGAGGTATTCTTCTGGTAGCTCTATGGGGTGAATCTACCAGCTGGGAATTTATTACATTGAAATATTTCTCAGAGTAGAGGGGACTGTAAAGAAAGACTAAGTCATTCTGTGAGGGTCCAAACTGAACTTGCCATGTAAGGGAGCCATATGCACTCAGGAAAGGTGTGAGCATGATACCTGCGTAAGACTGACGCTGAGTGAGAGCTGCAATCAAAGCAAGAAGGAGAAGAGGATGTGACTACAGGCTCAGCTCCTTCTGTGTCTGTATGCTGGCAGTCACAAGGATATATTTCTGACGCTGGTGCTAGTCACATAATTCCTGGCTGGATGGCATGCCCAGCTCTCACCCCCGAATATGCTGTTCAAGCAAGGGCTATGTACATGAGCCAGTATCTCCAGATGAAATGCAGAAAAGTTGTATTTTTCTGATGGCTGTCTCCACTAGTAACTAAAATCAAATCAACTTTAGACCCTGAGACTATAATTTGAGCACAGCTATCCTTACAAAGGCCTCAGTTTTCAGATTGTGGTTTTCCTGGCATCTTACAAGAAAGTCTAATTCAACATTTAAAAAGCTAATTCTAATACTGTTCCTTGAAAACAGTGCAAACTTAATGTTTAGTTGACAAGTATTATTTAATCAACAGTTCTTGGAGGAAAATATAAATACCTCTTATCTCTGATGCAAATATAAATAGAAATATCTCAGCATTGTGAAATAGCTGAATGGTATGATGTACATAAACATCCACAGCATTTTTTGGCCTGTTTTTCAAGACCTCTTCTGTCTTGTCAGAATACTCAGGGTGATATATCAGCAGTCTGAATGAGAATAGATTGCTGTTGCAGATCATAAAATTTCATTATGGTAGAATTTTAATCTGAGATAAACTTGAATGTCTCTGATGGGAAAATAAATGACCACCAAAGCAGCCTGGCCACCCAAGCCAGGGTTGATGTGGTTACAGATACTTTGTTGAAAGCCAGATGTAATGAAATAAATTCTTAATCCTCCTTGTGTCAGATAAGGTTGTGAAAAATATTTTCAGACTCAGATATTTAACAGATATTCTACACATTTTCCAGATACCCTATCTATTGTGGTCTCTTTCTTCATCTTTCTCCCTCTTTACTCTTGTAAACACAGGTATCTCTACAGTTACCATCATTTATGCATCAGTCTTGCCTTTCCTGTTCACTGATTTGTCACCATACCAACTCTGGCACTGTGTCCATAATATCTAGTAGACAACTGACTGCAAAGTAGCTGCTAAAGATGATATTGGTGGCCAATAGCATAATTCTGCCTGTAAGTGCAGCATGTTCTGGCTTTTATGAGAAACATATCCCAGTGCTGCATATTAGCAAGGGTTGCAAGCAAAGTAGGGTTGCAGCTCAAAGCTATGGCTATTTCAAATCTGGTCCTGAATCTGGGAAATCGCGTATTGCTTTGTTCCCATTAAACATATGATATTTCATTAGTAGCAGAAAAGTAAAAGATAAATTGCAGTCTGGATCCTTGCAGGAAGAAGGACTAAGTGGATCGTGAAAGCAGTTAATCTCTGCCTGTCAAAACCTGGCTGGAGTAGATTTCAGATTCAAAATGTAATGACCAATTCTGACCCAAATACCTGGAAGACCTACTGCTTTAAATTAAGAATTTCAATAGTGAATGTGGCCGAGCCATGCATAAATGAGATTTTCATGTGAGATTCAGAACGTGGAAGATAATGGGCCAGTCATACCTATTTCATCTGAAGTGGGCAATCCTGACTGCTTCACTGGGGCTGTTAATGTGTGTGAGGATTACTGGAAAGAATAAAGGCTTCTGGGATCATTGTCAACTCTGGTTTCAGGTCAGCAGAGATACTGACCATGCTGCATATTTTGACTGACAGTCCAATGACCTTTTTGCTGGAACAAAAATGACTGTAATATGGTATGCTGCATATCAAACATTTAAAAACTGTAAATTAGGATCTGTGAGACTGACTAGAAATCACAGGCATAAAACAAACAAAATTTTTATTTTTTTAATTCTCTATTTCATATGACTGCTTTATTTTGAGTTTAGAGCATAACCAAAACACACTGTTTTCTAAGCCTTCTTTTTCCTAGAGAAGGGCTAAGCATTTCCTTGAGAATATCATCACAAGGCATGCAACTAGCTCTTTATGAGCAAGACCAGGTTCTGTAAGTGCAGTCACTGGGAGATGGTGCTGCAAACTATGGCCTGAGTAAAGTGTGGGGAGAAGGATAGGGGAGGCACAAGTGGCTTAAGAAGGGATAGGTAATCTGCAGGATCAGGGTTTCCTCTTCCTGCTTCTCAGTTTAAGGCACAGGCTTGAGACTTGCTCAGCCCATATGTTCCAGGGCCACAGAGATAAAGAAGTTTACCCAAGATCTCACTGAGTAAACCACATCATTCTGGGAACTTTTTTGTTTCCCTGAACCTCCCAGTACTCAGCCTGGGGCAAATTAACTCACACCACACATAGTGTAGTGCTGCACTTAATCATGCAATTGAGACCATGGAGGAAGAGAACACAGGAAACCTTTATTTTTCTACAGAACTGATACAGTACAGGCAGAGTCTGCACAATAATGCTTCATTTACTGCGTTTCTCTTGTTATTTACCTCTTGGTGACCTAGCAGAAGAAGAGGTCATTTAGCTGTATAGTTGCTCTGAGTTCTGAAGCAACTGTAGGAGACTGCCAGTTTTTCATTGTTTTCCCAGTTTATCATGGCTCTGCAATATGAATCTCTGCAGTGTTCTGAGAGAGGGAGAGGTTGTCTAGAGGAACTGCCACTGCCCTCCCTCATCATCACACAGATTGGCTCTTTTCAGTAGTCTTTTATGTAGTCTGTAACTACATAAGGGAAGACAGAAATGACAAAAAAAATCTTCCAGGGCAGATTGACACCATGAAAAATAGTTACAGAATTTCTGCCTACCTCAGAATCACTTTAATGCTGAATCATTAATCCTGATCAGAGGATTGTCATGATACCTGTGAGATGCATTGTTTCAGAACATTTTTATTTCATATTGTCCTCTGAAAAGTGTACCTCAAGAAATTTTAAAAAGTTTTTTCTCTGTTAAGTCTTCTATAGGAAGTTACTATCTTTTGTGGGTTGGATGATTAAGACATGGATGATTACATCATCTAAGAAATCATATTAATATTTCAGTTTTCTTCCTTTCCAAAGGGTGTTTGGGCTGAATGTTATCTCTGGATACATTTACTGTACATTATCAGCCATTTGTATTTGTTCTGGCTGTTTCTCAAAGGGCGTCTGATGAGTCAGACTGTTTTTTTCTAGTGAGCCCTTCACCTGCTAGAGACAAGAATCTTTAATCCAGGCAAAGAAAAATCTCTATGTTTTGCTTTTGGTTTTTTTTTTTCCCCTATCATTTTGTGGTTTATTTTACATTTGTAACTTCTCCATTTGATTTCTGTTTCATAGGACACTTTGGTGTTTTGCTGTCTCTATTTCCATGAAAGAGCTACCACAGTCTTAAATATGACGCAAGTGAAGTTTACACTGCCAAGAACATAACTTCCCAAGAACCCCTGGATCTTGGCCACAAGGCCGAGTATGTGCTTCTGTTTAGTGTGAACTAAGCAAGCATCTCCACGTAAGACCTAGGTGCAGTGTAGGAGATATTTGTCTCCAGGTATTGTTCCCTGTGTGGAGGTGTCACGCTTGACTACCCACATGTCACAGGTCCTCACATATTCCCCAGGAATCCCCCAGCTCAGAGGTCCTTGACAGACACTCGTGCACTCCGGGACATGCAAAATGCACCCTCAGTTCCTTGTTACCTAATGATCATTGTGGCAGGCTGTGACTCAGGAATTGCACTGGGAGGAAAGAATGGCAAAAGATAGCAATTCTCAGGATCATCTGATGGTGAACTCAGTAAAATACAGTGAATTGTTCTTATTTATTCTTTTGCGTAACCACTAATTTCGCGCTGATTGCTGCTGGCTGTATCATCTTGTCCCATGCATCAAAATTAGACCCTAAGCAGCCCCATTCATCATCAGCTCTTATTAACCTAAGTCCTTTTCCAGGTTGACATGAAAACATCTGGTTCTCTGCATGGTTGACATTTAAACATCTGGTCCTCTGCGTGGCTGAGCACTGGATTTGGCTGGAGCCTTTAACAGAGCTCCACTCATGTAAGTGTACGTAGGACTCATAATCACCTTGGAATAATTTTCATCATGATCCTTTTATTCAAACTCTTGTATAAGTTCTTATTTAGTCTTGAAAACCTCACTTGGAAGGTGATTCTTTTGGAAGTGTATGTTTCTTAGGTCTGTGTTCTGCTCATTTAAAATGCACTGAGCTTGATTCACTTCTCAGATATATAAATATATCATTAATGTAAACGCATTGCCTTCCCTAGTCCTTTTTTGGAAACATTCTGGGACAAGCGAGTGCAAAATCTGACCTTCTGGTGATTGATTCTATGGTATTCAATCTAAAGCTTGTAAAAGTGAAAAAGAAAATAATTAAAAAAACAATGAAGAGTTACAATGTTAGATGTTTTTCAGGTAAAAAAAGATTCCAAATTAAAATCATCTTGCTTAAACGCCTAAATGTTAATTAAGCCATTTCTTTTTATTTGGCAGAAGGACAGAGGTAAGATAGCTCAGTCTTTCAAAGTTTTGGCTGTTTTAAGTCAGTATACAACAGCAAAAAAATTGTGTAAACTAGCTAATTGCAATAGACAAAACATTTATTTGTCTGTCATGTAAGCATTTTTCTGGTTTTCAGGGCAGCAATATAAGACCAAATCTGTGCTTTTGCACTACACTGAGGTTCCTACCTAAGAATATTAATCTTCAGTTTCCCATTTTTAAATTTCTTTGTTTTAAGCTGCATAGTTTAATGAACACATTAGATAGAATACATGAGGGATGCAGACTATTCATGCTATAAAAGAAATACAAATAACTTTTACATTTGCATTTTGCAATTTGTATTCAATGCAACAAGGGCTCAAGAGTGTTTCTGTGTCTTTTAAAGCTACTTTTTCCAGTACCACTATCCATGATTATAAAGCAGAGTGGGCTGACTTCTCTAACTTCCAAGTTACACAGCATTGCAGTGGTGATACTCCTGTCCAGCTTTCAATCAACAATTCAGATGCACTGGAAACTCTGATATTAATTAGTGAATTGGTTTAATTTCAAGTCCAGGTTCAGTGTCTCAAATATATGTGCCTACGTTAGAAAAATCCACATACAATGCAACTTCCCATGATAATCAGTGAAGTCCATGAAGGCAGTATCGTGGTTTTCAGCGCATCTAACATAAGAGGTGGCTACTTGCTGATAGGTGACTAATGTAATTTTAGACTCAGAGAAGTATAAAACTGCTGCTTCAGAGGAGCATAAGTCTCTCAGATGTCCTCACATACCTTGCCTGACTTGTGAAGTTTTCTAAAATACCTAAAGGAGTCTCAAATGTCATACCTACCGTTAACCAAATGAATCTCCCTCATTCTAGGATGAATCCAGTAGCTCTCCAGACTGCATCTGACACAAAGCAGTTGCTTAAATATCTGTATTTGGTGCCATTTCAGACTGCTTAAGGTCAGTCTCCCATGTGGTCTCCAGCTGCTTTATGGAAAATCACAGCTCTCCCATTGGTCTCGAGCCACATCTATCTGATGTGTACAGATATTTTAGCATCCTTGGAATGTTAAATGACACTTGGTGCTTCTGTTTATGGAAGTATATTATGTCTGTGCTTTGGCCAAGGCCTTGACGTAGTTGTCCAGAATATTCTACTTGTCCTTTTCCTGTTACTTAGCAGGGTCTAGATGCCATGCTCGTCCTGTCTCATATCACTCAGATCCACGTGGGATCTTAGCTACCCTTGGATATTATAGAAGATACCACCCTTTTATGTATAGGCAATTAAGTTGAACACCGTGTCTATAATGTGAGGTTAGACTCATAGGTGCAATGTGATATTCACTTTATTTTGCAGGCTGGAATATGCAACACAATCCTACCCACAGACATGTTCATATCAATTGTATGCTGCTAAGGGTTGCATAAACATTATGTTTATGCATTACAGCAAAAACAGCTGTAAACCTTCTCCCAACATACAGCATCACTTGTACCTTCTGTGTATATCTTTACTGAGAGTTACTCAGGGTGTTCTTGATAAAGAATAAATACTGTGTTGTACAGAGTGTTTGTAACAGTATTGCTAAGCACTTCTTAGCTTCTTTCTATTATTAGCTGCTGGAGTAGAACAGGAAATTAATTATTAGAATCCTTAGAATGTCTTGTCATACTGCTTTTCAATGACGCCTCTCAGTGCACATTATTTCCTGCATTTTGCCTCATGGTTCTTCTGTGGTTCTGCTGCATGTTCTGTTTGTACTTGGCAATTTGCAAGAAACGCAGTCCTTGATAAAACAAGTAGTGTAATAGCACTCACTGCTTACTCTGAAATGGTTTATTAAAAAAAAAGTAATGAATCCAAATATTTACATAATGTGATTTGCATGACTGACTTGTTGAACTTCTGGCTGCACCTGAAGAACAAGTTTTTTTAATGTGATATGATTACAAATTTTAAGCCAAACTGTCTTCTCTGGTACATAAGAATAGTTCTAATGAAACCTGTGGGAGTTATGTACGTGTATCCAAGCATAAAATCTGACTCCAGAATTTGGTAATTAGTTCATTTTAATGACATGTCTGGAAATATGATTTCATTGTGGCAGTGGCTCCTCATTTTACTTTTTCTTGCATCCTCTTTATGCAGTTTCTTCCATTTATATTGCTATGGAAAATATTCTGAGAATTGGTCAGTGATTCCTAAGAAAATTGAGTCTATGGATTTGAGTTTAGCAAGAAGAGTTTGGAAAACACAGATTACCTCAATTAGGGAGCATGTGTAGGCAAAAAGAAAATTATTCTATGAATATAAATGACTTCACTGGGCACCAGGCATAAATAAGACTTTATCTCATTGCTTCTGGGTTGAAATCTCAATTTTTTTCCTACTCTTATTGGGCATTATTTCTATTTCATGCTCTGACTGGTCTCAACATTGAGTGCCTGAATTTTTAAATACTCTTAAGTACATGCGTAACTATACAACTGAGAGATCAGAGAGGACATATTCTTTGGTATACTCTGGCAAACTCTTGCCTAAAAGCTTTGGATTATTTATTATGTAAGATGATTAATTTTGTTTTTTAAATAGCATGCTTCTATTGAAGCACCCAGGAATATATTTTTTGTGTGCTCCAGTATACCTATATGAGATCTGTAAAGCAGTTAGGATGTACACGTTCTGTAACTTAAGTTCATATGTGCACACTCATCTGCCCATGTTCCCCCATGTATTTACAAAAATGGACATGTACAAAGACTATATGTACAAATAAGTATATAATACATGTATTATGTGTGTTGTGTACTGGACTTACGTAGGTGATTTGACCTACCTTGCCTACTTTAAACTGCACTGAAATTAAAGATCTAATCTAAAGTGAAAATCTAGTCTTCTTTATAGTCAGTGGAAAAGTTACTTGCAGAAGATTTGTCCAAGATTACTTGCAAAAATTGTCTTTTTGATGTTTACTGATGATAGAGGGAGCTTTCTTCATGTCTAACACTTGCTATGCACCTAGATAAAGTAAGGTGAGAAGGATCCTGTTCAAATATACTTAATAAAAGAAAAAAAGAGACCATTCTATTAGTTTAATTAAAAAATGGTAAACATCCGATTTATGTGCAATAATATTTTTCTTTACAAAGATCATTCTGGTCTTATATGGATTGCTGCAGTTGTTTGGTGCTCAGCTTGACTGTGCTTCTTATTTCTCCATAAAATAGAGGATTAGCAGATGTACTGGTGGGAACAACAGAAGCTTCCAGAATTTCTCTGCATTGGAGTAGCTGAGTTAGTATTGGCTACAGGAGGATTTTTTTTTTTAATTCTCTAGTTCAGATACAGGCCAGATGTGCACCAGTTCTAGAGTTAAGAATAAAAATTATCTTCATTGCACTGTGTGCTTTTTAAGAGATTGACACCAACATGGATAATTTGATCTTTTCATTATAAATGTCTCTTAGAAATCAGAGTTGGCATAGATGTCTCTAGACTCTTCTATGCTTGTGGAATAATGTAAGCAAATTAATGTAAAGGAGAAGCCAGGGAATTCCCTCACCTTCCCAGACTAAAAGCAGAGACAAAACAACCCCTCCTTTGTTATGAAATCTAGTTGAAGTGTATTTAAGAGTTCTATTAGCATTCTGCACAGAGACTACTGAAGGAGTAAACTATTAAAATAATGTTTTTTCTTGGCATCAAAAATCATTTAATAGCTGCAACATGTTATATTTCCATTCTTAGTCACCGGCTTTCCTTGAAGTACAGGGAATTTATTCATCTCTGATTAGTAAGTCTTTCAAAGGAGGAATAATATGTATTTGGGGTATGCTATATTGACTATCCAGTGAGATCCTCACTCTTTTCCATTGTGGGTACTTTAAAACATTTGTCTGAGCAGAATGGCTGAATTATTACTCTTCATAAAGTAGTAACAGAAAAAAAGAAAAGGAATTTTTTTTAGTCTGGTTTGATTTCATGCTTGTATTAATAGAGCAACAAATCACAGCCCATTTATTTATTCTCATTTCTTCCAGAACTATTATTTAGTTATTTTAAGCTATCTCTATCCTAGTCCACACTTCAAAGTAGGGGGATAATTTCTTATACTTTATGAATGCATAAACTTTAAAGAACTGCTAATTTCTTTTGATATTTATATCTATCTTTACATTTCCCTTCATCAAATAAAGCTTGAGCCTCCAACTAATGGTTTCACTGCCTAAATTTTCTGTGAAAGGATAATGTTTCTGGTGCACATCATGCAAAGATATGGAGACTCTTTTGGTTTTTTTGTCCTCACAAACATTTGAACTTGCAAAAAGTTTCTCATTTTGATTTGTGATGTGTCAGGTTCAGTGCTAAAGTTTTTGCTAGCCAGTATGCTTGTATTTTTTGGATTCCAAGAGGAACATTATAGACATATGACTTGTCAGAGCAGAGGCTAGAGATATCTTGGAATTTTTCCAATATCCTTTGCTAGGTTTCTAAAGTGAAAGAAAAATAAATCAGAGTTTTAAGACTGTAAGTATAAAGAGACAAAAATGATACTGTTAGGAAGGTAACATAAGGCGCAGACGGTCAGTGGACCTTTCCCACCATCCTCTTATCTCATCATCTTCTTAGGCCCATTTTCAGGGAAACCATTGATGGTTAACATGAAGGAAACAATCGTTAGTGCTGAATATATATTACTCATCTAAAAACACACATACAGTCTTCAAATACATTTATTTGTATGTGGTCATATGCTTATATATTTGTATATATATTTGTAGTCATCTCACTGATGCAGACGTGGCTGAACTTATTTAGTGTTCGCACACCAGGCATTGACCTGAGGAAGTTATCAGGAAGCAGGTGGTTCTCTCAGATCTTTTAACTGGGATGGATTCACTTCTCAAAAATCTCAACCCAGTCCTAGGAAGTGAAGGTCAACCAACTCCATGCAAACACTCTTCAGCAAGGACAACTCTTGGTCTTGCCATCCAAATGGGTACAGCTGCAGCAGGTGTTGGGGGTTTGGACCAGATGATCCCCAGAGTTCCTTTCTAACCTCAACCATTCTGATTCTATGAAGTGATAGTTTACATTCTGCACTGAAAACTACCAGCTAGAATACTTTTTACCTAGGAACTAGAGGACATTGATTATTACTAATGTAGTACCTTCAGACCTCTAAGAGAATTTTCAGGCAAAAGCTATATTATGTTGTATGATTTAATTTTAATTCTATTATATTATATTACAATGTTAGGTAATAAAAATTATATGATAATGAAATTCTGAATTCTGTACTAAGTATTTCAGAGACTGATTTTAGCAAATCTAGAAAAAAGAAAATTTCTAGATTGTATCTAGAATCTAGTAGAGGAGATTCCAAAAGGCTCCTGAGGGGAGCTAGGAGACTTTGAAACATTCATGAAGGGAAGAGTCTTTACCAAATGCTGGTTCTTTATTCAACCTAGATATCACTGTGTTCCTAAACTCAGTTTAAGATCTCAGTGTGAAAAGTGCAACTGCCATGGTGCATTACTACTAATATCTGTATACTTAGATACCTGTGTTTTAAACTAGTCAATATTTAGCTGCAGTTCAGAAAAATGATAGGAATATCACTGGAAAAACTATGAATCACTTAGTAGGAAAGGGAAGGAGGATATATGAAATTTAAAACCACTAGCTATCTTTGCAGAAGAGAAAAACACACTGGCTTAGGAATCTGGGATTTAGTATTTTAAAAGATATGTGGGTGTTTTTATGTCAAGCTATGAAATATGTGTCTCATTGGAAATCACATCTTGCCCTGTCCAACCTTTACCTTGAATGTTTCCAGGGATGGGGAATCTACCACCTCTCTGCGCAACCTGTCCCACTGTTCCATCACTCGCTTTTTTAATTGTTAAAAACCATCTTTCTTAGATCTAATCTAAATTGACCCTCCTTCAGTTTAAAAGCATTATCCCTTCTCCTATCACAGCAACCCTGTTATGAAATATATGAATAACTTAAAATGATACATGCCTGAAGCTAAAAAAAAAATAAATATAAATGGAAACTTCAGTGCTGCTGACCATTTGAGGCATGTCTAGACCACATGGGATCACACAGGGATTTCTGCTTTGGTTCTGAATATGTTGGTAGCTCTCCCTGACAGCCCAGTTCAAAATAAAGCTGGTAGCTTAAGTCCTGGAAGCAGTTTGCATGACATTGTCCCCAGGCTAGCCAAAGCTGTGGACTCTGCAGTTAATTATCTCTGCAGATCATCTGGCTGGCATAGTCCTTGGTTTTTCAGTCCTGACACTTCTTGGTCAGAGTCTGCACAATATAAAACTCTCCTTCGGGAATTCTTGTTATCATTGCCGTTCTTATAAGTAAGGGAATCTGGTGCTCTGAGTTTTTTGCCACATATTGTACAAAGTATGAAGCACTTTACAGGCCATAAAATAATGTATGTGAATTCTTCAAGAAAACTTAAATTTTTTTTTCCTTTTTTCTTTTTTTTTAGATCTTTGTTTAGCATGACTGGAATTTTTTACTTCACTAAAGCTCTCATTCCCTCATAATTGAGGAAACTGATGAAATGCAGTCCAGAAATATGATTGATGATATTTTTTGTTCTTTTATGTGATGTATTAAGCCTGTACAATCTTTTACTTTGTCTTTCATTCTTGAAGTGTTTCAAGATAGTACTTTTGCCAAGTTACCTGATAAGAACTTAGAGTATTTAGTGGCTGAAGGAATTGATAAAAATGTGAACTATAGATATATGTGCCTCAAACTCCTTGCTGTTACAAAGGCAACACTAATGAAAAAAATCTGAATTGAAAAACTTTCTTGTTTGTCCTTGATTTGCCAGCACTTGAATGAAGGTGCAGTGGTCAGGGGTACAAGTAAAGGCCATAGACTGACTGAACACTCTGGCAAGAGACTATGGAAAAGGAAATGCCAAAATAGCGTCAGCAACGAAAAAAAGTGACAGGAGAATTGATATGTTTTCCTGAATTACTTGCAGGTTTAGTAGCGGGTTAGAAAATGTAAAAACACAGGAAGAAGAACCTGTATAAACAAGTGTGGACTCAATTATCAAGACATGACAGAAGTCCAAGATGAAAGCACAGGTCCCAGCGAGCCACCAACATTTAAACATTTACTTAAAATTTAAATGTTCAAGAAACTATTAAAATTTAAGTTTAATAGACTTCCACTCAGGAAGGTCCAGGAATCTCAGAGGACACTGACATAACCAGATTTAGCTATCTAGCAAGACCGTGTGGGACAGCACCATACAGACTTGACAGATGTGTGTACACTTTGTTACTAGTTTGGATGTATTTTTCCTGTGGATAAATATATCTTGCATTTTAATAGTTCATTTCCAAACAGGAATAATAATATGTATTCAGAGGCCAGATGTTTCACAGGGAAAAAATCCCTTAACCCCTGAAATTGTGAAAGCCACTTGAATGCAAAACAACTGTAGATGGTATCTAGTTGGTTTAGGTAGAGATGGAGTACACAGTCATCTGATTTCCATTTCAGCTATAGTCAACAGTTTTCAAAGACTGCTTAATTCTTTACATGACAACTTTCATTAGGTGCCTCCCTATGAAGACAGAATATTTCTAGGGTGCTTAAAGGAAGCCGGTGTTGACTGCTTAAAAGTTCTTGAGGAATGTTCTTTAAATACAGTCAACAAATGGACTGTGATCCAGGGTTAGGTATACAGGCAACTGAACTTTAAAAATGTTCTAAAATGCTAGCACTGTTTTTTGGAAACGGTGTGTAGTAATTAAGAAGTCTGAACAGTAATAAAGGAATTAGAAAATGTTTGACTTGATTTAGTCTGAGCAGGGTATTGAATCCTCATCTCCAAAGTGCTGGAGGTGTCCTGATTAACAGGCCATAAGGTATAGCAGTGACCCTTTCTTGAAGCACGATTATGTTGCTTCGGTAAATATACATTGTCATTTGGGAGCCTAGTGCTAGGAGGAGAGAATGTCCTTATTAACATTTCTTTGTTCTTTGGTATTTTGGGTGCTAGCTTACAACATGGGGAAAGTTTCTCTCCGTAGGTGGAGTTCCAGACATATTCACCACACTGCAAAAAAACAGTCCTCTGAAATTACAGGCCTGCTGTTAAATGAATGAAGCACTTACACTGAATATTTCAGCTCTCTGACAGAAGCAGAGGTTTAATTGAAGTGGAGGCAATATCATCATCTGCAAGTGCCTGTATTCAGGCAAAAGAAATGCCTCTATTGGGAAAAGAGCTTTCCTTCATGCTGATCTTCATATGTACTTTAAAATCTCCAATAACTATTGTAGGAAATTTGGACAGGTGTGTTATGTGACCTGGATCATTCTCTGAAGTTATGCACCTGCCATTTCTGTTAAATATTATTAAACTGAGTAGGATAGCTTCCACATGCAATTTGACCTGCAACAGACTGAGGAGTAAGCAAATGTTAAAACCATTTAAAAGAATTGGTATGGACTGCAGCACAGTAATTCTGATATTCCTTATACCACAGTCTTCATAATATTTCATCAAAATCCTCTTAAGAACACCAATCTGAACATAAGTTTCTTTGCTTAGGTTTCAGTTCTGGATTTTCAGCCACTGCTTACAGCTCCACAGAAACCTCTATTATTAGTGTGTCTTGCTTTAGTTCTTAAGTTTGCCAGGGTTATAATGCAAAGGTCTACCTATATGAACTAATCTGACCTTATTCCATACTACCTAAATAGGCAGTGCAGGTGGGGCAATGTGAGCTTTTATCGTGTCACCTCTTTCCAGTTTAAGGATTGGGGGAGTCTAAGCTTCCTTGAAAAAGAACTACCATCAGAACATTACCATCTTCTCAGACAAAGGTTTTGACAGGTTATACGATCAGCTTTTGACTTGGTTGTTTAACTAATTCATGAATTTTGATCTCTTTAGGGAATGCTAGGACACCCTCCAAATCCATCTCAACAGAATCCACTCCCGAGGAGCAGTTACTAGACTGAAGCCCAGGAAGTTTGACTATCTTTCCTTGCTAATTACCATTTTATTTGTTCGTATATAGAATTTCTGTGCTATCCCAATAAAGGTCATCTCTCAGTTTTACTATTTTTATGTTAGTTTAGGTCAAGTTTCGTAAGTATTTCCTTTTCAAAAGTACATTTCAGTGGGAAATATGTCTAGTGTGTTGGATTTAATATAAAAAATGCTGCTATTAATGCTCCTAATTTTGTATATTTTTGCCATGTTAAGCCAAGTGTTTTCAGCAGCATTTAATATAGCTATGCAGAATTTGTGACTCTTCATGTATTAATACAGTTGTAAGGAAAAAATACAATGCAGTAACAAGGATCAGCAAACTTATCATCTATCAGAAGAGGCAATTTCTGGCAAATTTGTTTTCTCGTTTCTGAATATAGCAAAATGAAACAAAACTCTTCAAATAGAAACCGGGCCTTATTTCCACAAAGTATGCATCTGTTCCACTTCTTAGAAAAAAGTTGTTCTTGTGGGTAACAAGGAGACTCTAAAGCTTGTATCAAATTCAACATAAACCAAGAAAATTTAAACATAATGAAATATTTGTGCCTATTTTAGAAATGATGTAAACATATAGATTAGACATCCAGGGTATTAACTCCACTGAAACAAATAACAGATATCTTGGTTTGAGTGTGAGACAGGACTTAACCCACTTATAATCTGGTCAAAAAATAGATGCCTGTGATAAACTGCAGACAGCCTTGGATTTGTATTTCATTCAACTGAGTGCAAGAAGAACATAATTTGCAAGAAAATGTATGAGAAGAAAGTAACAGTCAAGAGTGTGGAAGATAAGGAGACTTTCTATCTATCCAGATTTTTATTAGCCATTGTTTCTTTTCCCTTTCTTTATTTTCCAATCTCTAAATAAAACTGAATTTTTTTGCCCACTGCTTGCCAGCTTCACCACGAATCTGCTGATCAGTTTGTTCCTTAACTGTATTACATGTGGTTTACACCATTTATTATATTATTGCTGAACCTGATAAAAAATGTTTTCTGAAAGATATTACATGACACATAGCTACCCAGAATTCACTGTTATAGAGAGATACCTAGATCTATTTAATCATAAGTAGGAGCACAAGAATTTTATTAATAGAGCTATCTGAACTTTAATTTACTTGACCAACATCTGTGTACTAAAGGTCAGGATCAGGGCAGAAGTTACAATGTAGTATTGCAAATACTATTTATGAGATTTCTGGCTCTGGGTTCCGTGCACTGCTGGAATGTTCCCTCTCAGTTCTTCTATTTGAGAGATCTTCAGTTGTGCAATGGCAAATTTAGCAACTAAATATGAAAAGCATGCTAAATTTCTGCTCAAGAGATTACATTCTTCCATTAGTCCATTTTGCAGAAAATACCCAAAGCCAAGACAATGGTTTAAAGAACATACCTGGGAACTGGCAGGCAATGAATTAGAACCCAATTCTTTTGCCAGCCTGAACATTTGCAGTTCTAAGCATGTTAGAACAATACCAAGACACCGCATGGATGTTAAATTGGATTAAATATATAATGATTTAATGAAGAGATAAAGCAGATTAATCCTTTCACTGAATCAGGGGATTCAAGTAATTTACTCTATTCCCACAATACTTGAGATTATCCTAACAGAGTGTTACAGCAAAAGCGCTTTTCAAAATGTGAGTTAGATTTGGATAAAGATTTTATAGCACAGCATGAATATCGTTTTTTCCTGTGTGATATTTTGTGCCTCTGTCCTTGTTGTGCACTAAGGAAAACTTGTTCTCTATGGTAATTCTGACAACACCGAAACAATATGAGAAGTATATGAAATGGAAGAGCATAAACTGGGATCTGGATAATGCATGACTTTTATGTCACAGTTATTGCAATTTACACTGTTTAGATGTTTTGAATGCACTTATTTAGAGATCTGTTTTTGATTGACAGGTTTATATAGAAATTCCTTAGGAAAGCAACCTATTTCAGGGGTTTATTACACATAAATGTCAATATTTCAATTTTTATAATTTTGAATTTCAATTAATTGTAAAATAATGGGGTTTTTTTCCAAGTTAAAAAAGGGACACCTTTTGATCATTGTTTCATCTATTTGAAACATGTTGTTCAAGTAAGTTTTCAACCAAAGTATATCTGAGGTAAGATCATACTTTTGAAAAGTCTGCTTCAGACTCCTCTTTGCATCCAAACTACCAGCCTGGTATTCGATACTGGGGATTTGCTTAGTAAGTGTTTAACAATCACCAGCCATTATGTTTACTTGGTGAACAGTCCATTTAGTTAAAAACCCCCACTGCTTAATTTAACCCTTCTCTGGGTCTTGGCTGGCCTGTGACCAGGTCTGCATAAAAAACCTGTTCTACAATTTCATTTGCAGATCCAAATTTTTTTCATTCAGCTGTTAAAAATAAATTTATTTCATTCATTACAGTAGATTAGAGTTTGTCAAAGTAATTGCATTAATTTTTTTACTTACCATTTCTCCCTTTGATAGGGGATACTTTATTGAGTAGAATGATGGTATCTATCATCACTGTTGCATGCTATTAACCTCAAAGCCTGAGGCAAAGTCAAAGAAATAAAATGCACCAGCACATTTATCATTTGGCATTAAAAACAGTAAAACATTAAATATTCTTAGTCACATGACAGTCATAATCCTTAGTTATGCAAAAACTTGTCGAATTGATTTTTACAAGATACCTTCTCACAGAGTGCTAATCATAACATACAGATAACTTTAATAATTGTTATTTTTACTATTTTCTGCATAGTCGTTTTTATCTTCAAATCTGTTGTAGTAGAGCATTACATCTAAGACACAACTTATAAATGTTCTGCATTTTCTTTATAGTATCAAAGGGGAACATAAATTTTGTAGGGCTCCTGCAAAGCACAAATGAAGGTCTTCCTAGAATTAATTTCACATTATCTGCACTTTTTTCAGACTCTTCCCTTTTTATCCAATTTTAAAAGATTTTAATCCATATTCTCAATGCAGTTATAGAGCTAACCAGCTGAAAACCTTTAGCTCTTCTTCATATATCCTGTTGCCAGACCCTGTTTTTCAAATGTCATATTTTTGCCAGGTGCATAAGACATTTTTCCATCGCCACACTGATGGACTTTAAAATCAGTGCATTGTTACATTTTGAAGCAAAATTTTACATCACTGAAAGTCCCAATGATCTCTCTAAGACTTAGACCACAGCAATGTATTTTATGAGGTACTAGACCAGATTTGCTCCACTAAAAAGTCATATGTCATACTTCAGACATAAATTCTACTGTCCAACTGTTGAAAGACCCAATCTAACCAAGACTTAAGGAAACATTTCTTCACTGAGAGGGTGTCCAGGCTTTGCAACAGGCTGCTGGGGGAAGTGGTGAAATCGCCTTCCCTGGAAGTGTTAAAAAAGATAAGAATTGTAAACATTTCAAGTAATTATTTTATTTGTTTTAATAAATCATTGATCTAAATGTAAAGAAGAAGTTTTATCTAGATGTTTTCAAATATGTATGTTCCTTTCTTTAGATGACTTCTGGGTCATGGAATCCAGTGTTCTGCATTTAGTACCTTTGGCTTATATTCAATTAAACATGGTTTAAAAAGAATCACTCTCATGAATAATCATAAGTATGGCTTAATGAGAATCATATTTCCTTTAAAAGAAATAATTTGTGAAAACAAAAGAAAATTAGCAGAATAGACCTGATGCACTTTATCATAATCAGAAAGTACAGATGAAGAAAATGTAATTCAAACAGGAAGAAGCAACAGAACTAGATGAGGAATCTTTTAAATTTGAAATGATAATCTCTCAAAATAAATAAAAACCCAAAAGGCTTAATTTTTTATGAAACTGATGAATATGTCTACCTATGATGGAATTTTTGGGATAAGCTATATTAATCTTGTAGCCCGTTGTTTATGATATTCTACTCAAGGTACATGGCTAGGACTTCATGCAAGATTTCCAACAGAAGTTTTCTAGCCACAAAACTGTAGGTTTAGATTTTTGTGTTATGTGACACAAGGGACTTTAATTTAAACTTATCTAAACATGGGGAACAAAAACCAACAAAAGAAATCAAATGTTTGCATCTTAAGGAATACATTTCAGAGGTAAGGTATCTAAACTGAAGCCACACCAACAAGTCAGTAAAAATAGAGCCTTATATCCACACTTGTGACATCCTAATCCATGGTTTATATTTGGATGGGTACATCCTTTCTTCATCTTTCTTAGACTTAAAAATACTTTTTTTTTTAACTACTTCACCACTATGCAGGAGAAGAGAGCAAAAAGGTTGTCCAAGCTTGAAGCTTTTTGAATGCCAAAACCTTTTCTTTTTCAAAGGAACTTTTAACATTGCACTGAAATGAAATATAATTAAAAGTAATTTGATATTTTAAAAATATTATNTTGTTTCTTGGAACTGAAAGAATCTGCCTGAAAATACCAGGTTTGGGGCCTTGATATACAGGTAGATCTTGGGCAGGGTTAAATATATTCCCTTCCTTCGTTACAAAAAGAACTGTAGAATGTCACTGACAGGAGTCCACAGTTTCAAGAAGCTGGCTGGAGGTGACTTTCTCTGTGCTCCTGTTTCTTATGCTGTCACTCTGAATCAAATTTTTAGCATCTACAAACATGAACTTGGGCTGTCATACAAGGCTTTGCTTTTTCCTGGAAAAAACCCCCCTTCTTTTACACTTAGAAAGAGTAATGGCTGAATGATTTGGTCTCTGCTTTTAAAATTAAATTCCAGCTTTGGTCCCATGCTTACATTGGCCTGTGTCTGCAACTGATGGGGTTTCCATGGTTTTACAATTTTCTGGCCTTCATAGCTTGCCTTACAGAAGTTTAAGATATCAAATGTGCTTGGACTTGTCTCTGTTTTTTGAATAGGAAGATGTCTTTTAGGTACCCGTGCCTACAGTTTGTGTCTGACAAGTATTATTAACGTAGGCATGTTGCAAACTCTCTGGTTAAGAAAACACATGTTGCTGGACAGCTGTTACCAATTGCTCAGAAAAAATAGCTTAAACATTAGTTATAATTTCTCGGCAACGTGAAAGGACTGAGAAGAGGAAAATAGGTAACTTGTTTTATGGTGATGTTGTACAGGAGATGGTAGGCTTAGACATTAACACTTATTAAAGTGACTACTAAATTACAAGGAATCTAGGCCATTTTACATCTAAATAAGAATATCTGCAAAAAAAACCTTGAATTCCCTTGAGTGCAGTATATTCTGCCTTTAAACTTTTTAATTTGAACTTATCTACAAATCTTCCTGTGACCAACTACTACAAAGATGAATTAATGAAATGTGAATTAATGAAATGGGCCCTGACAGGGTGGTTTGGTACAGCCCTCTTTAGTACGGATTTGACCTAAATACATTTCAAGCTGCTGCTGATCAGAAACCAGTTATTAAGCATTAAGTTTCAGGACAGTGACTGGTAGTTAGGGAAACTTTCTGTGTGTTTCATTTTACATACAAAGCTCACATTGTCTTTAGAATAGAGTATCAAAAAGAGGGTTTGTCTCATGACTCTTTTGACATCTCTTGTTCCCTGCTGCCCTGTACCAGTTTCTGTGTCGTGTACGTTTAATCGAGCACTGTTCTCTGAACAGCAGTTAAAGCCCAATTTGACTTGTTGCTGAGCAAGACGGTAAGAGCTCTGGCTGTCAGCATGGTCAAAGATCAACCTTTACCCCATACAGGGCTTACTGCTGCTTCATAATTTATTCCGCTGAAAGCTCCTCTGAGAACATGGCACACTTTGCAGCTGTTGGTGGGCTTCCCCAGTTGTAACTGTTCTGGAGAAAAAGACAAAAAACCAGTTATATTATAGCTATTCCTGGAGTTCTTAGTCCTATGTGACAAAACAAGTGTTCAATTTTTAATTTTTTTTCTTTATTTATGCTGGTATAAGATATCATGTAAGCATAAGTTTCTATGTGCAGTTAAAGAGATCAAAAAAATATCACTTCTGCTAAACCCTCCACTGAAAGACTCTGCTTTCTTTCAATTGTATATAAGTGAAATAGGGTCTGAAAGACCATTTACATGTAAAAATTCAATTAGCCTGTGACACTTCTTTATGGCACTGAGAGAGAAAAAGCAATAAACCATTTGTGTGCGAAGAATGTCTACAGTATAAAGTTCAGTGAATAACTGTGAATTGTCTAGTCATTCCTAGCAAAATGCCTTGAGTCCAGAATTCTCCATAAATAAAGGAGCTATAGAATCCATCACAGATGGAAAAACTATATTAAGTCATCAGTGGCACATGCTGAAATTGCCTTTTGCTGCAGCTTTTCCAGAACTTTGTCCTAACACATTCTACTATCTTTGTCATTAAACTTTAGCCATTCTTCTCAAGACACAGTCCCAGAATATAAGATATTAATTTATATATTTTATATATCCAATATATAAAATATATAAATTAATTTTTNAAATTAATTTATATATATTTATAATACTCTAACCAAGAGCTAGTAACTTCCTACTAACAGCCTGAATGTTTATTTTGATTGCCTTTCTGAATTATTGAGCACTGAAAATTATCTAGTTACCGATATAAATATATCAAACTTCCTTTGTTATATTTGAGTAATTTGCTATGGATGACTGAAGTTCAGGCCACGCCTTCTCAAGCTTTGCCTGTTTGTTTGTTATGTCTGAGGAACTTTGTGATGCAACTCTGAGTAAATGCATCTGCACTGAAAAAATACTGAACTGGGACAACCAGAATGGTTACTCAAAGTTTGTGTTGCTACCCAAAACCAAAGGCTCAGAATTTTGTTTTGGCTGAGTCAAAGCTTCCAACAGACACTTATTTATTTTTTTGTTTGGTTTTTTTTTTTATTTTTTTTTAATTTATTTTTTTGTTTGGTTTCCACTCACAACAGCAGCAGAGCATCAAAACTGAATTTTATGAAGTAACCACACTGATAATTTTTGCCTGTAAATATTCATAGCTGTTCAAATTGTAACTTTTATTGGTTTCACCATTGATTTAGAAAGGTAGAATTTCGGTATCGGTCAAGATTGTTATGTGATTTGGAGAAAATAATGTTCTTGTGAGAATGATGTTTCAGTCTTGAGCTTTAATATTTTGTTTTGCGCACACATTTTAATGCACATTAGCTCATGTTTCCCTTTTTTACTTGCTCTTGACTATTAAAATATTAATGCCAGCAACAGCAGAGCATTGCAAACTAAGTCTTTCCTTCCTTCCTTTTGGCCTGATGTAATTGATACTAGACAGTGCAGTGCCAAATAAAAAGAACTAAAGGAAGAATGAATGAGAAGAAGTAGATTTTCAGTTTTTGGCTAGACTTTAGTGTCCTTTTACATATGCTGGAGTGATTGGTATGTACTACAAAAGAAATAAAAACCTGTGGGCATTTTCATTGTAGTAAAAATAGGTACTACATACTAGGAGAAAAAAAAAGTATTTCTGCCTGTCTTTTGCATCTGGTATATAAAAGAAGTTGAATACAGAGCCAGCTGGAGGCTTCAAAGCTGAAATTTCCAGAAAAACTAGCTTCCTGGTTTTAACATTAATTTGAAATAGGATCCTTGAATATGAAGGAGTGTGGCCCTTCATCCTTCAATACAGAAAATCTGAGCTTTCTGGAGTTTTTTATGTGTAACTGCTTTGAATAAGGTCTTAAAAATAGATTCTGCATCTTGCATAGTTTGTTTGTTGTAATGCTTCATGCATACTTTTTTTTTTGGCATTGCCATTGTGGAATTTCAGAGAAGACCTATAATTTGTTTTTCAGTATTAACCTGTAAAAGTTTCAGGACAACTTTCCTGGAATAGGGTTTTCACCCATTATTCTTAGGGAGATTTTTCATTTCTGTGTGATTTGGTCAAATTACTCGTGTCCTTGCTCTCCACCCCTTTATGCTGATTATCTGCCACAGAACTGCATCACCCTGCAAGTCTGTGTTGCTTTTGTCCAGTGTTTAGTTTTGAACAAGCATGTCAGTGTGAAAATCTTTTGTGCCCCATTCCAATTAAATGCTTTAGTCATAGAAACATATTTTATGACATATTTTTATGTTTTCAGGTATGCTAATCAGCTCCCCCTGCCCTTAGGATTCAATGCTGCACACAGAGAAAAAGCTTTATTTCTTCTACTGAAAAGTAGTTATGAGATTCATAAAGCTGTTATTCACGGTCAAGCCCTGTGCAACTGGAGACAGAAGAGAAGAAACCTCTTTGTTGGGGCTATTTATCATGGACTGGGGAATTTTCCCCCAAGCAGTCCTCTAATAATTTTTCTCAGACTGGGGGCATTTCTGTGTAACCAGGTTGCAGGCTACACAGTGAGTCTCTAATCCCTGAAACAATGTGAGGTCACTCATGTCCCTGCACACAAAGTAAGCATGAGACAGTGAAGAGCATTCTAAAAACAATTGTGAGATGTTCTTAGTAATTAACATCAAGAACATACAAAGAAATTGTACCCTATATCATGTTTTAAATATTGCTATGAATGGAAGATAATGGCCCCAGTTTCACTCAGTATTTGAACATACGCATTTAGAGATGGGGACATATTTAATCCTTCACCAGAGATTAATTGCTCAGTCACAATTGTTCTGTGGATTAAAGACCTTAGTAAGTTATTGCTCAGCTAAATATATCTTTCAAATCTACTTTTTATGAAGTTTTATAAAGAGTTTCAAAAGTGATAATAAACTCAATATGAAAGATGGGGTTTGGCACAGCAGAAAACACAGAGTAGATTTTATCTTAGTATGTAAATGATAGATAAGGTAAATCCAAAAATAGATTATATAGCTAGTAAAATTGTAAAAAATTGGGATTTATCATGTTTTTGGACAATAAAAGAACCAAATTAATTTTGTACACTAACAATTGCAAATTTTAATTATTTTTATTTAAAAAATATTATTAGAAAAAGTGATCACTGTTTAAATACTGCAGATTAGAGAACAGTCTCAAGTATTCATTATATTTGTCAAGATTTGGGTTTAAATCCTATTCCTACTTTTCTCAATACAATGTGCAAAAATGTTTTTTCTTTATGAAAATTAGTTTAGTAAGATTATCCTAATGAAATACTGTAATTATCATTTGGGTAATTCAAAGGAATACATTCTTTCAAATATTATAAGAGATAAAGGGTTTGGGGTCAAAAACTAGTTACTGACAACAGAATAGTACCCTGACTTTAAAATCAATTAACAAGAGTACGGTTAGATTGTTTTTTATTATGACATCAGATTTTTTTATGTCTAGCCCTTCTTGTACGCAAACAAGAGCAGCCTCTAGTCCAAAACCACTTACCTAATGGCCTGCAGCTCAAATTTTTTCAAAGTGATCATAATGAAGTAATATATTTTTTTCTTGTATCTTTATTAACAAGAGTCAAAATTAATCTTCCTCAGCCTCAGACATGTGCCTGAGATACAGCCAATGAAAAAGGGTTAAGCTACCCCTCAGTATAACAATCCTGTCCTAAAACAAGTAGGATAAATCATCTTTTAGAGAATTGTCTCTGTTTTTTTATATTAGATGGAGACTAGCCAAACACATTTGTTAAAACAAGTCCATTTCAGATGTTCAAAATTAAGAGACATGGATCTCTCTTGAACCATCTTGGACTTTGATTGGTGTCTGGAATATCTTCTAGAGGAATTTTAAAACCAAACTGCTTCTTGTTTGTAATGCCTTTGCTATACACCTAAAGTCAGACTGTATTCCTATATCTGTGATTCTACTTTTAAAGTTTTAATATTAAACTAAGATTCTTTGCAGTTATTTTTGGTCACTGTTACATTGGTCATGGTTAGTCCCCTTGATTATTCCATGACTAGAACTTTGCATTTTGATCTGAAGAAAATCTCCTACATCTCCCTAAATCTTTTTCTACAAGTTGAAAATCTTTCTTAGCTGTTAAAATCTAACGTTTAATAACTGATTGTAAACTTCTCCACAGGACTAGAGGATTAGGCCTGTTGCATGTGCTCCTGGTAAGGAGGAGGCTTTATCTATTCCTGTTGTTTCTTGGTTTTGAATGAGTATCAGTTCCATGGTGCTCGACATTGCTGAGAACATGTGTATGGTTATGAGATAGAAATCATGCACTTATTTGATTTATTCATAGGTGCTAATGATTTACATTGAAAATTAAACTGCCGCTGAAGTAAATATTCAAGGTGCTCCTACATTTTTGAACTATAATCATTTTACTTCCCAAGTGAGCATCCTGGTATTGGATCATCAATATTATTACTGTAAAATATTCTTACTGAATAATATTTCTTAAAATAATCCTAATAAGACAGTAATAATTATTGCCTGCAAAGTCTGCTATTATTTTTGTTACTATTTGACACATTCTTTCACTGTGTCTAGAACTACACAGAGAATTTAATAAAAATCTCATGTTTATTTCTATTTTTCAGGATTACATTAGTAGAGGGTGGAATGATGCCCTCTGTTCCTTTATTCTTTGGCATCTGGAAGATATCTATCTACTGGAGTCTCATCTTGATACTTTTCAGTAAATTATGGTTAAATTCAGGAAGATTGGCTTTGGAAGAAAGCAGAAGCAGCAAAATTTGTCATGGAGTCACACTGCCCATTCCTTCAGACTACTCACCCCTTAACAGTATCAAAAATGCTGTTTGCAATAGTTTTTGACTGTTCTATTATAATTTTATACCTGAAGCTGAACATATACCTGACTTGTTTTCTTTCTTGAACTATAATAGAAAAAGTTCTATAACCTACATTTTTCAAAGACTGGATATGAGAAAGCAGTCTAATGAGAGACATAATTTTTTTTCCAATTATCTGGCCTCTGCTGATATGTGATAATACCTTCCTTTTCATGTTTTTATTTATGAGCATCAGAATTTCTGTGGCACCGTGCAGTCAGAAGAGTATATGAGGTTTGTTTTTTGGGGTTTTTTTTGGTTAGGCTTCAGTTTTTCATGTGGAAAATTGGACCATCAAAAGGAAACACCTGGTTTTGTCTTGAACACCCACGCTTCTTCAGCTTGGCAACAGTGTTCCACCATTTCCCACATTTCCAGTTTGTAGAACACCAGCTGCACGCCAAGGTCAAGACTTTACTAGGGCTCAGGACACAACGTTGTTTAAAATAATTAAGACATGGATGGGCAGGCACACCAGCATCTAACATCACATAAAAGGAAAATGACAGCACATGTGAAAATGTTGTCTCAACAGGATGAAGAAAGAGCTGTAAGCATATTCAATTTTAAATGTATTATTTATAGACATGCAAACCAGAACTACCTGAGTTATTCTCACAGTTAAATGATATTGAGTAAATCATCATCTGGTCCAAATTTCTCTGGAAAGTTATTACTGTAGATAAGACAACAACTCTATTATATGTGTTTCCACAAGCACTTTACAAAAGGAAGCTATTCTTTTTCCTACATGTAAAAGAAAATTGTCTTTACATGCAGTAATCTACATTTGGTAAAGAGGTGTCAAAAATTACACGGAATTAGTAAAGAACAAGTGTTGATATAATGTCAGAGAGAAAAAAACCAAACATAACAACTGATCTAAAGTAGATATCTACCTTAGAGTTTTGTACTGCTGCCCATTTATCTGAATGCCTGAAACATAAAATCAACAAGAAAAGCTAAGTCCCTTGAAAGTTTCCTGGTGTTCCTGTCACAACCATGCAAGCTGCTTGGACAGGTTTGTTCTTTCTGTTTTCCTTTTTTGGGGCATCGATGTGAAAAATTTTCTTGAATATTGAAGAATGAAAGGACTTTGTGCAGATTCCCGTATTACAGGTTTACCCTTAAGCAAAATAATGCTGTTTTTCGCAAAATTTCACCATGATAAGCTAATCAGTTAGCCAGTCAAATTCTCTGGAAACTTTAGGTTTTAGTCAACATATTTTCCATAGTAAAATATATGGATAAAATATTCAATGTAATAGTTAGTTGAACACTGGTTTAGAATTATGCTATATATAATACATAGGTTTTATGTATTTCTTTAACCACACTACTTCTGTTACCCTCTACAGCTGTCTACACTGGCTTGGACTAAAAGTTCTTCAAAGCATTTTTATTATGACTATTTCTTCAATCTTCTTTACCCAGAGAAAGCTGAGAAATTCAAGTGAACTTCTCAGTATGTGGGACCACACACTCACATATATATCTCATGTTTTCTATTTGAATTATTCTCTTCTGTCTTGAATATATAAAAGCCTGATTTATGCTACTTGCAGTTATTCTTCTGGACCTGCAACTTCCAATGTCAACCCATAAATTAAAAGATTGACATAACTGTGAAAGAAAAAAGACTTTCACAAGAAACGTTTCTGCCTGAGGTATTCACCAGGAAGAAAGAAATGAGGTACAGCTCTGCTGTAGGTGTCTATCCCATAGGTGGTTTAAGTTAGATGAAACTAACCCTACTTCTAGTAACATCCAATATGCTTGCTTTCCTCACAGACCCAAGAATTTGGTTTTCTTGGTTCCTCAATCACTCTGGTGTACAGAAGTGAACCCTCCATTAAGTTATTCCGTAGTTTGGTACTTATGCTGTAACATTTGCAAGCAAGGCAAGTGGGTGTGAGTATTTTCTTCTCCAAGACTGGAGGGAAGAAAAGTACCTTCATTTCTTTCTTTCTGGTGAATACCTCAGGCAGAAAATTTTCTTGTGAAAGTCTTTTTTCTTTCAGAGAAAAAACCCATCATCTAATTCCTCATGCTTAAAAGGAGGAATACAGAATCTAAGCACAAGGAAGGGTTTCAAGGCTGTGGAATCCAGTTTCGTGGTGTTCTTTACACTAAATCGGGCATGAGGTTTCTGAAGAGATTTCTGATGCACACCTACTTTGGTGTTTTCAACTGGTTATTTTAGAACTAAGTTTATTGTGAAACCTATCCCAAGAGCTAATCTTTCCCTTCTTGAGAGAAGCACTTAGGACGGTGCATTTGGCTGTGAGATCTAGTGCCTAATGTTTCTGTTGGATAGGTACCCAAAATCCAGCAAGAATATGTGTCTAAATGAAGATCTGATGTCACGCTGGATGCTCAGGAAGAAGCAGAAAGCCTAACTGATGAATTGATAGGCTCTAGGCTATGATCTAAAACTTTTATAAAACCATGGAATGGTTTGGATTGGGAGGGACCTTAGAGATCATTTAGTTCCAACCCCTGCCTCCACTAGATCAGGCTGCTCAAAGCCCCATCCAACACATCCTTGCACACTGCCAGGCGTGAGGCATCCACAGCTTCTCTGGACAACCCGTTCCAGTGCCTCACCAGTGTCACAGTAAAGAATTTCTTCCTAATATCTCATCTGAATCTACCGTCGTTCAGTTTAAACCTTACCTTGTGTCCTATCACTATGTACCCTCGTCAAAAGTCCCACTCCAGTTGTCTTGTAGACCCCCTTTATGCACTTTCTTCTTCTTCTGTAGGTACTTTCTTCCCCTGACAATATTGTTGCCAGAGTGTCAGGGTGGTTGAAGCACACCTATAATTTCTTAGGCAGAGTAGATATTAGCATGTCCTCATGACAATATGTCATGTACAGTACACAGTTTAGCATAGCTCAGGCATATGTATGCAAAAGAAGTTTGAAATATTTGGCAGTCAATGAATTTCTTTTTAAAAGGAATAGAAAAGGTTATTAGTTCATGTCTAATATGAATACTTGTACCCGGTAGCAGAGCTCTATTACGGTAGTGTGCTAGTTAATGTCATTTAGGTAAATAAGGAAATTTCAGAGTAAATATTTAGGTCAGAAATTATGGTGCTATTTATATCCCTATTTTTAGCACATTAAAAACAATAATAAAAAAACCAGGATTTAATAGGCTTTAATAGGCAAAGTAAGAAGCAAGAAAAAGGCATAAAAATAAGAGGCACTAATTTCCTTAAGGGAACCTTTTTTTTTCCATCTTCTCACATTTAAAACCTAAGTAGCAGTACAACCTATAGATCTTGCAGAAAGCATGACCTCTGGTCACTGCAAGCAAGGGCTGCCCTACCTCATTTTACAGTAACCACTACCTTAGGCCAGGTGATCTGCCCCATTCACTGCTGTCTCCTCTATGGGTAGTTTCAGAGACTTTTGCACCAGGACTGCCACTGCCTAATTTTCAGAAAACTTTTTACTTCACTATCCACTTCCTTGGTCATCTCCAGTGAGTATCTGCAACAATGAAGTCAATGAAACGGATTTATTAAGGTACTGGCACAGATGAAAGTGTTACAGCTTCTTTTATAGGTAAAAAGGGAAGGAAGCAGGTATTCTGCATATAAAGATATTTACCTCAAATGAGGTAATAAGAAAATTTGCTGTCCTTTTTCAATACTCTGTGTGATAACGAAAGTCTTTTATCTTTCTGATGTGGATGAAAAATATTTTGAAGTTGGTACCTTTACATAGGCTGTAATTAAATTCAAAAAGAGCTGTAATTCAGATTCACACATTTGAAAACCCCTAGCAAAAATGGGTGATTTCATTAGTTTAGAGAAGATGTGTATAGTGAAGTGTCAGTTTAAAGTTAATTTCATAATAATTTGTGTACACATTAGAGAAGTTCAGAGAAGTTCAGAGAAGATTTTATATACAAGATAAAGCATAATTTTAAAATTAACTTTGCCCTTGAAGACATGTGCTGCTGATTTTTGAAGGAGTAGAAACTCTATTCTCAAAATAGCTTGAAATCCTTATCAAGAGAGGATATTAGCAGCCTTCAATTTTAGCAAGTCTTTCCTCTCTCTTCTCCAGGTTTCCTTTATCATCTAACATTTGACCCATACTTATCAATATGTATTGTAAACTTCTAAAGCTTGTCAACAGTGAAAATACAGTTGTAATGTAGGTAGAGATAAATATAACCTCACAACTTGTTTCCCATGGTCCACCCATGAGCAACTTGTTTGAGGTTTGTGGTTTCTTCCTCAGAGAAAGCTCCCTCATTGTCTTCAAAGAATGATTGATTCAGTGAGCTGAACTAAGGACAAGAAGTCACGGGAGAGGTCTCTGCCCCAGTATCATGGCCTGGAAGAATGATGATAGGTTATCATTTCCCTTTTGTTGCAATGAATTCAGTTCATGGATATGCTACGGATAAACATCTAACAGGAACCAATCCCTTTTAGAATTGCTCTCAGACCTGGCAGGCAGAAAAGTCCTTGAGATTGTTATGAACCATACAACAGAAAGTCTGATGTGCATTTTAGCGTCTTAGGTAATATTTGAAAAATATGTCAAAATGTCATTTAATCAGGGTGTTGCAGAATAGAGGAAAATTTTAGTTTTGATCTAGACTTTGGTTAGTGAGCATTAATTGCCAGGGAAACATATCCTATTCTATATTTATATTGAATAAATGTAAACCACAGCCCCTTTATCTCTTTTCTTTTAGGTCCCAGAAAGTATTGCTTTCTGCACTGAAAAAATCAGTCAAGATTAGTGATTACTACAATATCTATAGAAATACACAAAAATGTATTAATATTGTTATGATGAAATTATAATTTCTGAATGTCTGATCAGACAGACTTTCCCCACCTTGTGTTTTCTCTCTTTTTTTTTTTTTTTCCTGTTTGTTACCTGACTGGAAAACTGATATTTCCTTCTGTTTCCCCCAAAGTAAGCTGTTCAGAAATGATTTACAGTTCAGTGCAGATGTGTTTTAAACCCATGATGAAATAGTGCTTTCTCAAACGTAGTTTAACATCTACATGAAGGCTGGTAACTGAGCTACAAATGAAAAATGTACATGACTTAATGCAGCCTCCTGATCTTTGCCTTTACAATGCCCTTTTGTTCTATAAGTTTCCATGTGGGAAGATTAGGGAGGGTCAGTAAACAAAAATGTCTTTGCATGTCTTAAGGGATCTAAGTGCTCTGCCTGTAGAGTCAGCAACTTCCCATTGAGCTTCAAATAATCTGAAAGAGATGAGTTCCTTCCACAGCATGAGAATTCTGGCTGGGGCAATAGGTATTGTCTTCTGATTCCTTACACTGTTGGACTCACAGCAATGTGACTGGGCCACCTGGCTAGTGGGTGGGTGTTTTTGCCACTTTTGCTTCATCACAACCAATCATTAAGCGCACGTACTATCGCTCCTCATTCCAGGCAACACATTTCCTTATGTATTATTTCCTTACTAATACATATTTCCTCAGTAATTTATAAAACATAGAAAATGCTTTGTAACTGAATCAGAGCCAGGAGAGCTGTAGAACTGTGAAGAAATAAAGAATTTGAAGGGTTATGGAAGTGACATTAAGTGCAGGGGATGCTGTCCAGAGACTACAATTTGGCTTTCTGGCTTTAAATTTTAAGGAGGACAGAGGCTATGGAAGAACATGCAATGGTTACATGGCTCACCCATTCTGTTCTCAGGAAATAATGTTATGAAGCAGCTTCTGAAACATGAAACTTTGTGCAGAAGCACATTTATAAGTCTGATGCTGCAGCTTAGCCTTTGGCTAGTGTGAGAATCTCAGGATCAGGCCTTGAGAATACAGTTTTATCATAGACTGATAAAAGTAAAGGGTTAATGTGCTACCTGTACAGTCTCACACCATACACGCAGCTAAGACAAGCAACTCCAAATAAAACAGAAGTCCAAAACCCACAGGCTTATAAGGTCACTGAGATGAGCTATAAGATACACAGTGATGTTCAGTTCATAACACAGAAGCTTTGGAAGGATTTTGGATACTAATAAGTGAGCTAATGATGTGACTGTTTATTCCAACCATTTACAAACACAGGGGATTATGCAATGCTCTGACATAATTTCTGCTAGCAGCTGGAAACCTCTGCTGAACATCTGCCTGAAGTGCTGTTCTCATAGTTCTTCTGCCAAAACTAGCTGAATAAATTGAAATAAAATTCCAATTTTTATTTCTTTATCAAAACTTGTGTCCTCTTTCAAGACAAAATACTTTTGTGAAAACTCTTTCAACAATTCTTTGTGTCATTTCTATAGCCTTTAGTTACATTTTGTCTCATAAAAATGTAGAACACTGGAACGTGTGTCACTGCGTCAGAAGATTCATGCAATCCATTTGCACTAGCTGTTATTTATATGTTGGCAGCTTGCTTTGAAATGATTGTTTGCTCTTCTCGGAAGCATGGACAATTTTAACCAGGGGCCTCAGTCCTGTGAAGGCAAAAATGGTGTGGGGACCAGTCTATAATTTTAACTCTTATTAATTATGAGGGTGAAATGGGAAAGAAGTAGGAAAATTGTTTATCCCTTTCATTACACCTACTAGCGTAAGTAGAAAAGGAAAGTAACCAAATGAAGGAAAGATTCCTATAATTTGAATTTGCTCTGGCTAGGTGTACCTTTAGACTATCTCCATTGATCTTGACCTGTATCCTGAACACGACATGAAATATCATGAGAAGCAATTTAATTTTCCAGATGGACTGAAGACCTCTGGTTCTGAACTAATTTTAGTTATGTCCTGAGCTCTTAGCTTTGGATTTATTTCTTCTAATTTACGTCAAAATAGGTTAAGAGAGTTGAACTCTGGAACTATCTGTTTCTGCTCAGTGACTTGAGCAGCTTAGACTGACTTCTTTGGATTTACACATTCCTATTATGTATGTTCCAAATTTGAAGCATCATATTCTCATGCTTAATCTCTTTATATTTCAGTTCAACTGTAAAATAGGGATTATTAGGGTATAATATAAGCACATTTTTGTGTGTGAAGTTGTGTGTACAAAAGTTACACAAATTCATTTTTGGGGTAGCAAGCCCTGAAAAACTCATGACAACTCAAATGTGAAGAGATGCAGTGGGCAGAAGACTCAGCTCTTTACAGCCCCTACTTACCTTCTTCTGAAGAAAATAACAGTAAAGGAAACATATATAAGGCTTTCCATGGTGGGAATTATTAATTTCCTTGTAACTAAATATAGTAGAATTTTCATGCTACGTTTTGCAGATTCAGTAAGATCTGGTTTTTGGAATTGATTCTACCATCATTTATCCTACCATTAACATAGAAGCTAGAGAAATTAAACTATGTAAAATGGATATAAGTGACAGCAGAACTGGGATTGAGATTAACTCTGTAATTCTATGATTTGACATACACCTCTCCCTCCACTGGTGACAAATGACACTTTTGCTCATAGGAAAAGCCACATATCTGGTATATCAGAAGATAACACTCAGTTCTTAACTGATAAGAATGTCCAGCTCTATGCAATAAGTTTTACGTACGCCCTAGCCCAGTTGCTTTTTTTAAGTCCTTCCTTTATAGGTCTTGTAAAGTCTACTCTGTCTCCCGAATAAGCCATTAGGTCATCAGGCCACATAATTTATTAAAGTGCATTTTGTGAACAGGGAGTTAATCTGTGAGGATATTGTGTTTCCCAAGGAAGTTAGGAAGAAATTTGCCAAAAAGGAACTAAGGTTAAAAATTCAACAGATCCGTCCATTTCTCTTGAGTTCCTCTAAAAGATATTTCTGAACAGATGTAAGATGGAAGTAGAAAGAAAACTTCCAGTGAAATGCTGACGTGAAGGGTACCAACATAGTGAGTGGCATCTCCAAAATGAAAACTACTTCAACTAGAATGAAAAAAACCCCAAATCCTAGTACCTAGTAGGCTAATACACTAAAACACAAAAACCCAGATTCACAAGAGGATTCAGCCCTTACAACTACTTCATGTTGAGTTTTCTCAGTTCCCACACCTCAGCAGTTACCTAACTCTCCTATTATATATGAGCCATTCTGAACTTGCTGGAGTGCTGTTGGCTTGGGAATCCCAGGGCATACCCAGAGTATGTCCTACAGCTGTCTTTGATGGGTAGGTCTCTCCTACTAGCTGCTCATATTATACATCATGCTTAGTACAGAAACCAGTTTGTGAAAAGCAGTGGGCCTTCATTCTCTTCTTTACTCAAAACCTGACTCACTGGAGTGTTCACCTGGGCTGTAAGAGGTGTTTTTCCTTACAGCTTCTGCATGAGTCAATCTGGACACAGCATCTCTCCAATTTGTGAATAAAAAAGGCTTGTGAGTGCTTATGAGTGGGGAAGGAACAGGGTCTCCTTAGCTCTTCTGCTGGATCTGTTTTTCTTTTCATGGCAGTACTAAACATGTGCTGGGCCAAAGAAACACTGAGAATTACTTTGGAACCTAATGACAGGGAAACTCAGCTGGCACTGAGAGGACCTGTTTAAGAGTGTCTAGTCAAGCAAGACAGTTTTTACAATCTGGAATATGTGCAACAGGGATGAACCTGGGTTCTGGGTCTTTGACAACACCAGGGTCAGACCTTCCATGTGAGATATAAGAGCCGGAAGGAAGCACAAAAGAAAATTTCATTTGTATTTCTTCATGTATCACATTTTCACACATATCTACTGAACATTAGGCTTTTGGGAGAATTGGAGAAGGCATCATTATTTCTTTCTACAATGCTGAATAGATTTATTAGAGAGGGACATATCAGGCATATGTCTTGGAAGGACTTCAGAACACAAAATGCCAAACACAAGTAACAGTTTAACTTAACAAGAGTTGTAGAATCTGTTTTGCCTTTCATCCTGCTATTCATTACTGGCCAATATGATAGCTTAGATTGCTGTCTTCTCTGGGAAACCACCTTGTGTTCAGCAGGCAGCCCAGGCAAAAATTAGACCTGTGGATCATGCTAAGCAGCACGATGCCTGGAATAGGGGGGCTGCAGCCCTTTTGGGGCATGGCTTCTGAGTGATTAAAAGCTGGGAAATGCTGTAGTCCCATTTTTCAGGGCTACCTTCAGAGAGGTTTTGAGCATAAATTTTTAAGGCACCATGCTGTCCAGTCCATGCTGTCCACCATGAGCTCAAAGTGCTGTCCAGCTTGGTCAGTACTGCTGCAATCTTGCAGACAGTGGTTGTTAGTCAGCAAAAAACCTAGTATATATATAACCCAGTGGAGCAACCACTATAACTGCCCCATAAAAATTACAGTTTAATGAGACCTTAAATCCCCTGTTGTAATACAGTTGGGGTGTTTTAATGGGAAATGGATGATGTCTCCACTGCCTCCAAACAGCTGACTATAGGGTGTAATTTTACAATTAATGTAAGTTAATTCATGTCTCCACTGCAGCTATGATGAATAGCACTGACTTTCCCTTAATGCTGGCCACATATTGTCACTCTTCTATACCAGCAACTGTGTGACTTCATGGACAGTTTGATAGCTCCCTGATTTGACTTTTGTTTAGTTTTCAATCAGACAAACCTCCTTATCCAGCTTCCAAAATCTTTTTAATCATTTGGGCAGTATGGTGGAAGGGGATGGGATGCACCTCTGGAGAGACAAGGTATGCAAAGGCTGGTTTTCCACCAGACATATTCCCTTACGTAAAAGCTTTTGCTTCTGCAGTGAGGATAAAATGATGATACATCAGAGATGATGATTCTGTAGAAGAAAAAGAAAAATCTTGTTTTGCTTATTTGTTGTTAGAGCCTATATCTGCAGGCACTCTCAATGTCAAACACTGACTCAGCAGAAGTCTGATATGTGTCATCCAAAATCTGTACTTCTTGAGATGAGAATACTACACAAAGAAAACACCGAGGAATCTTAATAATTTCTCAAAGTATTTGGTATTATAGCCCTTGGAATAGAAGAAAAATCACTTTTGGTTATCTTTCAACCTCAGTAAATTTAAACAAAAAGACAGAATATCAAATACACGTTATCTTGTATACACAGTGGAGCATGCCAGCTAATAACAAGGAACAGATCATGACCCTAGAGTAACTCACCTCATTTAGTGGTAATGGAATACGATCAAATATAAACAATTCAAAATGTAAGTGCAATGCAGACTTTGCTTGTGATGCTTAAGAGCAGATCAGCTTTATAAAGCCATTCGGAGCAACCTTTGCTGCATATCATTTTGAACAGCTCAGCAGCATTAGAAATGCTTGATAGTGTAAGTACAAAAATATTATTGCTGCTTGTAACCAAACACCTTGTCTGAATTTAATAGTAGCTTTGTAGTTATCCAAATATTTATTAAGGTTGAATTTCACAGCCATTCTGTGTGAAGTTGCTAAGATAAGGTTAGTTCAAGAAATTACTAAGATTCTTTGACCATCTTTCTTCCCGTGGCTGCAGTGCAGTCCATTCATTACTTGAAATTGATTCATTTTAGGATCAAATGATCAAAGATACACGAAATCTGTGGGGATTGTGTTGTAAGTAAAATGAGCGGCGTTCTTTGGCATAAACAATTTGAATGGCAGAATGGTGGTAAGCACGGGAAGTTCTGAAAGGTGAACTGTACTGCTGCTGTACCTTCACAGCACTGCAACCAGATTAGCTTGCAAATTGTTTCGAAGATAAATTAATGAAAACCACTTGTTTGGAAAATAAATTCTCTATTCTTTGAGTGTCTTGTTTTCACAACATTGATGTAGTCCCTACATGCTTTTCATGCATACCCATGTTTGTCCCCTGAGTGCTTCAATCTTGCTTTGGTTGCTAATGATTCAGAATGAGGGTTGGAATTTATTTGACAGTTTATCAGAAACTAAATTAACTGATTATTGAAAAATCAGGTATTTGGACTATGGATTTTTCAGGGGATGTCTGTTCTATGACTATGTATTTCTACAGTGCACTCTAAACTCCAGTCTTCATATTAATACATTAATAGCAATGGCAAAAGTTATGCCTTTGTCACAGTCCACTACCATTCTTCCTCCTGTAAAGTTGACTCTGTAGTAGCAGTACCAAAACAAAATCATTATTCAGAATTCCCTAAGAGTGTAAAAGTCTCCTCATAGAGAGAGCTGTATAGCTAGGAAGAGAATAAGTTGATCAAAATAATGTTTCCACTACTATACAAGTACCTAAATAATATAAAAATAGTAGACAGAATTCTGGGTAAGAAAGGTAGGTGGAAAATAAGTAGTTTTACATTTTTTCAAAAAATGTGGACACTGTCAAAATATTGATGTTAATTCTAGTCTCTAACTTTAAAGACCAATAACCATGAAAAGGGGAAAGAAAAGAGAAAGAAAAAGGAATGACAACTTTCCAACAATTGTGGAAGAACTTTTTAAAACCTAGCAGCTACTGACCTTCTGGGTACCTGCTGAATGCAGTAATACATATAAGCTATATTATATACACATATACGTATATCTATCTATCTATATCTTGGGTCATGTTGAAAAACTGTGCATCTACTTTCCTGTGGTTATGTGTGTAAGAAAATGGAAGACAAAAGAGAAAGAGTGAGAAAAGACTAAGGAACGTTCTTTTGTAAACTTATTCAGTTGCCCTTGAAAACAAAAGCTTAGCTATTTTTCATATGTTTTACCTACATCTCATGACCAGGTATTATCTAGCCTATCAGATTCTCTAGGTCCATCCAGTTTATTCTGTTTTTACTGATCTGTTAGGTACAGTCTAACAAATGAGAATACTCTTGCAGTACCAGTTGAATCCCTCAACACGAATTTCCTTTGGCGTGGTGGTTCTAACTGGCATGGGAATGGTGTGGTCCCTCAAGGAAAGCAGATATGACCCCAAGCTTACATTGCACACAGTGTAGTGAAACCCACCCAAATAAGTGGACATGATGCATCAGAAAAATTAACTGATGAAAAGGCACTTTTAAAAGATGTTCTAAGAACACAGGTTTTATTGTACAGGACTTGCAACACTTAATAAGCTTGTTCACATGCTCTGCTTCTGGAGCATTTGACTTTCAGAGGAATCTGAGATGCTTTAGGGGGAAGAGAGCCTGGGTTCCTGTATAGGATCAATGCTTTGGTCTGTGTGGTTAGCACTGTCAACATATGAAGCAAGTACGGTCAATTAATGACTTCTGCTATGAAGTGGAGACCAAGGTACTGCCTGCTTGTTTAAAGACTGTCGGAAAAGCACATCTGGAAGTCTGAAGCAAGAAAGGAACTAGACACTATTTGCTTTAAGGGCTGTCAGGCTCTTTTCCTGTCTTTCCCTTCTCTTAGGTTGTTTTTGCCTGAGTTGCCAGTTGGATGAGCAGAGTAATTAGGAGTGACACACAGCCTGTGAGTGTAGCCAAGTCCTGGAATCTGCTGCTGTTCGTGTCACGGAGAGGATACCGTCAGACAAGGAAAGTTATTTCCTGCACTTAATATCTGATCAGTCATTTGAAAAGTAAACATGATTGGAGGAATAACAACTGCTAGAAATAAATGTACTAGAAGAGAATGGTCCTGCTTCTTGTTTGGCAAACAGCTGCTATTCTTAGAAGTCTTAAAGGTGAAAAAATACTAATAATACATTTATAATACTTAACTTGAGGGTACATGAGTTTTGAAAATTCTCTATAAACACCTAAAGTAATATAAATTATCAGAATTACTAGCACCTGCAATTTTGTGAGCTTAATCAACTACAAGTTCTATCCAGATCCTTGTCAGTGGCTTGCTCTTTGATATATCACTAAAACATTTGTTATCAGCCACAACTTTTGGCATTCTCTGCTGAAGAATAAAGGTATGAGTTATGTGAAATTCCCTGGCAAGGCATCCAGAAGGATCTTCCTTAATGAAAACTTATGAAAAACTAACTGTAAGTGTAGAATTTGTTTCACTGGCATGGGATGTTCAACCATGAACTAGTTACCATGAACATTTGTTTTATTTTTTTTTCAGTAGATGTGGGAAATGAGTGCTTTTAAAGTGATTTGACTGATCTTAGATGTTTATTTTAGAATGTGATTAATCGCTTTCGTGAGGTTCCTTTCTAATGAATTGTAAGAGAGCTCAGTCTAACTATGAGGTATTTTGAGCTGGTTGGGGGGAACCTGACCCAAATCAGTCTTGTCAGAAAAGGGATCTAGGAACCAACTTTCTCCATTCTTAAATCCCACTTAAAATCCCTTTAAATGTTATAGTATCACAATAATAGAATTCACCAGTTCAGTGGAAGAGCAATATAGGAAAATTCCATTATTCTCTTGCCATGCCTTTGCGTGTTGTGAAATCCCTTTCTTGGATTGATTAAACTTCTTAAACTAAGATGAAAGGGAAGAAGGGGAAGATTCCCATCCAAGGGAATCTCAGGAGGTTTAAGAACAATTGCAAGCTGCAACCCCTGTTATCAACACAGGCTAGGGGGTGAACAGATGGAGAGCAGCCCTGCCAAGAAGGATTTGTGGGTGCTGGTGGGTGAGAGGCTGGATGTGAGTCCAATCTTAATCAGTTCTGAATGTGTCTTGAAGATCCATGGAGAGAGAGTATTCTCAGTTTGTTGCCTGCTCATTGGCACAAAGTTTAGAGACAAAATATAATCCTCTATTAACCCTGAGGAAAGGTTTGTAATCTCAAGTCAAGCTAAAGATCTGGCAATATGCTATGAAGAGACAGGAAAGGCAGGATTTCAAAAACTGACCTCAGGAATCAATAACACTGATACTTGATATTTTTTTCTCTCTCTGTTTTTGTTGAAGCCCAAGATTATACATTGTCAGGGGCTGAGAAGAGGGGAAAAGAATTCTGCTGTAAGAAAGGGATTCCTTCATAAATGAGGTTGGTTCAGTCATAGTGTGCACTTTTTTTCCTAGTAAAATCTGAATTCCTTGTGATACATTGAACATTCTTTACAGAAAAGTCATATCAATTGTATTTAGTTGTGGTTATATAAAAGGATCTGGTGGCTTTAAATGTATGGAAGGAAAGTCAATATTTGGGGACTTCCCAGAAGTCCTATTCAAACAAAGGATTTATTCTTTAATAAAGTACCATGAACATGAGTGTCCAATTAATCCATAGAAGCAATGTTAACAACGTGAGTGCAGTAAGACACAAAATCTGGCTACACACAGGTACCCAGCAGCTGCACAGCTGTTGTAAGCTGTCCTATCTCACTTTGCTGCTGTGAAACTAGTGTGAAGGATTCTCATTCCACAAAAGACAAAATCAAGGAGAAAAATCCAAATTGGTTATGAAGGACTGGATTCTCCTTGATTCTGCTATTCATGTGGACTCTATTTTCCCAAGATGCTTTACTGGGTGGGCTTTAAGGCTGTAGAAGAGTAAACCAGATGCACACCTGACCACACAGACAGAACACCAAAAAGTCCAGTTAGTCCTGTGGCTACCTGAGATAACACTCAGAGCTCACAAGGGGTATTTTTCGCTTCATGTGGGTGTATGAGATGTGGTCAAGTTTAAGATCAGACTCTTCATGTTCAGCCAGAAAGACCTGTCTATTTTTCTTTGCTTCTCTGTTTTTCATTGGCCTTTATTAGCTCCCTGTTAAATTTTTTTTACCAAAGCTTTTCATCCATCACCTTCTCTTTGGATGAGTCCCTCATAACACAGCAGTATGACAAATTCTGCTTACTGAAGTTTATAGAAATCTGTGGAAAAGCACTTGGCTCTTTCAGATCTGATCCAATTTCTACTGAAGCCTGAGGCACAACTTTCATAAATCTGGTGTAGCTGGGTCGAATGCAGACTTAGATGACTTTACTTCATACCCTTAAAGAGGTCACAGGCAGATGCTCTAGAAGCAGTAGAAAACACAGGTTTCTCCATTGGGTAGAAGCAAATGGATGGTTGGTTGCTACCATATGGGAGTTCTTATGCTCAGAGGGAGCAAGTCAGAGGGAGAAAAGGAAAGAATTGACACCTACCCCAGAAAAGAGAAAGATGGGTGTGGGAAAAGGGAGATAAAGAACAGCAGTGGTGAAAGTACATGGAAAATAAAGACAACAATGATTGCAGGGAAGAATTAATAATATTGACAGCACTGCTAAGGTGCCCAGGACAGGTGGGAATTGTGCCACTGAACTTCATACAGTAAAACAATGTAAAGATGGAGGACTCCCATTATGGATAATGAGAGACAGCTCCACTGAGATCCTCCAGCTGCTTCTCACCACATCACTGATGCAAAGTAGATGCACCTTTATCTGGAGCTGTTGGTTATGGCAACAGGTTTAGAGCACCTTTGTGTCACTGGTGCAAATCAGCACTTGGCTTCTACTTTCTCTGCATAAACCACCTAAAAATAACCAAAAATAACTTCATAAGATTGCAACTGGTTAATGCAAAGTTGACTCTTTTTTTGTGTTTCATTTTTAGCTGTCTTTTGTCAAATGACCACAGATCTCAAGTGAGAAAGGAGGAGAAGGAGGGAGATTTGAACAATTTAAGAACAATTAGATATGTATTATTTTATAAAATGATCAAGTAAAGGGGAGCTTTAGGTGAGATTTTATCTACAGAATTATCAGTAGTGTATGGAGTGTGGAGCACTTAGAAGAAAGCAACTCAAGTAACTGGCCTTTAGAAAGACTTGTTTTTGTTGTTTCATTGAATTACTGTTGCAAATATTCTAGTTCAAATGCTTACTATTTATTTAACTGGATTTATTTTAAACTTCCAGTCTAGAGTCAGATGCTCAAGCCAAGGTCCTTGTGAGGTAATTTCCCTGTCAGGAAGTCCTGAGCTAATCCTAATCATCAAACAGAACTGCAGTACTGAGAGCCTGGAGAAGAGAATGCAACTTTGGAAAATGTTTCCTTGAGCAATTAGCTGAGAAACTGCCATGGAAAGTTCTCATCTCTGTTAAGTTTCCTTGACCCCATCTTTTCATTCCAGATGTTCTGTCACGTTTGCTCTGACTGCATCTGCACTGCTAAGTACAAGAGAGCCAGGAAATGAGTTCAAGCACTTTAGCCCACTGTGCATCTGCGAGGCTGCACTCTGCTCTGCACAAAGCGAGGCAGGTCTTGCCAACTTCCCAAGATGAATCTGCTCTACCACGGTCTGCTCCTAAGCAGGGGATGTGCGTCAATTGATGCCACCGAGATCAGAGCACAGGTTGGTCTCTGGATGTTATTTATTTAGTTGTACAGCTATAACTTGGGGGGATCAAGATGCACCCAGAGAGGTATGATGGAGATAAATATGTCATAACAGAAAAACAGATCTTTTCTTTTATCATCTATTGGCCAAAGATAAGCATAAAGTAACATATCTGACAGCACTTGTTTCAGACTCCTCCACTTTAAGCCCTTTCACCTCCATCTAGGCTGGAACCTTTTTGCAGAGAGAGAGAGATAGAAACAGAAAGTGAAAGAGATCATGTTCTCTATCAGTGAGGTAATTTGACTTAAAAGCAACACATAGGAAAAAGACCCTTTTTCAGAAACCATTCTTGATCTTTTTGGCTCTGATCCAATTAACAGCAGTTTCATTATTTTTTTTTTGCCTTTATTTCTAGAAATGGTTGGATGCAAAAAAGGCCTTAGTATTCTTTCAGGATTCACCTTTGAATTCCTCCAGTTGTAATTGTAAGCCGTTCAGTTCCACTAATATATCAAGGATGCTGAGGGAGTTAATGGTCTAGTACATCCAGATTGCTTCTTCTCTGTTTCAGGGAAAATTGGTGGATCCAAAATGCTTTAAACATTAACTGTTTTTATGGCCATTAACCAAAAGTTTACAAGGCTAATGTGTCAAACCAGGGGTTATTTTGTGATGACACACTGCCACAAAGCCTTGGAAGGAAGGAGAGAAAAGCAGCTTCTTCACCTCTTCACCTTCATGCAGTAATTGCCTCCATACTCACTCTGCACTTGACTGGTCTTTGTTGCAGTCAGCAGGAACTGGTACCAATATTTCACTGAAAAGCAGGACTGTAAATCTATGGGGATGCATCATATGAGACAGACTGAGCCTGTGTAACAGCTTACTGCTGCTGAGAGGAACTGTCCTGCTTCCTCTTCAACAGCTTTTTCACTTATTTCTCATTCTCATCTGCTGACTCCTTCCCTGCTCTTTCACTAGCTCTCAGGCATGTTTGTCCCTTGGGCTCCATGTCTTCTAGAAAATTATATTTGCCCAGCTATGTACTCTGGCACAGAGACCAGCTGGAGAGAAACAGCACCCTCCCTATCCATCACACTCCTGAAATTTCCAGCAGTTGGTGGCCACATACAAGCTGCCTATGGGGAATGTTTTCTGGTCCATGGTGGTTTTGCAGCTGTTCCTAGGAACTGTTGGAAGAGACGTAGTTAACCTGGGCCAAAACCATACTGGGGTCATTAAAATAATTTACTGTAGACAGCATAAACAATCCAGTTCCAGTGCCTTGGAGTGTTTCCTGGTACTGTTCACTGTTTAATATATTGTCATTGCTGTAACTCAGGGACCTGATTCCTCTTAGTGACTTAGTAGGAAACCAGATCAACCAAAAAGGAAGAAAAAGCCTTTTGCCATCAACTCTTTAGATATCAGACCACAGAGATGGGACAGGGAACAAGGGTATAATTCCAGGAATAGAGAGGCAGATGGAAAATAAAGTAAAGACAGACCTTTTCAGTGTCAATTTTGTATGTCTTGTCTAACTCTGCCCTCCTTAATAGTATCATTAGAAATGTATACATATAATTAGAGACATATACATACAAATGTGTACAGTGGAGGGCTCCTTGTCCTGCAGTGATGCTGACTAAAGAGATTTGCAGCATAGTGCCAATAATCCACTGCCATTTCTCCTAAGGTTTCTACCCCTTTGGATCTGTCATCTAATTTGAATTTGTTAGAAATTCCTAAGTTTTTTTTCCAAAGGAGTCCCACTGTTAAGACAGTAATCTAGTGCATTTTTCTTTAAATGGACCAGTGAGAGCTCACACACACAGTTTAAATGGCAGATTGGAAGAGGTGATAGCATTCACTAAGACAAGCAAAAGGAGATGACCTTCCTTTAACCTCTTACTGTGACATATCTGCATCCAAAAGAGAGTGGTACACAGCTTCCAGGAAAGTTTGTACTCTTCTCTCTGAGTCAACACTTCGGCATTCAGCAGCAGTGCCACTGCATTAGCACAGGCAGCCCCTGCGCTGGGACACAGATGTTCAGCTGGACAGAGGAAAGCCTGCAAAAACAATCTCGCATACCTGCATAAAACCAGTTGTTTGGGCTTTTTAATCTCTTCCTCCCTCCCTGCCCCGCCCCCCT